>OY756361.1:22527768-22845268 GCA_963576895.1 Ceraclea dissimilis
AGCAGTCAGGAAGTGGTCGAAAAATTGGTTGCAAATTTGCGCACAAAAAACGGAGTGAAGTTAAATAAAATTTGTGGAAACACCTACCATATAAAACACATACCAGATTTTTACATTTTATTTTATTTTATTTTCAAGCAGAATCTATGTAAGTATAGTAATTTATTATTTCAGTGATAATAAAGCATTTTTTAGGATAGGATTATTCCAATCTCTATAGATCAGGAATGGCTTTCAAGTACTTTAAATTTCAGAAAGTAGATTTATAAAAGTCTATAAAATTAGAGATAATAATTTTCATAGTATTTAGATATCTCATTCATATTATAATAATAAAATTTATGAGGGTAGTTGTCCGGAGTAAAGTATCCCAGTGTGAAATACGAGTTTATACCTTACTGGGTTGGGGGGCGGACTTGGGTGTCGGACTTGGGAGGCGGACTTGGGACTCTTACAATGTAATAACAGTGGTGGGGTCTGAGAATAAAGAAAGAATAGTAAATTTCTTCACTATCTGGACAGAATAAGATATGAAGAGGTGTTCTTTTAAGGATGTGTGGAGGACCGCAGGGATCGTCAACTTACTGTGTTATTATCCATCATGTAGTATTCCTACAACAGTGTAGAAGAATTGAGGATGAACATTGTGGGGCTTACGACCGACCTCGGCTTACCCTCGAGAAACATTCGCCATTTCATAATCTCGATGTTTTTGACCGTCGCTACTTGGTGGAAGTTCATTTTTAAGGAAATAATGAAAAACTTAATATTGAGTTTGAAATCCACAAAAGAAATACTTTATTATAATATTTGAGGATTTGTACCCTCATCATCAAGCGATTGTGAATATAGTTTGACGTATTTTTTCACAATCGCCTGATTTTTACATTATTCACAATCGCCTAATGATGAGGGTGCAAATCCTCAAATACTAGTCGCGAAAGCTTAAGTACTTTTTTTGTGGATTTTAATGTAAAAAAATAGTTTTACATTTTTCCCTTCGCCATTTCAGTTCACCCCGGGTGGGATTCGAGCCCAGACCTTCGTCTCGCATAATAGGGATCTTGTCCACTACAACGCGAGGAGCGACGGCTGCATAATTGTCGATATCCATAATATTTCTATAATGAAAGTGTGAGTGCTTAGGTAAAATTCAGTATAAAATGATAACGCGTTAAGGTTCAAAATCGCATAATAGCATGATCAAATGTTAAAAATAGCATTTTTTTTAAACTTTTTAGGGTTAATTTCGTTTCATTAAAAAAAAAATACGGTCATACACTAGATTTTCTACTAGATTAGAATCTCGCACTCTCCCCAGAAAACATTGTGAAGTCAATAATTCTGGTCAAATAACAGATAAACTTATTTTGGAGTAAAATTTCGTAATATTATCTGACATTTTAAACTTTTCAGAATAATCTCTTCTATAATTGGAAGTGTCCTGACTGACTGACTGACATACTCACTCATCAACGCAGAGCCGAATTGGCTAATCCTAGAGAAGTGAAATTTTGAAGGCAGATAGGTTTTAATACAAAAGCTTCCACTAAGAAGCGATTTTTGGAAATTCCGCCCCTAAGGGGGTGAAAAATAGGGTTGAAAGTTTTTCAGAGTATGCCAATATCTCGGAAACCAGACATTGTAAGAACTTGAGATTTGGTACAAAGATTCTCCTATCAAAAATAGTAATAGGTTGTTTGGCCGTTTTTTCGAAAATTTAATTAAAAGGGATGAAAATGGGCTTAAAGGAAAGGGATGATTTTTAAATGTCCCTTAATAAGCTAAAAAAAAATTTTATAGAAATTTCCAGAAAATGATTTCTTTAGAAAAGGTCAAAATATGTTATTCTGTCCCCAAAAAAAACAGTTTATAAAATTAGGTTGGGGGTGGTTTTTTTTTACAGTACCATATCTCAGTAATAAATTAAGATATAATGCTGTAATTATACATTTTCATAGTACATTTAAAACAAAGAAATATTTCGTTCATAGTTTTACAAAAAATTTAGTCTAAGGGTTGAAAAACATGTATTGCGTATACGCTTACGTATTCGTACAACATATGTATGTAGTATGTAGTAGGTAGGTACTGTAGCGACGTTTCCCAGCGACGCGACGTGCGAACACAGTACACAATACTCTCGCGAGAGTTTATAAAACTTTGGCTACTCCAACACAGATGGCGTTAAATTAATTTAATTTTATTGTCGTTTTTTTTTGTTATACGTTTGAAATAAAACTTTTGCTACCCAAATATAGATGGCATTTAAATTAAAAATAATTATTTTTTTAGTTGTTCGATATTTGGTTAGATTGTTTCATGGTTTCTTTTTGTTTGTTTTTTTTTTAACATAATAGCTGTAATACCCGGGCAACGCCGGGCAATTCAGCTTGTAATAATATATAGACACAGAATATAGAAAAAATAAATACATGATGACTTAATCACTGTCTTGAGTTTAACGGAAAGGTTGAGTCCCACTGCTTTAGATCGTCGTAGAGTACAGTGCGGTCATAAATAATTTACCCGGGGTTTATGGAAAGTAGTGAAGGTGTCCTGTAGAGTGTACAGTACTATGTATCTGATATGAGAGGAGTAGAAAGATGTTGTGAATATTATAAAATGTATGCAACACTGTACATCTTAACTGCATGAATTTCTATAGAGATATACAGTACTGACAAGTGGGTGAGGTAAGGTCGAGGAATAGAAGCGAATTTTTGTAGCGCTCGATGAGTTGGGTATAAAAATGCGCCGAGAATTCAAATAATGTGGGGCACTGTGTCAAAAGGTAGTTTTATCAACAGTCATTTTTTAAACTAAGGATCGAAATAAAATAATACTTTTTATAAAAATTCACGAAATAATCACGTTTATTTGAATTATCGGCGCATTCTTATATGTACTAATTCCACTCTACATGGTTGTCGCAGTTGGTTGAGGCGGCATTCTCTCTAGCGGGAGGTGCCAGGTTCAACCCCCGGCGCTGGCGATGTATTCCACACTTTGCGATACAGGCTTTTAGCCTAGTGCAAAGTGTGCAGAAAAGTATTTGGGTTTGTGTATGAAAGCCCAGATCCTTATTTTTAAAAAAGAAAAAAAAAGTTTCGGCGGATTTATACGGACTGGAATCGGTGAATGGTACTTTAGTTTATTATTTCGTATAGCTTCACCCACCGTTGGGCGGCAACGTCAGAAGATAATAGATTGATGCTATCTGTTAAACACAGGAGACATGTACTCTACAGAGCAACATCCAGGCTCCCAAGCCATTCAAGGGCATTAGGTGTGGCATTGTGGATATCTGTATATGATCCATGGAATGCTTTCAGAGGACAGTCTTCGATAAAGTGCTTGATGGATTGCACTGGCTCTCCGCAGTCACAGGCAGGAGAATCCCGCATGTGTCAGTGTAAAATCATGCTTGCACCTTCCTATACTCACTTGAGTTTTCTGTATTTGGGCCTACTAACAATTGCTTGGTATGATCTCGCTCATTCCCAATATTTTACTGCAACCTGTCGCATCGCGCCCAATAACGCATACCTTAATTCACCTCTGCAAGGTGCCAGGGATAATAAGTCATGTTTCGGTATTCCAGGGTCGCGCTAAGTGGCTGGGCCGGTCGCCCGAGGTGTGGTGCACTTGTACATATTTAAAATCCGTCGCCTCTGGTTCACTCTACTTACTAGGGAGGGATGCAATATTTTTTAGTATTATCCGCATACCAGCTTAGTAAGTCATGTGATCTTAGTAGGTATGATTTTGGTAGGTACAATAACTATAACAAGCAGATATACAACAAATAATGGACCTTTCATCGGGCTTATGACCGATCGTCGGCTGGTTTAATGTCATCACTTTACTACACTTAAGTAACATTCACCAATTCCAGTCCATCCATCTGCCGCGTGACTGGTGATCATGTCGACCAAGGATGGACACGTTACGAGTAAAGGGATCAGAGAGCGTGCATGACAAATTGCGTGAATGTGACGGAGGCTATGAGTGTGTGTTAGTATAGGGCTGTCTGGCTCTCTGTCCTCTCTGCCTATCCTGCAAGAGACGTGGCGTGAGGGTATAGATATATAGATTATTTTAATATTTCCTTAATAGGAATGAATACAGTACATGAGGTTGCATATCGTCAGGAGCAAATGATTTATGCAATATGCATCTACCCATACATAAGGATGTAGATGTAGGTAATATTTTTATAAATATCTATAGCCTCAGTCAAATTGTAGATTCATTTTTCATAACCATCTTCTTCGTTTTCTTGTGTCATTTCAGATCACCCTAACAATGCCGGTCACTCGTGGGCTTGAAGCCAGGAAAGTTGCTGACTTTCAACCTCGCTAGAGTTTCGAGCTTTTCATTGACGACTTGTTATTTAATTTTATTTTGCGACGATCCTATGTGGTGTTTTAATCGATAATTTTACTGCATATGGCGATTTATACTCAGAAAAATGTAAGGGGCCCTTGGGGAGATTTTATCGCTAAACGGCGCCAATAAGTGATCCAATTATTAATTAGGTACCTTAAGTTATTATTAAATGTTTTTTTCTACTGATAAAAAGTTCTGTGCCAGTATTGCTATACATAACTACTTACATGACGTTATCATGTATGTTCATCTGTTCAAGGGTCAGTCAAGGTAGAAAAATATTTTACATATAAAATAGTACCAAGTACGTAGGTATTTGTATGTCGAGTTATGTATAATATAAATTTTTGTGATGTTAGGGACATAAAGTGCATAGCGAAGCGAGAAAAAGAATTATTCAACCGAGTTAGTAGGTAAGGTGCAATGATGTTTCATACCTACATATCCGTGTATACTGTATAGTGTATACGTCTAACATACACTAACAACTTTACTTTTTATTGTAAACTGCCATCTATGTGAGACACTTTACAACATCGTCATGAAGGGACTTGGACGAAAGAGTTTTTTTTTACAGGATTCTGTTTTCAAATTCATATTCATTCTATTCACAGGCTTGGAAGAGTACCTACCTACTCAGTGGGTACAGGTAATTTTTATGAAGAAAAATATAAGCAGATATTCTTCTCATTGTCAAAAGGTTGCATTGGGGATATAGCTTTGGTTTCCTTGACAACCGATAAACAACCAACATGTTGCCGTTTGAATAGTAAAGTGAGTAAATTAAATAAATATCAATTAAGTGTGTAAACCTTGTTCCATAATTTTACTTGTCGGATGAGGTGAAAAGTGTACAAAGTATACATGCGTTCAAGAAACGTATTAAGCATTATGTTTTTACAAAAAGAGACATCACATGAGAAGTAAAATGTTATAGTGAAAATAAAGTAAAGTGTTAGTGCTACTTATATGTACTCGTATATATTTGTGTGTCCCCTTATACCAGCACGATAGTTGCTGTCTGGGGACTAGATCATATTGTGCAAAATATCATATTGATTATATTTTAATTATATTGTACATAGATGTTTACGGTAAATAAAATTTATTTATTATTATTATATTAAAAAAAACACATAATTTACAAATGTTTTAAAAAAAATCAGAGTTTTTTTTCCCATTTTTTTTTTGAGAAATCTATACAAGATGTAAAAAATATTTTTCGTTTATTCCCTAGATATAGGTTTAATGTATCTACTCTATTTTTTCCAAAGCATATTTGTTAAGATCGTCAATATCTACGGTCTCTTGTTTTGAGAAATTCTTGAAATGTCAATATGCCTACGCTTAAGGAGAATAATAACAAGAATACTAAAAATGCAAACTTTTAATATATTTCTAGTTGATAGAGTTCATTCATATTGTTTCTAGTCAATCCGCCCCCGTTCTTTGAAAATGGGATCCCCTATTCAAAAGCAGTAAAAACTTCTTTAGGCTATCTTCATACGATCTTCAAACACTTCGGGACTTCACAAATGGAGGCACTATCCTACAAACTTTACCTACTTCCATTCTGTATCTATACCAGTGGCGGATCACTGATGGAAGTCCATTTGAAAGGTTAAATGAAAACCTAAATATTTAGATTAAAATAAAAAAAATGACTTTAGATTTCGCGACTAGTATTCGAGGATTTGCACCCTCATCATCAGGCGATTGTAAGCGATCTAAGACTCCCTTTCAAAAAAGTTTAGTCGCCTCTACAGAGTTAAGAAACGATGGGACTAAGTAATTATATTTTTTTTAATGATCGTTACAAGCTACAACACACGCACTCCTGAATTTATATAATCTCTGTATCTTCTGAATTTTGATTAGGTATTTCACACTAATCATCGAAATCAATGGATTAATGTCCATTGATTTCGATGATGCCACCTATATAATATTTAATTACTCATTTTTACCTATCATTTGAATTGCATTTCGTTTGCGTTGTCCTGTTTTTTTAGTATTCTGCTTTAAAACACAATTATTTTAGTTCAAAAAGTTATAAAATTTGGTCTATTAAGTCATTGTAATATTTTGTTGCAGAATCTCATGGACCACACTACATTGAGCTGCCACTGTTATCTTGTTAGTAGTAATAATAATACTAATATGTATAACCTTCTTCATGTCACACCAAGGGATGAGGGAGGAAGGGAAAGGAAAGGAAAGGGAAGAGGAAGAGTAGCTGTCAAGCATGCATGACATCGTGTCGTCTCAAGCACCTACTCCGTACACAACACCGACAATCTACATAACACTGTTAAAAATGTTTTGTTCTCAATTCAAAAACACACCACACCATTTTAAACTGTAAAACCGATACATTTTCATAGAGTGTAGGGGTTATAATTGCATATCAATTTTTTAAAATGTTTGTTGTGTCAATCCACCAGAGGCGGCTGGTGGTATGTTCTTAGGATGTGCACTACTCCCAATATTCCGGCGTCAAGGATGTTGTGTCTGAGATAAGGACTACCATTACTAGAAGGGGTTGTTTTATTTTTGAAGATGCGACGTTTTGCAACAGTAGCGTTGTACAAGGTGCTACTAGAGCTTATCAATTATAGGTTCAATCGAAGATTGTTTATGCTTTATGATCAAAGAGATATTCAGGTATCGGCGCCGAGAGTGTTTTGTTTGATTTGCTTGGAAATATGAATGGAAAGCAATATTCTAATTAGTAAGAACTACTACTTATTAGCTTCTGTGCCTGAAAAAAAGGTGATAAAAAACATGCACTCTATTTAACATAAATATACATTTATAAATATTTTCTACTTACACTTTACTAACGCTCTAGAAATGGTTTGAGGTAAAATTATTTATGCTATCCAAGTTATAGGAACAAAAATGCTCGGTTGAATCTCCTTGAATTCATAATTCTATTGTAGATATTAGATTTTAAAGCCTATGTCAATGCCTTCATTTTCATTTTGTCATTAAGTCAGTCAGTCATGACACTCACACATACATACACACAAGCACACACACACACACAACACACACATACACATACACACACACACATACATGCACACATACACACAAACATACATACATACGCACTCATACATACATACACATTCACTCGCAAGCACACACACACACACACATTCACGCGAACACATTTTTGTACATTGTTTTTTTCTTTTTTTACCACACATTGTTTTTGTCTCCCTTGGTCCCTACATGGTCAACTTGATCTCTCACGGTTGTACAGTGTACACCTGTCTCCAAATAAAATAACCTTATAAACAAATCCTCAACAATTATACCATCATCACTACACAAATCTCTTTGATCCTTTGCTTATAATTCAGTATTCTATCATTGCTTTATTTTTTTGTACATACATGTAACCTTGAACTTTTATGTTGTAAATAGTATTGCCCCGGAACAGGCTATCGCCTAGTGGGGCAATAAAATCCAGTACTTTTTTATTGTATTTTTACTTTGTAAAGCTTTGGATAATAAATAAATGAAAATGAAATGAAATGAAAACTTTGGTTTATAGATAGAGATATTCAAGAAAACACATGACATAACTATCTGTTCTACTAATTATAATAATAGCCGTGTGCCCGTTGCCGAGCATGTTTTTAGCTCCGAAGGATCGCTGTCATGTTATTGCTGATCCTGTCGATGATGCCATTGGAGGTGACTATGAAGACCGATTCTGGACATGCACACTCTGTCACACTTTGGACAAGGCTACTCCTCATTTGTGACGGTTCTGCGGGTGGTTCTGTTTTGCGGGCCAGTGTAATTATTGATGATCCTCCGCCAGTTTTTACGATCACCCACCAAGTTTTCCCAGTCACTTTGAGAGTTTATATCCTTTTTTGTTTTTTTTTTCTCTTCTACTATAACTACTTCTTCACTTTTATTCTAGATGCTCGATATAAAGGAAGAAATTATTGATATAAATATGTGTAGTAAATTTTTATGTTTACTAACATGGATATGGATAAGGCAGAAGGGGTAAACCTCCCCAGATAGAGATCTCATCTTCTGCTTCGTTTAAAAAGGGATCTTATTTTTTATGTCGCTGTTGTATAGCATCCGTATTAAAGGCTACAATGGGTTCTTTTCCCCTTCCAGTCCATGAAGGGAGAAGAATATCAAATTTAGGTGACAGTTATTCGACAATGGAAATGCGCCAATTATATATTTTATTTTTTTATTTCTATTCCAATATTTCTCCTCACACCGCAACACTTGCAGGTTAGGCGGAGAGAAGAGATCGCCAGACTTTACAGACTTCTTGCTTCCGTCAAATTCGTAGAACTAGATTAAATTGGATTCTTTTCACTCAAAACGTGTCAAAATTTTTGTCACTAGACATGAGGATGTACCAAGAAAAGCCGCGATATAAATCTAGTTGCTTTTTCATCAAATAAAAGAAACATAGGTTACTTAAGTATAAACAATAGGTAACACAGGTGAATGAAGAATAGGTCATTAGCGCCGCAGACATTTTTTTCTATAAAACGATTGCATTTTAATGGATTTGTATACTAATTTCAGAAAATGTATGTTATGATGAGAAAACGTGTGGTTAGAATGTGATTTTTTTGAGTTCTTATCCTTTGGTATGAAAAATTACATACCTTATACCTACATACCATTACATACCTATTCCAATCTCTAGGGGTGGCAGCCCCCCCTCTCCCTCCCAGACGACGCCCATGCACACAATACCGTCGCATTTACGGAATTCATTATACGAACAACGGAAACTAATTTAATGCCCTAGCGCAAAACATGTGGGCGCATAATTGGTAAGCTTTTTGAAGAAAAAACTTGTTGTACTAGATTGAAATGATTAGATAAAAGTGCGGTTTGAATTCCAATGATATTTCAGGAGACAAATCAATTCAATATAAATTGTTATTTAGACGTCAATGCGTATTGCGTAGAGCAACAGGGATCACCAAATACTTCCATCGGGGGTCCGCTTTTCAAAATACTTACATTACTTTACTTTTCGTACGGCATATGGGCAGGATTCTTCACCGATTGCGGTTGGGTAATTCTCTTCGTCTTCTCTATAGCCTCAGGTCCAGCCGCTGTAGCCAGTCCGTAACATCGTGTTCCGCTCCGTGGAGGCTGGTTGGCTCTCCTGAGAATCTTCGCAATGGACACTTTTCAAAATTATAAGTTCGTTTGCTAGTTGTTCACAAGCATGGGTTGGAGGTTCAACCCCCCCCCTTGAAATTCTTCAGTCAACCCACCGTCTTATAATAGGAGAAATGAATCGTATATTGCCACATTGTTTTTTCATTATGTCATGAATTTTCAATAACTATCGTCAAAAGCCATCAAATTACAATTACTGCAATATTAAATCTTCTTGTTCTTAATATAGGCCTTGTGGCCTGTTATGAAGATGGATTAGCCTCCTGCGATGTCGACTCCCAACTGTCAATCCATCTCTTAGGTGGTCTGCCCGGGAGTCGTCTGCCCTGGGGTTGGCCGTGCAATGCAATGTGAGGGAGTCTGGATGGCTCCATTCTCCTCACATGTACATACCATTGTCTTCTCCGTTGCCTCCCCCATCTAACGACATCTTCGATCTCGCACATTTCTCTTATTCTGGTATTCCTTATTCTATCTTTCTATATTAAATCTAATAATAATATAATAATTTTGTGTCTTTGTTTTTAATTGTGGAATCCTGCACCCTGCTCAAGCATTCAGTTGCTTATGGTGTGCATTAGATATGTAAATAATTATGTACTTAGTTTAAAAAATATATTGAAAATTTTAACATGATGAAAAAACACACAAAATAATTATTATGCTGGTGGTCCGGGTCCGGACCGCAGCCCACCATTCGGAGACCCGTGGCATAGAGTATGTATTACTTATAGGTAATAATGGGAATTCGGATTGAATCACTTTTCAATCATATTACCATTACATACCATACCATACCATACCATTATGGCATTTCTATATAAGGTAGGAGTATATTCATTATTCATCTCAAGTCGATGGCAATATTATGTTTTGGTATAATACTGCCAAGCAATGTTTACCACATTATTAGGGCGCGCTTACACGAGCAATTTTTCGATCAATAATTGCGGAAACTCGTACCATTCGAATTGATTAACATTCGTAAAACAATTTCTTACTTCCAAACCTTTCCTGGGCCCTTGGATTCCTTCATTTCGATGGCGCCTCCTACCAAGAATTGATAGATTCAAAATACTCGTATGAGTTCTGCTCATGAAGAACTTTCGTGAGATACCAAACACGGCGGTATGCGGTGACTGGATCCTCTCGATCGCTCAGTGTCTTCCGAGACTTGAGCTGGACAAAATGTGACTAATGATCTGGATTTCTTTTCCAACGTTCTTTCATACGATACCTTACATGACCCCACACGATCCTTAGATCCCCCTGAAAAGTTTTATATCTTTTTTGTCTCTGGAGAAAGCTAATCGAATGTGGTACAGAATCGTATTGCCACCGAGTTTACACACGTTTTTTTTCAAGCCTCTAAGTAGTCAGGAAGTGGTTTGGAAAATTGATTTCAAGACTTGCACACAAAAAAACAACGGTTTGTATAACAGTAATCCAGTAGAGGTACCCATTAATAGAATGGAAGTACCTACTCGGTATTGAAATATCATTTCATTTACGAAAAGTTAACACAATTTGGAGGAAAATATTTAGTACAAAATGCGTTGATTGGAGCATGAAAACGTTAATTTACTTTTGAAATAATTACTCCAGTAATTATAATATTATTAAGACTCGCGATCCAACTATGACACCACGGTCATTTCCCACGGCATTAAGGTTCAAAGTCGCATGAACAATCGCATGCTGAAATGATAAAAACAGCGCTTTTTCCATTTTTTGGGGTTAAATTTGCTTCAATAAAAAAACGTTTAAGGTTTTAATGCGTATTGTAAATACAAAAAAAAAAAAAACTCAGGGACCTTCGGGAAACGAGTTTCTGTCTTTCGGAAAAAAGGTCAGAGGTGTTAACTTTTTTTTTTAATAAATCTATAGAAAATATAAAAAATCTTTTATGGTCATTCCCTAGATAAAGGTTCAATGTATCTACCCTATTTTGTTCCAAAGCATATTTAGTAACGGTTGTTGAGATCTAAGGTCTCCCGTTTTTAGAAATTTTTGAAATGTCAATACGCCTACCCTTAATTTATTCGCTATTATAACAAAGACATGACATACCACGCCTGTCAAATACATTGTTCATATAATCATATTCATTTAGCATGTATTAAGTATATTTTCCAATGTGCGCACATATGATTTTACAATGATCCTAGAGCTTTTGTGTTCTATGTTCATATCAATGGAATTAATTTTATATTTTACGGTATTTATATAATTATCACTAGCTGAATTGCCCGGCGTTGCCCGGGTAGCAATTTTTGACCGAACAATGGCGTTAGGACCCAAATTTTTCTTACTCGTAGGCGGTGTTTCGCTGGACGCAGTATTTCACCATACCATACTACACACATATATATGTACTGTAAATTTTTGACATAACAATAAAAAAACTATTTTTTCATTTAAAAATAAGGATGCGAATGTAAATTAATTTCAAATTTATTTAGAGACATTTTATAATAATCCCTTTTTCATTTAGGCATTTAAAAAAAAGGATCTGGGCATGCGCATACACGGTTTACGGTAAGTTCGTCTAAAATCAATTCGGTCAAAATCAATTTGCCTAACGATCAATACCTCGATTTTAGAAGAATTGATTTTAGACAAATTGGTTATTAGACGAATTGATAAAATTAGATGGATTGATTTTAGACGAATTACTTTTGGATTAATTGATTTTAGACGAACTGATTTTAGACGAACTTACCGGGCACATGCATACACAAACCCAAATACTTTCCTGCACACCTTGCACTAGGCCTGTATCGCAAAGTGTAGAATACATCGCCACCGCCGGGGTTTGAACCTGGCACCTCCCGCTTGATAGACTGCCGCCTCAACCAATTTTTATCCCTATTAATAAAAAAATATTAACCAAGTACTCGTAGGTACTAACGAATAATAGAAGAGGTGGTTTCAAATTTATCGGGTAATTTTTGTTATTGTGTGTCTAAGTGGCGTGCCGGTGAAGATAATGATAATAATAATAGTTAAAAAGTAAGTAAAATAATAGAGAACTAGTTATAACTACTAGGTATAATAGTGTGAGTTACAATATAGTCTGTGTAACTCCTCAGGCCTCAGCCCTCCAGTGTGCTGTGGCAGTGCCAAGCCCGCGGTGCCGCGACACTTTTGTCGTCAACTTTCCGACAACAAATAATTATTGTCACGCTACGTAATGCTACCAACTTGCGACAGAGGTGTCGCAAGTATTCGATAAATAGTCTGAACCAAAGGGTGGCCTGTACCTTATGAAATTTATAGTCTGAAATTGGACTGTTTGTAAAAAAAAGTTCGACTAAGATTACGTAAACGATGTATGTCAAGGTCGCATTGTTTTATTGTTTTCTATCATCCGTAGGCCCTAGTCATTTTTTACAATTATAGCATATAATACATATTAACAATTTTCATGGAGATTAAATAATATCAAAGACAATAATCATTATCAGATCAATGCCAATCAGAGTGTAAAGGGCTCTGATTGACAATACGTCATAGATACAAAGAGTAAAACACTTTAACAACAAGGTAGTTCTTCACACTCCGCAGAAGGCCGTATCATCCGGCGATTTTAACCCTCCGGGAAGCACGTTTAGCATCCGCACAGTGTCAGCCTGATGCTGAGTCCAGATAGAGTTTTTGAACGACTGTTGCGTTTTTCGTAAAAGAAACTTCAGAGTATGCTCAATTTAATTTGTATGTGAAATATATATTTGAGGATATAACTTTGTGGTACTCTGCACTCTCTACACACCCCATAGGGGATAAGACACGATGGTACAAATTGAGGGAATTATTTATTTTGTTGTACCCTGAACGTAGCAATGCATTGCACGCGCCTAGAGCCTGCACTGAATATGCGTGACAAATGCAGTTTTGAACCTCAGACGTCGGCGTCGTCAAATTTTATAAAAAAAAATAGTACCCGCTACCCTTATACATATCATAAAAACTTTACCGAATTCAATATCCAAATTTTCGACATGAAATAATAAACATATGATCTTATTGAATTTGATGAACCATAAGGAATATTTTTGTATATCGTGAAGTTTTTCGGTTGGTATTATTGAACAAACATATTCCAGGGGGGATGATTTGAAGTTGATAAACTTACATAAGTTTTATTAGAAGCATAAGTCATGTTGATGACGTGCAAACGTTGTAAATAAAAAAGGTAACAAAGTTTGTAATGATTGTCTGTGATGATAATTCAAAAAGGAAACAAGTTCCCAATTTCTGAAATAATGACCTTTTCAATTCTTTACTGTGAAAATTTTAACAATAACCAACGCTCTTTGTACACTTACAAATACACTTTTCTGTGAAGTGTATAAAAGTGTAAAAAAGACAATATAATCCTGGTTCCTTCCATGTGTAGTGTATGTTCGGAGTGCTGTTTTGAATTTAGAAAATTTCTGGGATTCAGATACTAGATGTCAGGTTCCTTAATATGTCCCGTCAGGACGCGTTGTTAGGTGATTCCTTTTTGAATTAGTGATTATGTTATCTTCATGGAATAATGTAAGCAATATTGATATATTTTATTAGTATTAGGTAATAAAATACTATATTATGAGTAAAATACATAATTTATGAGGAAAGTATAAATCATTCATACTGCACAATGGTTTTATATGACGGTCATATAATTTGATACTCGATTCGGTCTTTACTTTGCGTATTATTATAATATAATACCCACTTGATATTATTCAGGCCGTAACGCACACCATGAAATATAACACCTCCCCTCACACCGCATTTCATGCATTGAGGAAATCGTAAAACTTTTACTCCTAAGTGTATGGTAGGTACCGACCAGACATAAGACAGAAAGAAGCTAAGATGTTTTAGTCGACAAACGATAATGTCCAGTTATTATGGTGGTTTTGTAGAGAAAAAAAATACAGAAGTAGGTATTTTAAATATCTCAGAAAGAAAGAGAAAAAATGCTTTTTTGACAGACTTTTTCCGATAATTCAAAAAGTATTCATTTTATTATACTTTTTAACAATATGACGGTAATTATCATAAATTAACCCATTAATCCTTTAACAGATATATTTTTATTCGCATCAGATATTAAAATTGTATTACCAATTTATTAAATACAAAAAAAGAAAACAAAACAAGTAAACAATGTAATTTAATCAATTAGCTGCATGTTTTTATTCTTAGTGCATAATATGACATCAATACGTATTTTTTTCAATAGTGTGAGCATTTTCGGGCTATTGGGCCGCGGTCTATTGGATTTTAGGTACCACGGCTAAAAAGCCCGGAAAATGCTCGCAATACTGACACCAGTCGTAATACACTGATAAATTTTAAAAATAATAATTTGAAAACCTTTCATTGTACCCAATACTGTATTGAGATAAATCATTTTTTTCATTCATCCTCATTTCCCTACCACCACTTTCCTTATTACCATTTAACATCCCATCCAAACCCTTCCTAACCTATTCAATAACCTTACGCAGTACAGCTGAACTCAACCCGCGGTGTGGCTCGTTGGCGTGCGGCGCGTTGGCCCGGCCGGCTCCGGTTCCGTCGTTCGATTCTAGACTTCTGCTGTACCGAATCACATTTCAAATTAATAGAATTATCATCTATCTATTACCGGCGCGTACGTACAAAATATAAACGTTTTTTATCAGAATACCAGAGGCCTTCGTACTAAAACGGAGGAGGCTCTCTTGAACTGTTTGTCTAATGATTTCGATATAATTTGTGTAGCAGAATCATGGCTACACGACGGCATCTATACCTCAGAGATAATAGACCCCAGATATACAGTTTTCAGAAGAGATAGAGACGTGTCTATTTCAGGTGTGGGTGGCGGAGTATTTATAGCGACCAAGCCTGGTCTCAATCCCGTGCATCAACCAACGTGGCAATCCTCGGCTGAGGATATTTGGATCTCTATACCCCTTAACTCAAATAAAAAATTACACGTTTGCTGCGCGTACATTACCTCATGTAGCAATCATTTAAATTTACTACGAGCTCATCTGGACAAAGTTGACGAGATTTTATTGAATAATTGTGAGGATAAATTCATATTAATTGGAGACTATAATTTGCCGCAAATAGATTGGGGGTCGGTACATGGCGAATCTTACTTAGAAATTCTTAATCATAATGATGGTCCGGCTTACAGGTTGATCATAGATTTCCTTTCTTTTTCTGGATTGAACCAATATAACTCCATACCAAATGATCATAATAAAATTCTCGATCTTGTTATATCGAACGTACAGAGTCTCGTTACTCCGTCTGACGCAATGCTTGTTAACCCTGACTCTTACCACCCCACTTTGGAAATTAATTTAAAGGATTGCTTGACACGTAACACTTCTATGAAAAATAATTCCCGAGAGATCGCTCTCTATCATAAAGCTGACTATGTCCAAATTCGAAATAGGCTCTCGCATTACGACTGGAATCAAGAACTATCTAATCTCAATACAGAAGATGGTGTTTCGAGATTTTACGATATAGTGTTTGGTATTGTTAAGGATTGCGTTCCTATAAAGAAAATAAGGCCAAATAACTCTTTCCCCTCTTGGTATTCTCCCGCTCTAATTAATGTGATAAAGGAAAAAACAATGTATCACAAAAAATGGAAAAAATATAAAAATCGATTGGACTATCTGACATTCTCTTCGCTTAGAAGTAGACAAAAGCGTTTGACTGCTGAATGTTATTCGAAATATGTGTCCAACATAGAAAATAATTTAGTAAGTAATCCCAAATCCCTATTTTCATTCGTTAAGTCAAAACGCAGAGAGGAAGGTGTGCCTAATACAATGTCCTATAGGGATGTCACATACTCTGATGAATTTGCAATATGCGATGCATTTAATACTTTTTTCACATCTGTACACATTACTGATACAAACTCAGTCTCTACACCCCAACAGAATAATATATCAGTGGCAGAAACTGTACACTCGATAACTAATCTGCAAACCAATCCCTCTATCGTGCAAAAATATATCGAAAAAATAGACGTTAACAAGGGTCCGGGTTCGGACAAATTGCCTGGTATATTTGTGAAGAACTGTGCAAAAGAATTGTCCGTACCTCTCTCCATTATATTCAACATGTCGCTAGCTGAGGGTCGCTTCCCATCGCGTTGGAAAAAAGCCTTTATAACACCCATTTTTAAAAGTGGAGATCGACACAACGTTGAAAACTATCGACCCATATCCAAACTACCTATCTTAAGCAAACTGTTAGAAAAAATTGTCATCGATCATATTAATCCCTTGCTTAATCCAATTATAATACCAAATCAACACGGTTTCAGGAGTGGAAAATCGGTGGAATCTAATATGCTTGAATTTACTAACATCTTAACGAATGAAATACACAAAAATGGCCAGGTTGACGCTATATATACCGATATGTCCAAAGCGTTCGACAAACTCAAAAAAAAAGCCCGGAAATGCTCGCAATACTGACACCAGTCGTAATACACTGATAAATTTTAAAAATAATAATTTGAAAACCTTTCATTGTACCCAATACTGTATTGAGATAAATCATTTTTTTCCGATCACAAAATCATTCTAGAAATTTTGATTTAGTACTCGTATCGTCAAAGAGTGAATAAAACATCGTAATATTTTTTCTTCTCTTGTCCCCACTCTCCCCCCAAGTTCCCCACTTCCCCCCAAGTTTCCCCACAGCGTCCCATTAACAACATCTTCCCCCATTAACACACAGACGGTTAATTCCCCGATAAGACGAAATGTCGCCCGCGTTGAGCATTAACGCTGTAAGTCTGAGACAATTAATTTTTTTAGAAAAACATCTCAGCCACTAATCTTTTTAAGTAAGTAGGTATATTATTATTTGCACACAATTAAAAAACAACGGCAGATACCAATTTTTGCTTTGATAACAAATTTGAGAAAAAATATCCATTGTTTTTTCACCTTTGGTCCTTTTGAAAGATTATTTTATTGGATGAAACCCGGATTTTCGAGCAGAGCCTTTTGTATGAAAGTTTTTTTGGCATTGGACTTTTGAACCTTTGTAAGAATTGTGGGAATAGCTGTAAAGCATCACTATCTAGGTAGCAGTGACGAAGGGAAGCTGGGGCAAGAATTTTTTATTGAATTACTTATTTATTATCAATATACGGCGTAAAGATAGTTTACAAATATAATAATATTCAGTGTTACTACAAACAGAAAAATAATATATTACATTTCACAGATTAAGAGTGTGCATACCGACATTTCAAAAATTTCTAAAAACGGGAGACCTTTTATCTCGACAACCGTTACTAAATATGCTTTGGAATAAAATGGGGTAGATACATAGAACCTTTATTTAGGGAACGATGTTAAAGATTTTTTATATCTTGTACAACTTTCTCAAAAAAAAAAAATGTTAAAAACACCTCTGATCTTTTTTCCACAAGACATCAAAGCAACTCATTTCCTGAAAGTCGTAGAGTTTTTTTGTAATGAAAATATGCATTAATATCTAGGAAATGACCGTAAAAGAGTTTTGATTGAAGCAAAATTAACCCCAATATAAAGAATAAATGCTATTTTTAACATTTTATAATGCGATTGTTCACGCGATTTTGAACCTTAATGCCGTGGGAAATGACCCTGACGTCATAGTTATGATATAGTATCTACTATCTATTAGTTAGGTACCTATGTAAGTACTATTTAAGACGACGAATCAATTCAATTGAGTTACATTAGTATGCTTAGAATTTTTTCCCGTGAGATATAATTTGACGTAATAGGTGACTTATTGATTTAAGTCTCAACCTCAAAGGGTAATGAATATTCAAAAAATGATCTTAGTAACAAGTTGGTATGGGAGTGGGGCAGATATCTTTACTGTTATATGTGGACGCAACGGGACGGGACGCATTACGCTCTGTTCACTAGATTAACCTAATGTCGGGAATCTGCTCATAACAATAGAAGGTACAGTCACATCTCTACACCATTCACTTAACATCTAATCGATCTGAAAACAGAGTTATGAAATAGTCCTGAATGGTCGTATGTATTGAATAGTTGAGAAATCAAATCATTTTTTTTAATAATAATAAATAACAGAATACATAGAGTGGAATGGAATGGAAAATAGTAATATAATGGAAGGGAATAGAATATAATGGAATGGAATATAATAGAATGGAATATAATGAAATGGAATGGAATGGAATATAATAGAATGAAATATAATATAATGGAATGGAATATAATAGATTGGAATGGTATTCCATTGAATAAAATAGGAGAGAATAGAATATAATGGAATATAATAGAATGGAATGGAATGGAATATAACAGAATGGAGTGGAATGGAATAGAATATAATGGAATGGAATGGAATATAATAGAATGTTTTGGAATGGAATATAATAGAATGGAGTGGAACATAGTATAATGGAATAGAATATAATGGAATGGAATGGAAAAAAACGTAGATTTTAAGTGCCTATTTTGCTTATTTGCTGTAAAAGCGTTTTGTTTTTCGCAGAGTATACCTAGTATCCCATATGAGGGTTTGCCTGTACCACACTCCCTATGACTTATTTGAAGGATAATAAAGTGTCTTAAGAATGTAGTGCGTCTCACAATGTGTGTAGATTAGGTGATAGGTGCCTACCTACTACTAATTATATGGTTTACGGCATATTGATTATATTATTATCTCCCCATACATTACACGCGGTGATGGATGGGGTACTAAAAATATTGAGAAAATTTAATATGCTAATGATTTAGAAAGTTCACGGTATGGTTCCATTGAGAAACATGAAGAAGTCTTCAATGAGGAAATTTACTTCAGACCAGAGCTGGTTTTACAGTTTTTACTGGAGTAGGCCCTGACATTTTCGGCACCCCCCCCCCTCCCGCCCTGATGATTTTTTTTAAATGCATTTTTTATTTAGTGGCTCTATTTTTTTTTGCATCCAAAAGTGAAACGTGGCCGGCCGACGCCCTATTTAACACTTCTATTTTTATTTGAGCGAGTGAACCGCTCTCCGAGGCCTGCCACCCATAGTCCCCTGCCTACTCGGGCTTTTGGCAAATCCGGCCCTTGTTCAGACTGGTGAGATATGGAACTTCTGGAGCTTACCCCAGAAGACTGCTTTCAAACACAATCAAACGAGAATAAAGTACCTTAGGCACCTACACTCCTTGTGAAAACTTGAGTACCTATTTAATTACGAAGCATACCCTGATTGGACCTGAAAACTTAGTATACCTACATACGTACGTGGAAATAAGACAAATGGAGCTATTTGTATGGAAGTATGGGTCCCTACTAACATATAGAGCTGTTTGGTTTTACTTGCAAGAGGTAGATATTATATTGACATCATCAATTGGTCCTATTTATATATCGATACTGTCGCATATATGGCTTTATACGTTGAGGTGGAGTTGGAACTAACAACCAATATTAAGGGAACGTTCACAAAGGAATGCTTCTTACACATTTAGAGGTGGTCGGCAGCGCGTTGGTAACGCGCTCGACTGTTAATCCAGTGGGCGCGGGTTCAATCGCCGACCTACTCCACTTCACAACACAAGCTTTTAAGCTTTCTGTGAAGTGTACAAAGATGTATTTGGGTTTATTTCGATAAACTCAGATTCATTTAAAAAAAAAGAATTATGTCCAAATCAGTTTTTATTTTCACAAAAGTATACAAAAAAAATCCGCTCTATACAATACATTCACATAAAATGATACGAATTATTAAGGCCCGGAATCCAACTATGACGCCCTGGTCATTTTCTGCGTCATTTAGGTTCAAAATCGCATGAAAAAATGTTAATTTTTTTTTTTGGGGTTAATATCCCTCCATTCAAAAAACTTTTACGGTTATTTACTAGATTTTGTTGCCTTTTATCAATATACCTACAATAAAAAAAAATCTTTCTGGGAACGAGTTTCTGTCTATTAGATGTCCCTCTGTGCATTATCATGGGAGAGTTTAAGAACTATAGAGCGAATGAACGCTATGATTATCTACAATTAATGAATACGAATAAAATTCAAAACTAAGCAAAAGTCCTGAACCCATATTTTCGTTAGGCAATGAGGGGGAGAGGGTTATTTGAGGTAAGGGGATAGTGACCTTTCCAACTATTTTTATTTTATTTTAGGTATGCAAATAGAACTACAAAACAGACAACAACTTTAGATATAAGTAATAACAAGAAGGTAAAACGGTTTGTCCATTCATAATTCAGCTGCCACCCACAAGCATGCGCCACAGTTAAATTAAAACTTATATGTTCATTCCGGTCGCCTCACACACCCATACTCAATCTCGCTCACACTATGACTTGGTAATGTTTTAGATTCTCATCTCCTTATGGGAAATGAATAGGTGTAACATTGCTTAGTGAGCCAACAGCCCCCGATGTAGATTTAGATGTTCAGTAACGAGTTGCAGAAACTAAGGCAATATTGTAAAGGAAACTTTGTACATAAATAACTATAAGCTATCAAACAAATTCTCTTGGCGTTAACACTTAATTACAGCATACATATATCTACCTAATATACAGTCTACCTACAGGGTCGCCAGATGGCAGGTTTTGGACAGGACAGTTTTTATTACATCTGTCCGTACAAAAAAAAAAAAAATAAGTATAAAAATTGACAATTAGCCATGCCGCAAACCACTAATTTATAAAATTAACGTGGCTATGTTATATGTACCTACATCAGGCGCGAAGTTACTTAAGAACACGATTCCCATCGAGCTGCCTTTTGGAAAAAAATGATAGGTATGATAGTGTCTAATCTGACGCAATCCCATAAGAAATGTCGGCCCCGGCTTCCCTTCTGCAGAAATCCACCACTGATGTATATTTACAGTGTTTAGGTACATATGTGCGTTAGATTGCTACATAAAAAAAAATGGGGGGAGGGGGTAAATATATTTATTTCCGGTTTTTTCATCCAACACATCCTGCAACCCTATCTGCTTATACTGATAATATGAGGTGCCTGGTGCCTACCTAGCATATCTAATGTTTCAAACATTGCCACAAATGTGACTTGGTAAAGTTGTAAGAATCCTGAAACAATCGTTACGGTGAGATAAAGCCTTATCCCTAATTTTGTATAATACATACTTATATTAGGTACCTAGGTACCTATATTACAAATGTATCCTTTCTATATACTTTTCTGAAGAAATGAAAATACTTAAATATACAGACAAAATGTATGTCGGCTTCTTATAAAGTAAATAAAATTTATTTTAGTTATTTCGCTTTCATGAACTTACTCAACTTTTCATGAGCTTCATAATTTTTAGAGTTAGAGTTATCTTAGAACGATTTTTTTTCAAGAAATTTCAAATATTGTAATTCCAGGACATTGAAGGAAAATCCCGCTGGCTTAAGGCCCTCCGCATCCCCGGGTAGCTCAAGCGCATAAACAGCGATCTCTTTAAGTCTTTACTCGCACTTCTAGGCAAATTTTATTAAGAGGTGAGTCCCTCTAATTGGACGCCTTAATTTTAGGACAGTCAACTTGTAGTCAATACTTCCATCTATCACTGTCTTCAGTTTCAAGGCGATGCTCTCAGTATTGGCTGAGTAAACGTCAAAACCAAATGGCAGAATATGGCCTCTTGACAGTATGCATATTGATATTTCAAAAATTTCTAAAACGGGAGACCTTAGATCTCGACAACCTTACTAAATATGCTTTGGAAAAAATAAGAGTAGATACATTGAACCTTTATCTAAGGAATAATCGTAAAAGATTTTTTGTAGGTATTTGTATAGATTTCTCAAAAAAAAAGTGAAATACACCTCTCATCTTTTTTCCGAAAGACAGAAACTCGTTTCCCGAAAGTCGCGGAGTTTTTTTTTTGTTGTTTGATAATACGCATAAAATCTAAGGAATAACCGTAAAAGCTTTTTGATAGACGCAAAATTAACCCCAAAAAATGAAAAAAAACGCTATTTTTACCATTTGTCATGCGATTGTTCACGCGATTTTGAACCTTAATGCCGTGGGAAATGACTGTGACGTCATTCTTGGTGCCAAGCCCTTAATAAAAAAAAAGTTGAATTTTCAGGGGTAGGTACCTACTTGTTCCAAATTAACCCCTAAAAAGCACCTACGTACATATTTTTTAAACGCATATTTGTATTTCTTTTATTTATTGCATTGAATATACCAGATACCTACTGAAGAATATCATGACTAGATTATAGAAAATTGAAAATAGTATTACTAACCTAAGCTGTCAATATACTAAACCAGTATTTCCCAAACTATGAGTCGCGACCCACCAGTGGGCCGCGAGCGAATATTAGAAAGTTCTACTAATCGCCACTACGGAATCTGAGCATTACCAATATTAATGCCCTCTTTAGACTCAAAAAAATTTCACCTGCTGCGCTAACTTCTTGGTGCGTATTTTAAAAGGTAAAATTTTCTTGGTGGGGAAAGGGCGGCGAAAACTCAGTGAGTGCCTATACCGAGAAAAATTGTAAATCTGGCGCTAGTACACCCCCCCCCCCCCGTCTTTTCGTAAGAGGTGGATCACAAGATTGGAAATTTTTGTTAGATGAGTCGGCACCCAGTCAACTTTGAGAACCACTGTACTAAACAGTTTTCAGCGCAACTTGAAAAGTAGATGACAGAAGTGAGAATATGCCCGTCGTACCATTGCAATATTGCATTCTCCATATTTTTATTATTATATTAAATTGTGCTGGATGACGTGTGGCTTGTGTATCTACGTATAATAAAATTAAAATCATCTGAAGTATTTTTGTCCTTTTTTTTTAAATCTTCTACTTCATTAGCCTTCTTCCCTCTTTGGACGATATAGGCCTCTTTGGATGATATAGGCCTCTTTGGACATCCTTTATTCCCTTGTCCTTCCAAAAGGAAAATAAATAAATAATGGTTTATTAATTATTATATTTTCGTCTCTTTTTTTATTATTATATATTACTTATTGATGACACTATTTATTATTTTTTCTTATTGCTGTTAGGTTGTAGTGTAGTATTTTTAGATTAGTTTTTTTTTATTATTTTGTTCACAATATTCTCAATCCAAATATTACTTACATCAATGTTTGACCTTATATACATTCAGTTATTTGCTTCAATTTTCTGCCTGACTTCCATAATTTGATTACATATATTGTTATTGATTACCTTGACTTCATTTTGTTTTTTGCACTGACTGACTGTTTACTTACAATTTCTTGAATTACCTGACCTCATTACGAATATTGTTTTATCTGCATTGACTAGTTGTGTACACATATAATAGGGCATTACTTGAACTGTATTGTTTTTGTTTTTAATAGTATGTGTTTATGTCTGTTTGTGTGCCGTGAAGTAAATAAATAAATAAATAAGAATTTTTAAAAATCAGTACGATCATTACTTCCGTGTTACTGGGTCAATTTGTTGCAATTGCTAGTACAGTATGTCTTTCTATTTCTATTATAATAAAAATATGTATCAAGTATAACTCTAATAAAAATATAAGAGCTCTGCGGTGCAGTAAGAAGGATGCAATAGAATTAAATATTGAAATAAAAATAGCGAATTGCAATTCACATATCCGCCATCACTATGCCTTGTTAGATAATAATATGTCTAAATGGATGATGTGTTTCTGATACATTTATCCTGGGAAATCAGTCAGATGCGGAAGATATTATTTTATTTTATTTATTACGGAACTAAAAAGTCCAGTGATCACTTGAGAGGACTTGAGCCAGAAAACTAAAATCATAATATTCAAATCTATATATAGACCAATAATCACCTTTAGTCACCAGATATGGATGCTTCACGAGAATGTACGGTCAAGAGTACAGGCAGCTGAGATGAGGTACCTCAGAAGAGTGGCAGGAGTAGCCTTGAGAGACCGTATAAGGAACGAGTATGTTCGGGAGGCTCTCGAGGTGGAACCCACACTCCTCTTCATAGGTCTCAGCTGAGATGGCTCGGACACGTCATTCGGATGCCAGAGGATGCAGGCAGAAGACCGGTGGGCCGCCCCAGAAATAGCTGGCAGAAGCAGGTGACAAAGTTGTGCGAGGAGAGACTGTGGTTGGAGTGGCCAGAGTTCCTGGAAACTGCAAGTGACAACGAAACATAGATAAAAAAAAATCTATAGCATAAAATGACTCTGACATTTCTCTATGTATGTGTGGAGGTAGAATAGTTAAAATGATAGGGTACCTAAGTCAGATAAGCAAGTGGGTATTATACCTTATAGATAGGTATTCGGTATGACACCAGAGGGATGTGTATTACTGTGAAGGAAATGGGTGGTACATCTATAGATGTGTACCCGTTATAATATAGGGAGGTACTAACGTCAATATCAGCCAGGTGATCCGCCTCACCTTACAAGCGCGATATCTAAACACCCTCCGTGTAAGGTTGACAGTAAGGATGAGATTCTATCTGTATATTCTACTCTACATCATCTATGGTCTGTCCGTATCGTGAAGTCACATGACGCTCATGTCGGTTATACTAGCATATCATATAATATCTAGATTCTCGGTTTTCATATTTTAGATTCTAGAATTTCATTCAAAATCGACACCTTATAGGCGATATTTAACAAATACAAATATTATAGTATAGAGCTTGGACCACGAGCCTCCAATTATAAGACTAGGTTTAACTTAGGTTAAATCATGTAATTTGTTCCTGGGACCTGGGAAAAAGACTTCCCCGGGACAAAATTTAATGATATTACTCTTATATATCTTATACACACAGTTGCCTACAGTGGAGGGTATGGCGGCTGGTCGCAGTCTGCCGTACCCAACCTGGAAGTCACTTAATAGACTGAGAATAGGTGTCTCCCGTTGTTACAGTAACCTCAAAAAATGGGGTTACAAAGAGGAAGACACCTGTGAGTGTGGTGCTGTACAGGATCACAGTCACCTGTTTTCATGTCCCCAAACAGGAGTGACATGCACGCCCGAGGACGCACTACTGGCGAATGCCGGGGGTGTCCGGGTGGCCGAACATTGGAGATACAAAATTTGATAGTGTTCCGGACACGGAAAGTATATATCTTATATTATATTATTACCCGGCTTGTGATTTTTTTTGAAATGTCGATAGGTACGCCTACTAACGAGCTACTAACCATAGTGACATTTAGAAAGCGAAATTAACCCCAAAAAATGGAAAAAAACGATAATTTTACTATTTTATCATGCGATAGTTCACGCGATTTTGAACCTTAATGCCGTGTTTCCTTCCCTCCTCATTTTATTCTGTAGTTTATTATGTACTTATGTTTAATTTAAGGTGAGATAGACATATAGACATGTCGGTGCAACCTGGATGCAGTCTGCACAGGACAAGACAACATGGAGGCAGATGGAGGAGGCCTTCGTTCAGGAGTGGACGGGATAGGCTGATGAAGAAGAAGAAGAAGACATATAAGTTATTTCAGTTATCTATGTGTGTGTATACATGTAAGTGTGGAATGGATTACTTCCGTGTTTGTGTTAGTTTGTCTGAAACCTATGTATGTATCTGTTCTATGTATGTATGCCTAAACTAAATAAAGAAATGACCGTGACGTCATAGTTGGGTCGGGAGCTCTAATGTCATAATGTTGTCTAGGATAAGGTAGGTATATGTTACATTCTGTCATCCTAGTATGAAGATGTTGTAGTATAGTGAGGTATAGTTGGGTATCTATATGGCCTGCCTGGATGCAGGTGTTCTCGCGATGCTTATTTGATGAAATTGTATTTCCCCGCAATACTCTCGTCTCACAGAGACATCCTCCACCAGTGGTATATAGGTATACCATCAGACACTTATACCACCTACAACTATATACCAACATCCCCTAGAGGGTAGATACTGTAACTATTTTATTGCAACTAAGTATGTGATATTAGAAGTACCTACACCAGGTAGCTTAAATTCTGGTAAGTCAATCGCTGAATATAAATAACCATAGTCAAGCACGTATCCAAGGAGGGGGATAGTTGGGACCTATCCCCCTCCTGGAAATCTGGTGCAAACACGACACAGTACGGACGGGACGATTTTTCTCTGCTATCTCGGCGCGCCTCAGTTTTTTTTTTTGGAACCGAACGACTTTTTATGTAGATGTGATTGTTAATTATATTTTTCTAGAAGTGCGGTAAAGATGTCGCTATTAATGCGCCTGAGCTACCCGGGGATGTGGAGGGCCTTAATCCCGCGGGATTCCTTAAATTAACATCTATAGGTACACTTATATTTGCCCAAACAGCTCTGAGAAAGCAACATACCTAATATTTGTTTGATTAAATGAAATAGATTTGAAAACATCTATAGAGGTAGAAATACAGGGAGAGATTTCTCTCAATGAAATATCCACATTATATCAGCAACGTATTGATGCCCTGCCCCGCTCAATATGGATTATGAGAATCCGTCGGTAATGCGACATTCCTGCAGCTACAGGTTGTTTCATAGATGGATATACAGATATCTTCAGGATAAGTCATTTGGAGGTGGCCGGTAGCCTGGTTGGTAACGTGGTCGACTGTGTATCTGGAGGGCGCAGGTTCAATCCCCGATGCCGACTTACTCCACTTCACGACACAAGCTTTTCAAGCTTACTGTGAAGTGTACAAATATGAATTTGGGTTTATTTCGATAAACCCAGATTCCTTCTTTGATTTTGAAGGTTTTACTTTGTGGCGACATTATATTATAATTTTAAACCCAGATTCATTTATTGAAAAAAAAAACTTTTGAGTCCGATTTAGCTTAGTCCAAAAAGTCTCACGGTTTTCGACATTTAAAATTCAGGTATCTGTATAAAAACTTTTATGATTTATGCTCTTTCAAATGATATACAAAACATTATTTTCATAAAAATATGATATAATAACTTAAAGAGATCGCTACTAATTTGACCAAATTTCAATACATATTTACCATAGGTACACAAATTGCATAGTGAACAACACATTCCTTTCAATTTACTGTTTTCGAAATAACTGTATCCATCTATCAAACACCCTGTATAGGTATTCACACTATTCACTATACAGTGTGTCTATATTTATCTTGTTGCACTCCACTGCTGTTGATACGTCATTTTGATTGGAAAAGTTTTTGGTCGTATTTTCTTTATCCTATCTCCCTCAAACATACCTGCAGCGCCACTAAAACATAAGAGAAGGAGCGGAAAATTTTGAAATTAAAATTATTCGATGTTTTCAAATTACGTTCCTTCTATCGAATAGATGTTCAACTCGGACAACCGCATGATAAAATGTTAAAAATAGCGTTTTTTGATGCGGAAGGGTCAGAGCAGAGACGAGTGGAAATAGTTGGAAGAGGCCTACATCCAGCAGTGGAGGGAAGAAGGCTTATAAAGAAGAAAAAGCGTTCTTTTTTCAAGTTTTTGGGGTAAATTTCGCTTCAATCAGAAAACTTTTACGGTCATTCCCTAGATTTAAATGCATATTATCAATTCTAAAAAATAGGTACTTTCGGAAAACGAGTTTCTGCGATGTATTTCGGAAAAAAGCAGAGGTGATTTTCACACTTTTTTTTCAGAAATCTATACCTTTTTTTTAAGGCAATCCACCCGAAAGCGAGTGATGGTCGGTAGCCTGGTTGGTAACGCGCTCGACTGTTAATCCAGTGGGCGCGGGTTCAATCCCCGACTTACTCCACTTCACAACACAAGCTTTTAAGCTTTCTGTGAAGTGTGCGAAGATGTATTTGGGTTTAATTCGATAAACCCAGATTCATTTAAAAAAAAAAGAAGATTTATGCTAAATCTATACCTATAAGATATAAAAAATCTTTTGGCGTCATTTCCGAGACAAAAGTTCAATGTATCTACCCTATTTTTTCCAAACCGTATTTAGTGACTAAACTAAATATGTTTTGGAAAAAAATTGGGTTAAATGATACATTTACCTTTGGGTTGTCGAGAACTAAGGTCTCCCGTTTTTTGAAATTTTTGAGATGTCAATATGCCTACTTTTAAAGTAGGTACGGAATATTTTTTTCATTTCATTTATTTGATATCCACACAATATAACAAAGTAAGAAAATATAAGTAAGAAACAAGTATTGGATTTTATTGCCCCACCAGGCGAAAGCCTGTTCTGGGGCAATACTAACTACAATATAGTTCAAGGCTACATGTATGGAGAAAAAAAATAACAAAAATACTGAAGAACAAGTAATATAAATGATTCAAGAATATGAATTACTATTTCGAGTTATAGATATGTAGGTAATACATACAATAGTTCCGTAGTAGTTATGTAAGAGGGTAGGTATACATAATATAATTAGATTACATTGCACTCTGATAACGGAAGTAGCTACATAATAACGGAACTTATTATTCAATTCTATATTACTACGGGTTACTGGCAATGGGAGAAAATCTGGAGAAATTATAACGCCTATTACTTTACAGACATTATAAAACCTCAACCAAACATGTTTTCCGTCAATTAATTTGATTCAAGCAATATTATTTATTGATTTCGAGTGAACAATTATGTTCATTCGCACCATCAAGACATTTTTCAAGACATGGATGGTTGTTTAATGCTCCTTGTAAACCTTTTTTTTACACATTAAGCCATTGATGATGCATCCTATGCAGTATTTAATTACTCAATTCTATTGTTTTTTTAGCATTCTCTCCTTTGAAAATTAGTCCCACTTGTACACAATGTTTACACGGCGACTACTTGTCACCACACATTGAGTTCAAAATTATTTTGGTTCCAAGAATTACAAAGCGTCTCGTAATGGTTGTTCAATTTTCATCTCGTTACAGTAGGTAGGCACCTCTATCATGAATCAGATTATGGACAAACCAAAAATTCAGAACTACCGGGCCTTTTGCAGGGTCTCAGTTCCATAATATGAAATAGGTATTTATTTACTAGACTGAAAATAGGTAACATAAAAATAAATCATATATTGTTATGAGGACGTGGTCGACTGGGATTTTCGTTTGACTTACAGCTGTTTGGGCAAGAGGTAACAAATAAATTAATAAGGTAACAGAAGATTCATTTTGATTCAAATACGAAAAAAAAATGCAAAATATTTTTCAATGAAGTTTCACTATTTGTCCCTTTGCAAACATTGCCTGTAACATGAAAATGTTGAATATTATAGAGATATTATATAAATACAGTGACGCACGTATGACGACTCCACATGTAGTTAATACTCGTAGATACTAATATACTGCTTTGTGTTACCCTGTATAGATACATTCCATACATTAGTATGCCTATTCGTTACTACAATATTATTTGGTAAATTATTTACCTACATGATAATACCTACTAATATTACTTACCCTCGGAGAATGAGGGACTGATTCCATGCAGGGATGGCTACATATTTTTCGGGAAATAATTGAGATATACCTAGTATTTTTTTATTTATTTATTTTCTTTCAATACAATTACATAACACTTAAAACTAAGTACACAATTATTTAGAGATCTACTGCACACCATAAGCAACTAAATGCTTGGGCAGGGTCCAGGATTCCACAATTAAAAACAATGACACAAAAGAACTTTAGTAAGCATACCTACCTTAAAGAATTGCATGAATGTGTGTATGACGAATGTGACGGAAGTGAGAAGTGAGAGAGTGTGTGTAAGGATAGGAAAGTCAGGCGATCTGTTCTTTCTGCTTACCCGGAAAGGGATGCGGCCCGAGGGTATAGAATAGAAAATAAACTTGATGGACTCGGCATGAGGACAAAATGACACCAATTCTTTCTAATCCTTAATTTAAGGAACTTTAGTACGCTGAGAATTTATACACTATTTTACATTGCACCATTTTTTCTAGACTAACGGCATCTGTTGATAATTTGGTGAAACTAATTTCATCAACCACCTCTATCTGATAAACTATTACTAAAGTGTGTTTTTTTTGCAAATGCAGCCCTATTGGGGCGAACTTCGTGTCAGTAGTAATTTGTAATATCTGTTGGTCTTACAGTGTACTCCCTGTTATGGTATGGTACCCGACTATGGTATGGCATAACCGTGGTTGTATTTTAATGGGAGGAAAGCATGCCAAACCATTTCATCGCGTATTATACAAACATCAAAATAGATGAGTGATGATAGTACATACACCTAGGAAGAGCCATAATAAAGTATCACAACAATACGTGAATATAACTTCTCGTACGAATTTATTCGAAATCGCGCATAAATATTTTAGCCGTAAATTTATTTATTCGTTCACGTACAGACTGTGGAATCAGCTCCCAGGTAATATTCGCACCGGTACTCATTTCGTAGGATGGTCGTTGCTCGCTAGTCTTTCCGGCTTCTTTTTCTCTTTGTCGTCGACCTCAGGTCCAACTGTTCACAGCGAGTGCTCCCTTGTTCTCTATCCCGCCCTTTCCTCTTCCATCTCCTGTGTGTATATGTATATATTTATTTTATTAAAAGCTCATTATTTTTCCATTTATCTTATTATCTATTAGTATGTATTTATTTCTGTATTATGTATTTATATTTGGGCTTCTAGCTTTTAGGGCCCATATGTACTGAGGTAAAGCTCGAAAATAGAACGATAGATCGTTCTATTTACGCTTTAATTTTAAAAATTTTGTATGAGAATGCTGAATGTTGAACATAAAGACAACAAAACAAGAGAATAAACCTGCGAAGAAATAAAAAAATTAAAACAACCAATTTGTTAAGATTATAATTACCAGTAAGTTATACTTTTATATCTGAAATACTGAATAGAAAATGTTCAGATCCCGTAAATTTTAGGGGTACTTTAGGAAAAAAAATATTCAAGGAATTTCTAAATAATGTAATTCTAAAACCGACAATCTGTAGTCCATACTTTCATCTATCACTCTCTTCAGTTTCAAGACGATTCTCTCAGTATTGGCTGAGAACAATTCAGTGCGCTGAAGCCGGATGACATAGGACCTTATTAAGTTTCCCTGTTAGTTCGTTTTCATAATTTTTATTATGTGCAGCTTTTTATTACAAACACTGGCAGTATGAAGGTACATGATATAATTTAGTGCATTCCCGAGTGAACAGTGCTACGAGGCGGTGGTGTTTGTATCGTGTACTAGGAGCTCAGCTAAGAATATTTAATATTATTATTTTTTCTTCTTTTCTAACTTGTTTATTCTGTTTCGGTGACAGGGTTGTCACTAATTTTTGTTTTATTCTTATTTAATTTTTGTTAATTAATTTTTCATTTCTGTAATCTACCGACTTTACGTACATTATTTAAAAAATATATACCAGGATGGAGGGGGTGGAGATCCCCCCTCTCCCTCCAGATCCCATCAAAAAGAGAAAGATTGACCTCGGCTTGAATACGGACTCCGACACCCCATCACACAGCAATCTCACTTCTGGACCTTCTCCTTCCAACCCTCTTCCTTCTAACTCTTCTTCTTCCTCACCTATACAACTATACCCCCCCAGATCAAGTGGACCGTTTGTTGTCCTTGTACAGCGATGCGAACAAGGGAAGGCTATCTTCCCTGTAGAATTCGGTAAGTTTTTGTTTTCGAGAGGAGTACAAAACGTTGTTAACGGATCGGTAAAGGCGGAAGGGAGGTACCGTATATCTATTGAATTTTCCAACGTACTTTCAGCTAACACGTTCATCAAAAATATCTTCTTAATTTCAAACAGTTTATACAAGGCCTTCATCCCGACCCATAACATATCCCGCATGGGGTTGATAAGGGGGGTCTCGGTAGACCTTACCGAGTCCGAACTCGAGTCTGCCCTCTCGGAAAGTAACCCAAACATTGGCAAGATATTAAAAGTACGGAGATTGAATTTTAAGGACAAATCAGGCGACACAGTCGAATGGAAACCGTCCAGGTCAATTGTGGTCACGTTCGAGGGGCAAGACCTGCCCTTCCACGTTTACCTGTATTATAATTCATTCAACGTCGAGACTTACTTTTACCCGACTATGCAGTGTTTCCGCTGCTGCAAATTTGGGCATACCAGAAACTCCTGCCGTTCTGCGGAAAAATGTTTCAATTGCGGAGGGGATCACCCTTCACTAGAATGTCCAATCCAAACGCCAAAGTGTTTTAATTGTAACGGACCTCATAAAGCGATTAGCCTGGATTGTCCGGAATATAGCCGGCAAAAAGCCATAAAATACACAATGGCTTCTCAAAACACTTCTTACATTCAAGCGGCCAAGCAACATCCACCTAGCCGAGTCTCATATGCCAGCGTCCTTAAGCCAACTCCTACACCTACAACTACAGTATCCCAAAAAATCCGTGGAAAATTCGTATATAGAACTCCTAAAGCACCGCCAAAGCCTAACTTCGATCAATCAGAACATAATTCCCTTCTTTTCTACCCTAATGGAAATTCAACTTCCGAGCTTCCCAATGGGTGTGCACTAAATTCAACTTCGTACCTTCCTAACAAAACCTCTAACATCGAAAACTTGTCCGAAAATCTTGCTTCAAGCAATGAATCATTCACTAAATCTCTTCTGTCCATGCTCCTTAGTCTTCTGCGCACTCAAAACTCCTTACCGTCCAACGTTGCCTGTTTTATTCCTGTTCTTCAGTCTTTTCTCGAAAATGGCGTCAATAGCAACGATTAATTCTCTTTCGATTCTCCAGTGGAACTGCCGCAGCGCAGTTGCCAATAGAGATGAAGTAATTTTCCTTTTACGTACCCACAATATAGACGTAGCTGCTCTTTCTGAAACCTGGTTCCCTCCAGGTTCCTCTATATCATTTCCCGGTTTCTCTTGTGTTAGAGAAGACCGGTCTGATGGCCGTCGCGGTAATGGTACCGCCATTCTTATAAAAAATAATCTGACCTTTCAAGAGATTAGCCTTCCGAAAACTCCAGGACAGCAGATTTTGGCTGTTAGCGTCATGAATATTTCCATTGTTTCTGTATACACTCCTGAAGGGCGTTTTAATCTCTCGTACTGGAGAAACGTCATAGGTAATTTATCGCCTAATTTTTACATTCTGGGAGATTTCAACGCTCATTCGACATCCTGGGGGTGTGTTTCGACGGACACTGCAGGCAGAGCGATTCTGGACTTCGTGGAAGAAACTAACATATGCATCTTAAATACCGGAGTTCCAACTCGCGTTGCTCCCCCTCATCACAGTCAAAATGCCCTGGACATCACATTGTGCACCAGTAATCTCGCCACAATAACATCTTGGAACCGACTATCTGATCTATATTCCAGTGACCATTTCCCTATCATAGTAACCATGATCAATCCTCAAGGACCTCGATATAACAAGCCTACCAAAACGAAATTTCTTACAAACAGGGCGGACTGGAGTCTTTTTGAAGGATTGCTTGAGTTGGATTCCGAGGTTCCTACTGTCAATAGTGCAGAAATGGATATCAATCCCTTTGTCGAGGTAGTTCACGACCGCATCATCAAGGCGGCCAACCAGGCAATTCCAATATCTAACGGTAATTCCTTTTACAAGTACTCTCCCCCTTGGTGGGATAAAGAGTGTACGGCTGCGGTAAAGAATAGGACTAATGCGATTAGGAGGTACAAGAGAAATATGTCACTTGCCAACTATTTGGAAGTCCGTAGGGCTCAGGCCGAGGCCAAAAAATTACTAAGAAAGAAAAAAAGGCAAGGTTGGTATGATTACTGTAACTCTTTGTCGCCAGAAACCTCCTTCACAAGTGTCTGGGATTCGATTCGAAGGTTTAGAGGTGCGTATTCTCCGAAGGCTGATTCTTCCAAGTGTACGACGTGGGTATCTGATTTTGTTGGAAGGTTGGCCCCGTCCTACGTTCCAAATTCTTTTGAGCTTCCCAAGCCCTCTTCAGAACTGAATCGCTCACAGAACTTGATCCCTCCTTTCACACTTAACGAATTAAAGACCGCCATTCAGTCCACGAGTGACTCTTCTCCAGGACATGACCTCATTCCATACACTTTTTTCAAACACTTTCCCGAATCGTTTCTCACTGTGATTCTGAAAATGTATAATCTTGTTCTGGATTCGTGTTCGATCCCCGAATCTTGGAGAAAGCAGCTAGTGATTCCTATCCCTAAGCCTGGCAAGGATTTATCCCTGGGATCTTCATATAGACCCATTGCCCTCTCAAGCTGTTTTCTAAAGATTCTTGAGCGAATGATCAAAGCCAGGATTGAATGGTTCGTTGAAAATAATAATCTTTTACCCCCCTGGCAGTTTGGCTTTCGAAAAAACAGATCGTGCACTGACAACCTCAGTGTACTAGTTTCAGATATTCATCTCGCTAGAGAAAATAAAGCAGATATGATAGCCTGCTTCTTGGACGCATGCAGTGCTTATGACAATGTTCTCATTCCAAAACTATTTGACACTATGATGTCTTTGGGAATCCCAGATGCTCTTGTTCATCTCATAATTAACATAATGTGCAGCAGAGTGATTATGATTGAGACCCCAATGGGAATAGTAGAAAGAAAAGTTTATAGGGGTCTCCCCCAGGGTTCCGTATTGAGCCCCATTCTATTCAATATTTATACTCAAGATCTTATTTCATGTATCCCTCCCGAAGTCTCTATTCTACAATATGCGGATGATTTCGTAATTTATTTAACACATAGATCAGTATCACGTGCCTCAAGGTTACTGGAGGATGCTTTGCGATCTGTGTGTGAATGGTTTGATGGCAAGGGCCTCACTCTGTCTCCGGGCAAGAGTCAAGCAGTAATATTTTCCAGGAAGCATAATACTCCAAATATTAAAATCAAACTTAACGGTATCGAAGTCCCTTTTAAGCAAAATGTAAAATTTCTGGGAGTATCACTTAACCGCAAACTGTCATGGAATGCCCACATCGAGAGTATAATAGCTAAATGCGAAAAGAACATCAATATCCTGAGGGCAATCTCGAGAGTCTGGTGGGGTGCTCACCCATCTGTCATGAGAATGCTATACTGTGCGCTTATTAGAAGTCATATAGATTATGCATGCTTTATCATGGACCCACTTCCAAAATACTTACAGATTAAATTGGACAGGGTACAATCAAAATCCCTTAGACTCATACTTGGGGCAATGAAATCCTCCCCAGTGGTTTCCCTGCAGGCGGAATGCGCTGAAATGCCTTTGTCCTTGAGAAGAAAACTCCTTTGCCTTAAATTTCTTGTAAACCGATCAAATCAAAGCAATCATCCTATTTTTTATAAACTTCGATCTCTTCATGCTTTATTCAGTTCAAAACCTAATCGACTCACTTCCACCCCACCTCTGCTGTATGAATCATGGTACTTCATCTTCAATGTTCTTTCATGCCCTCTCAACCCATCTCTCCCCATTTTCAGCATTCCCCTAGACGCAACCATGCTCGTTCCTAACATCTATCCCTCAATTGGTATTAACAGGTCTGTTTCTTCTTGGAACCCCACGTACGTCAATCGTCTGTTTTCCCAAACAGTTGAAGAAAATTGGCCCTCACATATCAAGGTTTTTACGGACGGGTCTAAGGGCGACGATGGAACTTGTGGTGCAGCATATTACATACCTTCTCAGAACCTGGTAGGTCAGTTTCAACTGCCTGGGGAGACATCTGTATTTACGGCCGAGTGTGTGGCCCTCGTCGAGGCTCTGAGGAAGATTGTTTATTTATCTATATCGCCTGTGATAATCTTTACTGACTCTCTCAGCATTGTCAACTGTTTGATGCTGAACAATACTTCCGCTTTAATTAATAATCGACTTATTTGTGATATAAAGGACATGTTTCATACCTCCTATACAAAAAACATTGATGTATCGATTGCTTGGATTCCCTCCCATGTGGGAATTGAAGGTAACGAAAGAGTAGACGCACTAGCGGGAGAAGCCCGCTCGTGTGGCGTCATTCCATGCAACTTCTCGCTACCAATTGACGATTACATTAATATATTTAAAAAAAGAGTTGATGGGGAGTGGAATCTTATGTTTTCTGAGTCTAGTACTGGTTCCTATTATAGAAGTATACAACCATCGGTCCCAACTTTCCCATGGTTTCGACATCTAAAAATCCCCAAATTGAGCGTTTCTCTTTTGTGTAGGCTTAGAATAGGCCATACTGTTCTGGCATCGCACCTTAAAAGGATTAATATTTTGTCATCTGCTCTGTGTGAGTGTGGAGAGGAGGATGAGACGGCGGATCACGTCTTTTTCAATTGTAGCCGATTACCCAATAATGATCTACTGCGTGACTTGACTGGCCTCGGCTTGTCATTTCCAATTAATGTTCAACATCTCCTTTCATTGAATAATCCTAGAATTAACTTCGCCCTAATAAACCACTTGAAGAAACACGATAAAAATATTTAGTACATGCAAAAGTTTTGAATTTAATAATTTAATTGTAATTGAAATGCAGCGGCACATCCCTGTTTATAACGAGCATTGAATTTACCGATGTCCGCTGGAGATATTGTATACCGATAGGCATTGAAACTTGTAACATCTTGTACTGCCCGCTTCCTACTGAAGGAGGGTAAGTTGTTGTTTTGCGTGATAGTGTGACTAAGTGATTTGATATTTTGATTATCGTGTGTGCGGAATTGAATTGACTTTGTCTCTGTATGGCATATATCACTCGCGATCGGGTGCCTTGCCGAAAGAGAATAAAAAAAAAAAAAAAAAAAAAAAAAAAATATAATTTAGTGAAGTTACTAAGCAGTTAGTATGTAATGTGGGGTAATTTAATAAAATAGTTAGCAAATTGAATGTTGCATGTTTCACTCAAATATTCACCAGATAATGAAATTGTTATACCAGCCTAGAGTATAGAGTGACTCCACCCAGACTTTACTATAGGAAGCCTTCATAATAGGTACTCGTATTACATCGTTATAATAATTTATATCTACCAATTAAAAATAGTGTTTTAGAAATATTTCAAAAGCATCAAGTTTATTTTATTTTATTTAATTTTGTAATATGTGACACCCACAGAGACATCAACAATACGTGATCATACAAAAAATATAACGCATATCGAGTCTACAATTAAGGGCGCACGCAGCATAGACCAACAAAAGGCTGTCAAAAAATGATAATAACTAAAACAAATCAGTGCTCGCAAAAATACCACCCAACAACGAAGTCGGTTTACAATGAAAAAAAGAAACATACAAAGTTCATGTTAATACAAGTAATTTACAGCAAATTATGTGAACGGTTATTTAAGAGTACGCATATTAACATTTCAAAAATTTCAAAAAACAAGGTCACGACAACCTTACTAAGTAAATATGCTTTGGAAAAATAGGGTAGATATTAGTAGCGTATCGTCAATAAAGTAAAACACTTAATCAACGAGGTACTTCTTCACCCCTCCGCGGAAGGCCGTATCATCCAGCGATTTTAACTCTCTGGGAAGCACGTACGTTTAGCATCCGCGCACTGAGACACACGAAGCTTTGAGACATCTTCGCTAATCTGTGCCTTATGTTGTCTTTTGACCCGGTATAAAAAGTAAGTAGCGCCGCAGGCGAACTTTTTAGTGACCCTGTAATAAAAAAACCGTAATTTATAATAAAAGATGAATTTTAATAAATTGTAGTCGTAATGATAAGGACACTGTTGTAACTAACAGTAGTCCTATCTATTATAATAAAAAGCAAAAGGAGAATCGTAAAATAAACCCAGGCCCGGCGCAAACGAAATGTAGCTTAAATGTGAGTAATTCAATACTGCATAGGAGGAATCATTGAAATTAGTTGCTAAATGTGTGAAATATTCGAAGTGAGAAATATTCGGGTCACATGAATGTATTAGTAAAATGAGCATTAAACAGTTACAATTACGGTTTAAAAGCCTATAATATATGTAAGTATAGGTTGTTTTGCAGAAAAACATACAAGATATAAAAAATCTCTAGATAAAGGTTCAATGTATCTACTTTGTTTTTTTCCAAATCATATTTAGTAAGGTTGTCGAGATTTAAAGTCTCCCGTTTATAGATTTTTTTTGTTTATACGCCTTGCCTATCCTTAATTACACGCGATTAGGGTTCAAGGATTCTCATCCTCATCATCAGGCGTTTGACAAGACTAGTCTAGCACCAACTAGTCCATTAATAAACTCTCAAGATATTTTATGGAGTTTAGAGGACACAATAATTTGTTAGCGACATAATTACCCGCCTTTTGGTCAAGTCTCTTGTAACAGCTGCTGGGTGTTGGCTGCCGGGTGGCGCAGTGCAACTGGACTCCTCCAGTAATTAAGTCTCCCCAATTTGTCCAGTTATCTCTTCTCCAGTAATTTACAGCGCCTCTAATTAATTCTTATGTTGTCAACTGTTTACATAACTTCCCTTGTATTGTCGACCAAACAACTTAGACCAACGGACAACAGTGGCAATAATTTTACTTTCGAGTCTGTTTCAGTCAGATAATTGAAAATACGAGGCAGGACATAATCAACTCGTTAAAAAAAAACTAAAAACGACCTTAGATTTCGACAACCTTAGTAAATATGCTTTGGAACAAAATACAGTAGACACTTTGGAAAAAAAAATACATGGAATTACCGTAAAAGATTTCTCAAAAAAAAAAAGTGAATGACACTTATCTTTTTTCCACACCCACAGAGACATCATTAATACATGAATACATTATCATACAAAAATAAATCTCATGTCGACTCTCCAATTAAGGGCGCCCGAAGTCGCTAAACTAAAACTTTTATATTGATACGCTATACAAAAGAAGAAAAATAGCGCCGCAGGATAAAAAATCGAGTGAGACAACTAAAATGTAGATATTGGTATGGTACAAAAAGAGAAAAATAGTGCCGTAAACGTGATTATTGTTTTTTATCCCAAAAAATTCCGCCCCCTAAAAAGTGCGGCACGGGACGGACCGCCCCCCCCCCCCCCCCATGTTACGCTACTGGCTATAAGAGTAGTCATAATAAATTCACATTACAATACTAAACGTATTTTCGACAACACTACATGCCATAATAAATCGTATGTAAGGTACTAGTGATGGGCAAAATAATCGAAAGTAGGTACAATGAATTATTATCGTATTTTCGATTAATGTCCTCCTCAAAACACAAGCTGTGCTCAATTTTAGTAGTAACTTATAACTATAATGAAATTATTTTAAACTATCGAACGCAGTCATAAAAGTGTGATTGAGAGGATACGACTACCTGCTTTATTCGCACTTATACAAGAGCCATAAGTGCGAATAAAGGTCGTCCTTTTTCAGTCACACTTTTATGACTGAAATGTCACAATCTAAATCAAAAAAAATAATAAATTCACACAGCCTCATCATAGATTCCCATTCGTCATTGAATGAGGTAAACAGCGATCTGACCCTAAAACCCGAGACTTAAGTCAAGGAGAAGCTTTATGGAGACGAAACTGTCGATAGAAGCCCCCCATGGATGCCCGCCGGGTGCACCTCTGGCAAGAAAGTAAAGGGACTACGCAGTTACCTCCATAGGAGGGAATGGCAGCTGATCACAGTCTATCGTACCCAAAATGGAAGTCACTCAATAGACTGAGAACAGGTGTCTCCCGTTGTTACAGCAACCTCAAAAAATGTGGTTACAAAGCGGAAGACACCTGTGAGTGTGGTGCGAAACCGGACCACAGTCACCTGTTTTCATGCCCCCAAATAGGTGCGAAACGGATGCGCTACTGGCGAACACCAGGGCTATCCGGGTGACTGAATACTGGGGGCTACAAATTTGATGGCGTTCCGGACACGGAAAGTAAGTAAGTATTCGCCAATGATCTTGAAAGTTGTCAACGACTATATCGACTCTCTAAATTTATCGCAGTTTATAGTCGATGTTGCCCATCCCTTGACAGTTGTATTGTATTATGATTGGTACTGTTTGCTTAGCGTTTGACATTTTGATTAGGATATTATAAGGGCGCATATATTATTTATAATACTCTTCACTGCCCGCAGTACAATATATTCTGGGACTTTGTTATTTCAATACTCCAAATCATAATATTATTACTGTATTGTTATTTGCATGCAGAATACGAAATGAGAGACTATACCTACTACCCACCCAACTAATATTGTATTAAGTTATTTCGTAGTTACAACCGTATTCTCGGATAGCGTCATGCGGTGCAGATTTAAAATATGTAAGAATCGTATTTTTTTAAACCAAGATTTCATGACTTCACATCCTAGAACTGTTTTTCGCGGTCTTCGAAACGATCCTGAACACGCCCTAGCGAAAACGTTCGACAATATAAAATCTTTTTTATGTGGATAACTACCGTGTTTTATTATAACATAAAATTGTAAAATCTGAAGTGTGCGTGTACGATGGGTGAGTGTGTGAGCGAGATTGAGTGTGGGTGTGTGAGACGACCGGAATGAACTTATGTGTTTTAATTTAACTGTTGTGCATACTTGTGGGTGACATCTGAACTATGAATGGACTAATCGTTTTATCCATAGACTTTTATATGAAGTACCTAGATGGCTAGATTTTGACATTTCGTGGGCAATGTTTTCGCGATTTTGTTCTCATAGTTAAAAAAACTGTATTAATTATAACATTATTTTGGAATAATTAAGCGATACTTTTAAATATGTTTTAGTTTTTTCTATTGATATCTTTTTAATAGTGTTAGTTTTGCGACTCTAAAACACCAAAAAGTGCCGAGCGTGAAATTGCGTCACTTCCTTTCTATTGAAAATACATGGAGTCAGACGTCTAGCTAGTACTAAATATGAAATTCTATGATTTTATCTCAATGTTACAACCTCTATCTATTTAGTTGTTGTCTGTTTATGCTTATATATTTATAATAAAATAAAAAAAAAAGATATTTTTGTGTTTTTTATTGAGTGACAACTCCCTAATATGTGGATAATATGTTTAATAGGTAATAATACTTTATTTATTTGGCATGTGATATTTTAAGATATTCATTCAAATATATTTCAAACCAGTCACGAACAGTGGTATTGATCTTGTGGTGCATAGTGTATTTCTCTAACTCTTTTCTTGAAATCTCGAGTTAAAGAAAAAATAAAGAAATCTATAAAAAAAATATAAATTAATAAAACCAATGGAGAGAATATTTGTCAACAATTTTTTTTTAAAGTCAACAATTTTAGTTTTTGTAACATATCATAGGGACCCCTAGGGGGAGTGGGCCTACGATTTTTTCTTTTACGGTTATTCCCTAGATTTTAATGCATATTATCAGTACAAAAAAAAATTTGCCCCGCGACTTTCGGAAAACGAGTTTCCGTCTTTCGGAAAAAAGATCAGAGGTGTTTTTAATTATTTTTTTTGAGAAATCTATACAAGATATAAAAAATCTTTTACGGTTATTCCCTAGATAAATGTTCAATGCATCTACCCTATTTTGTTCCAAAGCATATTTAGTAACGGTTATCGAGATATAAGGTCTCCCGTTTTAAGAAATTTTTGAAATGTCGGTATGCATACTCTTTACGTGGCTGAACTGTACTCTGAAGGTACTCGTGTCATACATTTTATTGTCCCTTTAGTTGAAAGTTTTATTTCGTTTAACCTTTGTCCCGCCTGACATTTTATAAACGTGGAAATATCATGTTGAACTTTTTTCCATTCATTTGATTTACGATAATGACCTTTGTGAGCTATAATAATAGATATTATAATGCCATACATACTAATGACAACAACATCATAATAATACGAGTATGTAGACAACGTTTGGTAGTTTGTTTTTTAAAAGAGGGTGGCGCTGTTGTCGCTTAAAGCATTAAAATTAGAATCGTCAATTTTTATACGGCTGAAAATTTTAATCACTTAAAAAATTTTGTGCGTTTAGGAAACCACAAAATTCTCGTACATTTCTCATACATCTACATACCTATATCACAAAATTTGGTACAAATGAATGAAAAGAAGATGATGGACCGACGACATTGTCCAAATCGCTGGAGGAATCTGGATGCGGAAGGGTCAGAACAGAGACGAGTGGAAACAGTTGGAAGAGGCTTATATCTAGCAGTGGAGGGAAGAAGGCTAATGAAGAAGAAGAAAGAAGTGAATGAATGAATGAAATAATCTTCTTCTTCTTTTTCAGCCGGATTAATTGCAATACTGAACATATGCCTCCCCTTTGACTTTTTTTTTCTTTTTGTTTTTAAAAAAAAAAAAGGATCTGGGCTTGTATACACAAACCCAAATACTTCCCTGCACACCTTGCACTAGGCTAAAAGCCTGTATCGCAAAGTGTGGAATACATCGCCAGCGCCGGGGTTCGAACCTGGCACATCCTGCTCGAGAGACTGCCACCTCAACCAACTGCGCCAACCATGTACTCTTTCCACAGATCCCTATCCTGGGCATGCTGCATCCACTTGCTTCCTGCCATTCAAATGGGAGGCCTATGTCCAGCATTGAAGAAGAAAGGGCACACCACTATATATTGTACATGTTTTCTAACTTGTGAACATTTTATGGCTAAATAAGATTTATTTATTTTATTTGTGTATCCTCCTGGTCTCATGACTTTTAACTTATTTCCAAAAAAACACATGATTTTTTATATTAAGAGTGTGCATACCGACATTTCAAAATTTTCTAAAATTGGGAGACCTCCTATCTCGACAACCGTTACTAAATATGCTTTGGAACAAAATAGGGTAGATGCATTGAACCTTTATCTAGGGAATAACCGTAAAAGATTTTTTATATCTTGTATAGATTTCTCAAAAAAAATTTTTAAAACAACTCTGTACTTTTTTCCGAAAGACGGAAACTCGTTTCCCGAAAGTCGTGGGGGAAAATTTTTTTTTTGTACTGATAATATGCATCAAAATCTAGGGAATAACCGTAAAAGTTTTTTGATAGACACAAAATTAACTCCGAAAAATGGAAAAAACGCTATTTTTACCATTTTCTCATGCGATTGTCACGCGATTTTGAACCGTAATGCCGTGGGAAATGTCTGTGACGTCATTAGCGGTGCCAAGCCCTTAAAAAAACTTTATGTTGAAAATTTAAAATACATTATATTAATTCCACTATTTTGTCACCTACCAACATACGTTTGTCGAACTTCCAAGGGTTTTAATATACGCAGGTTTATAAAACGTAATTCTTAGTATAATTACATTGTAATCGGAGCTAGCGGGTTTTGTTATTCGACAGTTGTATGAAGGCGACAGCTCAGCTATTATAATGAAATAATATATGCGCATAATAATATACCTATTATTTAGCGTACACATTCAAATAAAAACTTTTCACATAGGTTCTGAATTGTTTGAACTTAATATTTTTTTAACATGTTCATTAAAGTTCGTTGTTTTAGGTAAATCAACTCGCGACCTAACTATGACGTCACGGTCATTTCCCACGGCATTAAGGTTCAAAATCGCATGACAAAATGATAAAATTAGGGTTTTTTTTTTCATTTTTTGTGGTTAATTTCGCTTCAATCAAAAAACTTTAGATTTTAATGCATATTATAAATACAAAAAAAACTATGCGAATTTCAGGTAACGAGTTTCTGTCCTTTTTTTCACATTTTTTTTTTCAGAATTCTATACAAGATATAAAAAATCTTTTACAGCTATTCCATAGATCAAGGTTCAATGTATCTACTCTATTTTTTATCAAAGCATATTTAGTAACGATTGTCGAGATCTAAAGTCTCCCGTTTTTATAATTTTTTGAAATGTCTGTATACCGTTGTCGTGGAGGTGAAGAAAGCTAACCCACAAGTGGTTAGTTTCGAGAAAACGGGCTTTGAAGTTTTGGAGTCGTAATTCTCAACACGATTTTTACGTATATCTACGGTGTTATTAGACAGATTTTGATGAAATTTTCACACAATATTATAAGCATAATTATTTATTAAATACATTAAAAAGTGAATCAATAACTATTGTAACTTCGGAGTAATTACGTATTTTGTGGCTTAGCTGATTTCACTTCTATTCAGATAACTACGCTGCGTGTGGTGGTGAATAAAGCTAAGCCTCATAGATCGTGTTTTTTACCGTTATTTCTTTGTAATACGAAAGAGCAACTAAGCTGAGCGTGGTGGTGAAATAAGCTATGTGAACCATTTAATCAATATTAATTTGTAAACAGAAAATTATTTTATTAAATGTGACATTTTATGAACTATGCCTTTATTATAATACCTAATAATTATATTTGCGCCCTAGAGCAGGAGTCTCGGTCGTGATTCATGAATCATATCCATCCTTTTGTAGTGAGAGAAACTCTGCCTTGACATCCGATCCAGCGTGCTGGCTTATTTTAAAGCAGTTTCAAACACTAGGTACCATTTTATTTGTTTTATTTTAATAAGTGGGATTTAATGTGTCTTGCAATCTATAAGATCTATTGCATTCCCTAAATTTGCCTATCTTGTGACAACCAATCTAGAGCAGCCCCTCCATTTCTAGACCTCTTACGAAGTTTAGGACTCCGAGGAGGTCAAGGGTGAGAAACGATTCTACCTCCATCTGGTGTCTACCCAAAGTCCTCAACCTCATGTATTATACAGTACCTATAATATAAGACGGGAGAAAAATCCTCATCACCTTCTAACAGAGTGTGATCTTAAAGTCCCAGTTTGTGGAGGTACTCCCTGTGCCTCCATATGTCTGCCTGGAAGACTCCTGGGAATCTACTCATCGGGTCCGAGTATTTGGTCAGTAGTCCATAAACTCATGCTTCAGTAGACTCTTCTCTATTTGAGGGTATCCCTTTTAAGAGATTTTATGACATTCTATTTCCACTCTTTCGTTGTATCCAGTCACTCAACTATTTGGAACAACCCTGGTTTTTCATTTTTTACGAGCGTATTTCTAGAAAATTCTGTACCTATTACAAAATTCGATCAATTTTGGCATGAGCATCCAAATACGTTTTTTATAGTTAACAATCACAATTTTATAAAATACAACAATGGATCATTGAATAATTAAATAGCTAGATAATAATGATAGAAATCCACATCACTGACACGTACCCAATAAAAATATTTATTACTCGTATCGTTCTTGTACATTCAGCATCAAATAAATGGTATAGAGTAAATTGCAATTTGATTATATAAGATTATAATTTCCACTATTTCTTAATTAGTGGACTTTATAACCAAGTAAGGTGTGTATTTACATACCTAAATGATAAGTGGCAAGTTAAAAAATATACCTAAGTGGGATTCAAAAATATTTTTTATTATTTGTTAATTTAAAATTACTTAATCAATTAAGAATTATTAATTACAATAATTCTCGATGTGTAAATTACCTACTTACTATTTTTTTGGAATGAATTTTTATTTGCAGAAATAATATTAGATTTGATTATTCGATTATTGATTCTTTATTATTTAAATACCTAATCAAATTATTTTCGCCATGATAATACTATATCAATTGACTTAAGTAGGTACTATTATTACCTAATAGTTTTTACGGTGGTCTTTCATAAAAGAACCCAACACGTGTTGACAAAAACTTCATTTTAGGTACCCGTACGCCACCCGATAATAAACCATTGTGCACTACTATAATGCAGACAATAAAGACCTCTAATAAAAAATACAATAACGTCCAGTATCGTGTAGCGGTGTTGTTGTTTTTGAGTATTATATTGTAGTACCGCTACTTTAGTTTCGAGGAATAAATAACATCTGTATGCCACTTAGCTTATTTCACCACTATTCAAAATCGGACAGATCGGAGAATGTGAAGTGAGCTATGCGTTTTAACTTTCTTCACCACGCTAATAATTTTATATAAATACACTTAGATCATACCACTATTATTAATAAAATCAATATAAATAATCAAGATTTCGATCAGATCTTTTCACCACTGAAAATTTGAACCTTTGTGAACAAAATGGTGTAAAAATCTCATTTTTCGAAATTTGTGGCTTAGCTTTCTTCACCTCCACGGCAACGAATTACGTACTCTTGATAGATTTTTAAAACAAATTTTGAGCAGAAACTAGGGGGCACTGTGGATTACAATGAGAAAGATGGGCCCCTTGTTCATAAGAGTACCAAAAAAATTGAAAAGGTATTGTACTTACTTAATTATAGCCATCAGTAATTATTGTTTGATTTTCGTAAAATACCTACTTAAGAGTGTGCATACCGACATTTCAAAAATTTCTAAAAACGGGAGACCGCTTCTATCTCGACAACCGTTACTAAATATGCTTTGGAACAAAATAGAGTAGATGCATTAAACTTTTATCTAGGGAATAACCGTAATAGATTTTTTATATCTTGTATAGATTTCGCAAAAAATATATTTAAAAACACCTCTGACCTTTTTTCCGAAAGACGGAAACTCGTTTCCCGAAAGTCGCGGAGTAATTTTTTTTCTTGTACTTATAATATGCATTAAAATCTAGGGAATAACCGTAAAAGTTTTTTCATAGATCCAAAATTAACCCCAAAAAATGGAAAAATACGCTATTTTTACCATTTTATCACGCGATTGTCACGCAATTTTGAACCTTAATGCCGCGGGAAAAGACTGTGACGTCATTCCTGGTGCCATGCCCTTAATAATATTATATTCATCGGTAATACCTATCGCAGGAACTAGGGCCTCTTGAATTGCGGGGCCCTGGGCAATTTCCCACCGTGGCAAATGGAAGATAGGGCCCTGGGTGTATGTAGGATGTAGATATATGCAAAATGAAAAACTTTCACAGATTATTATGTAGTGATTGTAGATAATATCGGGTATAAAAATATACAGGGAGTCAATTAACAATATGAGATCATTTGCATAGTCATTAAAAAACTCAAATCACAGCAGATATTATGGAATCAATACAATCATTAAAATAATAATGACTATAGGACTCCACTGTATGAAAATTATACTAAAAATATAATTAATGTAAGAATAGGTACTAAGCATTCCTATAGTACCACTACCACTCCATTTAACACAGTAGAATCTCGCGCTAATCCGGCATCCCTTGGCCACCGCATTCTCCGCCCCCTGCCTCCACCGCCCCAATTAATGACTGTAAATTTTACGATAAATAAGCAGTAAATACAATAGTCTCGCTAATCCGGCCCGATTAAACCCAGAGAGTGCCGGATTATTGGAAAGTTCGGATTACTGCATTGTATATACAGACATTGCCTACGGAACTAAACCCGCCATTTGGAAGATATGTATATTTTCAATAAAGATTTTATTTATATTTATAGGGAAAATTAATAATTTATACGTAGGTATCTCCTTAATTTTTCCTACATAATTTTTGTATCGTTTATTTTATTTACCTTGAATTTCCAAATCCAGCAATTTTTATAATCAAATAATCCGGCACCCTCTGGTTTTTATAGTGCCGAATAAGTGAGACTCTACTGTAATATCACTGTAGGTACAATACGACATAGTTACCTGAATATAGCAACAAGCCAGACATTCGCATTACTTAACAGTTTTCACAGCACTTTTTTGTAATTAGAAATAATGATGCGATGTTAACGAAGTTAATGTGTATTTCAATTTGTTTACATGATGTTTTCATGTTTTTTAAAGTTTTGTAAGTGGAGGTGCCCGCCTATACAAAATATGGACACCAGACATGCCACCTACCTACCTATCACTAGTTATAATTTTATTGTATAGTTACATACCTCAACAGATATACATAAATGGATGGACTTTCCATCAGGGTTATGACTGATCGTCAGCTGGTTTAATGTCATCAATTTACACTTTAGTAACATTCATCAATTCCACTGCATCCATCTGCCGCGACTGGGAATCGAACCCAGACCTCCAACCTGACAAGCAAGTTAATTTTTACGAGATTCTATTTATCTTCCCTGTGGTGTTTTTTGTTTATTGTCTGTGACAAAATCTTGAGGAAAAAAAAGAGGATCCAGTCACCGTATAACGCAGTGTTTGGTATCTGACGAAAGTGCTTTTTCTTATCGTGTCGGTCAGCACTCATTAGATCCCCCTCCGCTCCAGGAAAGCCACAAACTCTCGTGAGTCATCGTCCAAGGGGGAGCGAAGTGCTTCACGAGTAGAACTCATATCGTTTTACAAATTTTGATTCAAACATGAAGAAGAACCTTGGAAGGGCGTGTTTTGTAAAAAATGGTTTTAGAATGTGAGGTCATAAAATTTTGTTTTATTTTTTTTTACGTTTAAATGCTTATTTTTGTACTACTAAGCAGTATTATTCCGCACAGTCTCGTAGGTATCTATAATTATTACGGTTGATCGGATATGTTTAGCATTTTACCATAAAATTAGCATAACTGTTATTTTAAGGTAAGTATGGCTAATTATACGTGTTGCTAATATTATAATCGACACCTCGTCACATAAAGCGAATTGCCTTGTAAAAAATATCGAAACTGGTATTCGTATTAAAAAGTTTCGCAATTAAAATTATCTGGTTTGATGGCAGGGTGCTTACAGCTTACGGCTTTCAGGTTTCAGGCAATGTAGCGTGGAGTCGGGTCATTAAGGGGATATTCGCGGATTAAAACTCACTACTGTTATAGGCAGGCAGAATATCGTGTACCACATCTACCTAGATACATGTATGTAGGACCTACCTAACCATCACAGAATAACACCCTGTATATCATAGTAGAGTGCAGTACAACATAAGGAAAACGGCAGAACACATCACTGCTCACGCAGCGATAGCAAATTACCGATTCCTCGACGGACTTTTACATACAAAAACTCTTTCATCCTTTCGGTCATTCAACCATTGAAGGTAAATCCCGCGGGCTTAAGGCCCTCCATATCCCCAGGTAGCTCAGGCGCATTAATAGCGACCTCTTTCCCCGCACTTCTAGGCAAATCTTATTAAGAGGTGGGCCCAGGGTTAGCCTTATGGGAGCCCCCCGGCAAACTCCACCCCTAAATTACGTCCTTCAGTGTCATCATTTCGGTCATTCAACCATTGAAGGAAAATCCCGCGGGCTTAAGGCCCTCCATATCCCCAGGTAGCTCAGGCGCATTAATAGCGACCTCTTTCTCCGCACTTCTAGGCAAATCTTATTAAGAGGTGGGCCCAGGGTTAGCCTTAAGGGAGCCCCCCGGCAAACTCCACCCCTAAATTACGTTCCTTCAGTGTCCTTATCCAAGGAGGTTTCAATTCATTCTACACGCAGTGAAACCAGAAGAACCAACAAGGAAAAGATGGATATATCTGCGCAAGAGAGAAAGAGATCGATGAATAAATGCGCCCTAGTGAACATTAAGAAAGACACCTGAATGAAATTGCGTCATCATTTTACATGATTTATTGGTTTTATACCTACTATATTGCAGTTTTTTTTCTTCTTATCAGACCACTCCTGGACGAAGGCCTCCTCCATCTGCTTCCACACCGCTCCATCTTGGGCCATCTGGTCGCAGTTGATACAAACATGCCTGACTAGTTCATCCCTTCATCGTATTGGTGGTCTTCCTTACTATCAACCAGATCCAACGATGCCAAAAAATCAAGACCCATTTTAGCGTGGATTATTTTAGAATGTATAGAGAAAAAAAAACTGAAATATATCTGTGAAAGGTATAGAGAGAGAGATTTGATTTGAATGAAAGATGATAGCATGAATCCAATTTATTAATGAATTTACTGTATTTTTTTTTAATTTTATAATTTGTAAAAAATGTGTCATTGTCTTGTTGTTGATGTTGTATGTTGGAATCGATGAAAACCCCGGAACTCCCCTCCAATACACGAGGTCTCCTCACATTGGAGGGTAGTATGGAAAATTTTAATATTGTAATTAGTTTTATATGTATGTATTAAATGTAAGATATTAGTTACTAATAAATTTATTTGAATTTGAATTTTGAATTTGAATGTGTCTGTTAACAATATTATAGAAATCACTCGAGAGCGAGTGCATCACAATAAAATAAGAGAGATTGATAACGCTGTGTTCTGCCAATCTACTTCTGTTGTAGTGCCTATGTAGGTATAAAATAGGTGGAATCTACTTTGAAAACGATTTGAAAAGCGTCAGTTTAGAATGGGTAGGTACCTGACTGGAATCACTCTATCTCACTCTGGCTACTTATACTGCTCACACTCAAACAGATTCGTGCTTAGGTTAACAAAAAAATGAGAAGTTGCCTCACTGAGGTCAGTAATTGGAGATTGCCGACGTTATTTCAGATAATGAAACTTTCTCTCATCAATTTGTATGGTTTGTAGCAAAGCCCCATATCTCCTTCACCACTCACACCTGTCCTGTCCTGTGCGGTTCTTTTTAACTCTTCATATGAGTCTAAGCCCATATCCTGGCACAGGTCGTCGTTTAAATATAAAACAAGGTATTCCCTATCCTTAAATGATAGAATTAATATGAAGCCAATAGATGGATACTTTAATTGGCAATATAAAAAAATGCTCTGTAAAATATTTCAATGAAATATTTTGTAAAGCTGTTCCAATAAAATATTTAAAAATTAAAATAGAATAACAATTTCTATTTATTTAAATATAAAAACTTGGCTCACATTTTAATATCCCCTACTCCCGGCCCTGGTGTTAGGGGTCTCTTTCAATCCAGGCTTTTTCATCTCTGTTTTTATGTCCCATTCACACAGGGTAGGTATGGGGGAAGTTTCGCACATCAAACGCTATTAATACAGGGGCGATATTAGGTACATAATGAACACGAAGGATTAAAAGGGGCTTTTGACACTATAACTAGGAGAATTAACAAGAAATATTATTGGCCAAAAACTGTATTATTCAAAATATTGCCACCATTAACATATTTCATGGAGGGACCAAGGCTGATAAAGAAGAAGACGAGCTACCTTATACTTTTCAAATAATACGCTTTTAAGACTCCCGACGCAACTATGACGTCACGGTCATTTCCCACGGCATAAAGGTTCAAAAACGCATGAACAATCGAATGATAAAATGGTAAAAAAGCGTTTTTTCCATTTATTTCGATAAACCCAGATTTATTTAAAAAAATATATATATATTTCCAAATGGATCATTCCTAGACAAGTGAAAGATCAGGAATAATTTGGAGGTCTGTCCTCTCTGCTTACCCTGCATATGATATTATGAAAAAGCAGGATTACAAATGAATGGATAATTAGTCGTTACAGTGTACGGGGCAACACCTTTTTTACTACAGGGTATTCAAAATATTTTGACCCATCATTTGCGAGTGGATTATTTTTAATATCGCGTATAGGGTTTCTTACCCTCTTCACGGCAATTCAAAGGCGAAATAACTAGCGAATTATTAGTCATGTTATTATTAAAATACTCTATGATTGATGACTGTGAACCTTGGCATAAATTAAAAAAAATACCTACATACAAAAATGAGAAAAAATACATAATTATGGTGAAAATTGGATAACAATATAACGCAGTGTCGAGGCAACTTTTGAAAAAAAAAATTCAATCACGGAATTTAATATACTAAATGAATCTAATCTATTCATCACGCATCAACACAAACACCCAATATACTACTAATACTACATCTACAGACTACACCTGCTCACGCTGCACAAGTTAAAATTCCATACACTACAAACACTACACCTGCTAACGCTGCATAAGTTAACACTTCACAGTACACGAACACATTTCTCATACATTCATCCACAGAGGATCAGACACCAGTAGGAGTGTCGAAACGTCGATCAAGTTTATCTTCACACGGTTTACCCGAAAATCAAGAAACAATGTTAATATAAATGAGTTCGACATCTATCGAAGACTGCTCAAATCACTTAGTATACTTCTATAATGCCAATGAATAGCAAGGATTGTGAACAACAATATGTATTATTGCCGCGGCAAAATCGCATGAACAATCGCATGATAAAATGGTAAATATAGTGTTGTTTTATTGGGTTCAATCCCCGACTTACTCCACTTCACAACACAAGCTTTCTGTGAAGTGTACAAAGATGTATTTGGGCTAATTTCGACAAACCCATCAGATTCATTAAAAAAAAATCGCTACAGTCAAAAAAGTTTTACGGTCATTCCCTAGACTTTTTTTTTTTAATTTATTGCAAATTATTATAACAAAGTATAAATCATTGGTGTGGTGCCTAATCTAAATGGATTTTTGGCTATATCTTATCAATATCAAAAAAAAAAACTCCGCGAGTTTCAGTAACGAGTCTTTCGGCAAAAAGATCAGAGGTGTTTTTCACTTTTTTCACACAATTTTGCTAGAAATCTTTACAAGTTATGAAAAATCTTTTACGGTCATTTCCTACATAAAGGTTCAATCTATCTACTCTATTTTTTCTGAAGCATATTGTCGAGTTCTAAGGTCTCCCGTTTTAGAAATTTTTGAAATGTCAATATGCTTTTAATCTTCCTGCAATTTCGTTGTAGGTTCTGTTGAGATATTAATAAAATGTATTCACATTCTCCGTTTAAATTAATGACAAAAAGTTTCTTAATATCATTTCAGATTCCATAACAGTTTGGTGAAATCAGTATGAGCATTGTTCATTACAATCATTACATAGGGTGACGCTAATTATAAAATTGGACACGTTTTCAGACTTGTAATAGTACGGCATTGTGCCACTAGACTCGCTAATTGTTTACTAGAAAATGAATCGTTTTAGTTTTCATGAAAGATCAAGGCATACGCCTTTTCCACAGTAGTAAGCATATTTACAGTGTAACTAATTCGTCTAAAATCAATTAATATATTTATCAATTCGTCTAAAATCGACGAATTCATCGTTAGGCAAATTGATTTTGGCCGAATTGATTTTAGACGAATTGATGATTAGACGAACTTACCGTAAACCTCTTGTCAGGACCGCAATTCAAGTTCTTTTTCTTACCTGAGTGAAGGTGTCCTTACGTAAGGATACTATTGCTTGCGAAAGATTTATCTAACGACAGTACGATTCTCGATCTTTTCTTGTTAAAGATGATCCTTACAAGCCATGGTAAGGTTAAAGTCTGTATTTGTACCTTTTTTTACCGGTGATACTATTGTTTTCCTACTGCAGAAATAAGTAATAATCATTTTTACTTACGTTTATGTGCAAAATTAATTCATTTAACTCATAAAAACAATATCCTTAATAAGGTATCGCCAGGGTGAATACCCGGCCTTAACTTAAGGACAGTATTAAGGACATTAGCCTTCGCTAAGGAATTCATTTATCATAGAGAATCTCAAAATACTAACTAAGCGATTGTATCCTTAAATAGTCGCCTTAATTTAAGGAAGAAAGAACGTGAATCGCGATCCTGGTATATAAAATCCACCTACATTTTCATTTAAGTTCATTATTGAACTAAAATGAATATCAAATTGCAATTTTCTCCGCGAAAATGTATGAGATGACACGATGTTACCACTTTTCCGTATAATTATGTACTATAAATTTGGCATACTATAGGCTCATCTCGAGTTAACCGTCTTTCGAGTTCAGGCGCGCTCTCGCATAGTGCTTATTAGTAATTCCACTTATAATAATAATATTTAAACGACCATTACCGCCATCTGGTGTTCAAATAAGTTTTCTTCTTTACTTTTGGGTAGGTAGGTACATACACTTACACCATTATCTAAAATTTGTCCTTTTAAAGAGTATGCATACCGACATTTCAAAAATTTCTAAAAACGGGAGACCTTATATCTCGACAACCGTTACTAAAATAATATGCTTTAGAACAAAATAGGGTAGATGGATTGAACATTTATCTAGGGAATAACCGTAAAAGATTTTTTATATCTTGTATAGATTGCTCAAAAAAGATTTTGAAAAACACCTCTTTCCGAAAGACGGAAACTCGTTTCCCGAAAGACACGGAGTAATTTTTTTTGTAATACTGATAATATGCATTAAAATCTAGGGAATGACCGTAAAAGTTTTTTGATAGACGCAAAATTAACCCCAAAAAATGGAAAAATAACGCTATTTTTACCAATTTACCATGCGATTGTTCACGCGATTTTGAACCTTAATGCCGTGTGAAATTACTGTGACGTCATTCTTGGTGCCAAGCCCTTAAGTACATAATGCGATATTACGTTCTGAAGGTAAGTACATAAATTATACGTGCGAGTGTGAGAAACAAGTTCTATATTGCTCACGCTGCAATGGTTGACTTAGCCCCGATTGCTCGACGAATAGTATCTTCGGCTGGTAATGGTAAGGAGACAGAAATCATTGCTCCAAAACAAAAGTAACATGCTATCTTAAGATTTCTTACTACCCGTTTAGCGCCGCCCCCAGGTCCAGTAAATGCATAGTGAAGACGTGTACTGGCGCGTCATACTGGTAGATGCGTTCTCTTTTTTTTAAAGTGCGAAGCTCGAATGTATGCCAATTTTGAAAAGGGTGACCATGGTGTAAGAATATTATAAAATTTATTTCATTTTTATCATTAGTTATACGATAAATTAACTGTAACCTGCACATACACATAACTTCAAAATTATGATTTACGCTAACCAATATCTACTATTCGTACCATGCGCCTTTAGTGGGCCCACATTTTAGGAAAAATTCTGAATACGCTTTGTGCATATTCTGGAGAAAGTAAGATTTAAACAAAATATTCTGTTTCAAACCCTTTGTCGTACATAAAATAAAATAATGCGAAGATTATTCTTTATTTTATTTTTTCTTTATTTATTTATTCCATATTACTTGTCCACACAAATATTTCACCGTTCCCAATTTCGAACACATGGTCACCGTAAAAATGGGTATGTTGATATTTTTTGCTATTGTCTCCAAAATGTGTTAACCAATCAGGGACCAGGATTCTACCACAGCTTTATCTACGTAAATAGTATACAAATTATTTGCTTATGTATAGAATTGGCATACATTCGAGCTTCGCATTTTACCTAAAATTGTCATCTCCCTGGCGCGCGTAACAAAAAGCGAAACGGCAAACAAATCGTCAGTGCGTGTAAAATATACATATTATAGTTAGCTATTTTTTACCTGGTGTCATCGGTGTTTTGAAGCAACCCATTTAGTACGCGTACTGATCACTGATCAGTAACGGCAATGGTAATCTACTGTTACTATCGAGTTTCGAGCAACCGACCCTTAGTGGATAAGCTGATCTAGGATTTTTTTTATTATTATTATTTTTATTTATTTAAACTTAAAGTAAACAACAAACACATATAAATTTAAAAAATGGACATAGTACAGATTATAAAACGTTGTTCACTAGGGCGAACTTATCGCAGAACTGCGATTTCTTCCAGTTAACCCCAATTATTAATTAATCATTAATTAAAAAAAATAGTATAGATTTCATCGTGCTAATTTTAATTTTATTTTAATCTCTTTCTTTCAAAACTAAGTAAGTACCTTTTGAAATTACCAGTCAACAATATTTGAAAACGGATGAAATTTTTCGATGAAACCCCGGAACTCCCCTCCAATACACGAGGTCTCCTCACATTGGAGGGTAGTATGGAAAATTGTAAATATTATAATTAGTTTTATATGTATGTATTAAATGTAAGATATTAGTTACTAATAAATTTATTTGAATTTGAATTTGAATTTTCGACCATTTATCTAGACGAATTGGCGCCCCCTTGACAAGTAACGGCCTTATGCTTCATCCACATACTCGCCGACCCTCCACGTTTTTTGTGTGAATGAGTAAAAAGACGTTAACCGTCGATTACGTATACAATCCAACACAATCACCCCGTCCGCATGTATTTTTACTCATTCACACGTCGGCGAGCATGTGGTAGAGGCATTACAGTTTGAGAAGTGTGACGTCATTAAACTTGCATTTATGAGAATGACTTCATTTAACTTGCATTTATGAGAATGACGCCATTTAACTTGCATTTATGAGAATGACGTCATTTAACTTGCATTTATGAGAATGACGTCATTTAACTTGCGTTTATGAGAATGACGTCACGGTGCAGTAATTTCGAATTTCCACACAGGAATTCGTTTTCTGAGGCTATTATATTATTCGAATATAAATAATATAGAATATCTTCTTCTAAAGAGAATTTTCTTCTGAAAAATGTTTTGCTAAGGACCTCTGTCCCTATATAAAAATTACCTATAGTTACTATGAATAATTCTTATTGTAAGTAATTAATAATTTCACCTTTTGAAGTGATCAAATTGTTGATAAAAGTTACGGAAAGCAAAACTTTGATGCGTTGTTGAAAATAAGTAATGCCAAACTCATATCGATGTTTCGATGGATTACAAAATCATCGATATTATGTTTTTTTTAATACCTTATTTTATCACAATTATGAGCACAAAACAGACAAAAACTATAGATATAAGTAAGATCATGATAAGTCCATTCATAGGTCAGTTGTCAGCAACAAGCATGCGCCACAGTTAAATATAAATATAAATGTACTTACGTTTATTCCGGTCGCCTCATACACCCACACTCAATCTCGCTGACACTTTACTCGACGCACGCGCAATATGTTTCAAACGTCTAGATGTAAACATACACAGAATATTATTCTTTATTCGAATTTTATTGTTTAGAAGGTATTTTTCCCTTCAAGACACTATTCAATATTTAATACTCGTAATTTATCACGACATTACAAGATGACCAATTTTTTTAAGGACAAATAACCCAAAATAATCCAAACCAAATTGCGCAAGCGACAATGTGAATTAGTATACATTTTTTAAAGAAACCTGGGAACAAATTAAAAAAACTACGACAGTCAACTTGTTAACCTTACAGTTACACCAATATTTTGACTAATTTATTTTATTTAATTTTTTTTTTTTTTTTTAAATTTTATTCATTAAACAAACAGACAGTAATACAAAAAATCTTAAATCTTAAAAATAGTAACAAGTTAAGTATACCAATAGATGTTTGTTATCAATCTTACTACAATGGCAATTATCCTCTATATTAACATACCAATGATAGAAAGCGAATCTACACACGAAAGAAAAAGAAAAAGAAAGATAAAGAAAGATAATACAACAATACAGTATCAGTTACATTACATATGCTCAGGAATAGGAAAAGGAAAAAGGAAAAGGAAAGAGGAAAAGGAAAGTTTGTAAGAATATTTGCACTTTTCAACCGACCACTTGCCCACACATACTTCTCAGAACCAGACCTTTGAACTTACCTTGTGTGTGTTGATGTATGTCAATTTACTTATACTTTTACATCGGAAAAACTGAACGAGTAATGGATGCTTCCCGTAAATTTCAAGGATACTTTCGGAATTCTTGATTGTTCAAGTAATTTCCAAATATTGTAATTCTTGAACAGGCGACTTGTAGTCAATACTTTCTTCTATCACTGTCTACAGTTTCAAGACGATGCTTTCAGTATTGGCTGAGCAAACGCCAAAATGTGCGTTTTTTCAACGAACAATTGCAATCTTCTTCTTCCGGTGTCGTGTTAAGTCCCCCCAACGTTGACTATCATTCGAGAGAAACTGCTCCTGTTCTGCGCAGCTCGAAACAGCTCTTCAGCACTCCTTATTCCAGTCCAGTCTCGTATATTGCGGAGCCAAGAAATCTGCCTTCTTCCAACCCCTCCACGACCCTCTATTTTGCCCATAATGATCAGGTGGAGTAATTTATATTTTTCTCCCCTGAGCAATTGCAATCACTAAAATAAAATGAAACAATATCGTGTTGTACTTTATAAAAGTTAAGTATGAAGTATTCAGTTCCGTTAATCTGAAGCTAAAGTATTCCTCAAGTAATTTCTGCTGAAGGCTAATTCCTCATACTAATTATAATAGTTTGGTGTTGTTTTCTTACAAATTAAATTATTACCTCCACTCTGTTGTAATTTCCTTAACAATTTCCATTAAGATATAATAATCTTAAGGAGGTTAAGAGTACGCATACTGACATTTCAAAAATTTCTAAACACGGGAGACCTTAGATCGCGACAACCGTTAGGTACAAACAAAATAGGATAGATGCATTGAACCTTTATCTAGGTAATAACAGTAAAAGATTTTTTATATCTTGTATAGATTTATAAAAAAAAAATGTGAAAAACACCTCTGATCTTTTTTCGTTTCACGAAAGTCGCGGAGAAGAAAATATATTTTGTATAATCTAGGGAATGACCGTAAAAGTTTTTTGATTGAAGCGAAATTAACCCCCAAAAATGGGAAAAACGTTATTTTTAACCATTTTGTCATGGGATCATTCATCCAATTTTATACCTTAGTGCCCCGGGAAATCACCGTGACGTCATAGTTGGGTCGCCATCCTTAATAATGATTACCGATTTTTGCATATTTATGTGCAAATTTATTTTATTAAAACAATATTTTATTTTATTATTTATTTATTGGGAACTCGTAATTGTATGTCATTTCTTACCTAAAAATCGCTGTAAATGCGGTTTCCTTGGATAGTGGAACTGCCCTATGGTTAACCTCACTTATCTGACTCTGCTCCTGTGTCTAACCTTTAACAACTTCATGACGGGACAGTCCCAAGTTCCCGACTAACAATGCGGTCAGCTCTCTAAGCCTGACCGCATTTAACTTGGTTCTCCTCACCGCATTCATGGACGAGGTGCTTACATCATTCTAAAGATTTCCCATTGCCACCTATCGCTCTTAAGCTGTAATGGTTTGAAATTAAAATAATAAGTACCTAAGGTTTTGCTGTACCGATGCCTACGTAATATTCATGCCTGGACGCTAGAAACGCCGCCATTTTTCCACCATCTTTTTGGCGTCTTGATTGGGTTTTAGACTGAAAAAGAGAACGTTTTAAAAGTAGGCAAATTGACATTTATTTTTAAGATTTTTATAACTTGTAAGTATAGTAAGTAAATGAAAAATACAAATAAATGAAAAGTTTCTCAAAAAAATGTGTAAAATATCTCAAAAAAAATGTGTAAAATAACATTTTTCATAATGTAGCATTAAGTGAACTCCCTTGGGGAGGAAGCATGGTGGGTATTCCGACTTGTATTTCTCGTATCTTAGAATTACGATGCAATATTATTATTTTTATAATTCATAAGACAATATATGATTATAGTGGCGGACATAGTGTGTAGTATGTAATCTCCTCTGCACTTAATCATAATGTCACACGGACTATAAGTCACATGACAACAACAATAACAACGACAGAGGAGGTGACAAGATTGTGAGACGTCGGTAAAGTTGAGACTATACCATTATAACTGCAGAAGTCCACAACAGTTTTCTTAAAATAATACTCGACAATAATAATGTGCATGTATTGTTAGCATACTTAATCTTCTTCTTCTCCTTCGTCAGCCTTGGTCCCTCCACTGCTGGTATAGGCCTCTTCCATTTGTTTCCAGTCTTTTCTATCCCTCGTCTTTCTGACCCACTGTCTACCCGCTACCGAGGTCACGTCGTCCGCCCATATTTTCTGGGGCCTTCCGACACCTCTTATTTTTTCCCATGGCCTTCACTTTACCACTGCGGACTTAATAATATGCATGTATTGTCAGCGGATTTGATAATATGCATGTATTGTCAGCGGATTTGATAATATGCACGTATTGTGAGCGGATTTGATAATATGCACGTATTGTGAGCGGATTTGATAATATGCGTGTATTGTGAGCGGATTTGATAATATGCATGTATTGTTAATACACATCTTATTGGCAAGGAGAACATTGCCCCATGAATTGCCACGACTGATTTTGAGTTGTTTCCATAGTCGACTTTTTGATTTTCTATAAATTACTAATTTATGTAAATTTTTATTCGATACTAACATATTATATTCGAAGACAGGAAAACAGAAGAATATCCTATCCTTGACAAGTCAGATAATTAATATTTTAGTCCCATTTGGGAATAGTGTCATATTTTGGAAACATTGTAGTCAAATTTATAAGAATCGGACAATATTATGCTTTTTATTTTCTATAACAGCAACATTCAGAATAAAATTATAATAGTTAGGCATGTTTTTTTTATCTCTTGTATTTTCTATTTTCACGCTTTGACAGGACGCTCGAAAACAATATTGGTAAATAATTCCTAATGGAGGATTAGTGTCAAATATCGACTCATCGATCAAATGTGACAGTTGTCGGCCTCTGACTTTGCAATACCTTGTAGCTGTGTGTGGCCGTTAATATGTAATACAAACGTTATTACTACCCGGTAGGTACTTACTTAGGAGCAAAACACATTAATATTGGAAACACACCCTGTATTATCATCAACAACAACTACTCTTGTCCCTTCTTATTACGTGAGACAATAATGCTACATCCTGTATGTTATTGGAAACGTACGACCTGTATGTAAGGTAGGTATGTAATATTTTAAAGTATCTTTAATACCCAGCATAGCACGGGTTAATAAATAAACAATCAGCCATCATGTAGATACCTACTTATCTTCTTCATCTAGGACTGGGTCCTGTCATTGCTGGGAGCGTGCTCCTGGGACACAGATATCCAACTATCTCGCCATCTTTTATGTGACCTTTCCTGGGAGTCTGGAACCTGACGGCAGCTTGTTGGCTGCTACGCTCACCACTCTCTCAGAACAAGCTCTCTCCACGTGATCTCACGAAATTTTGGGCAAGTTGCTTTGCGTTTCCCTGTGGAGGTTTGTAGTTGAGGGGTACGAGAAGAGGGGGGGGGGGGGCATGAAAAAAACGATAAATGTCGAATCCATTTAGCTTTCGTAGTCAAAAATGTGAATAGTAACCTTTCAGACTCCGCAGGAGTGAAGGAGGGGCTAGAAAGGGTGAATTCAAAAAGCGATATTAGTGTCGAATCCGTGGTTTTAGGTGTCGATAAGATTAATAGTAACACTTCTTGCACAGGAAAAGTGTGTAGGGGGGATGAGAGGTCTGAGGCGGGCGAGCCTATTAAAGAAATTAATATTTTTTTTATTTTTCATTTTTTGAAATAAAAATTTCACCGAGCAACATGACAGCTTTAGCCTTTGCGTCGCTCGGTGTAAACAATTACAATACATCATGACATTATATATCACAAACAAATTCAACAATACACTTATACTGTGTATTACAATATATGTATACTACAGTCGATGAAGCAATTTTGCCAACATTAAATCAGGTAGTCGTGAATTTTTGGTATGTTATGTAGGATAATGAGGTAGTTAAGAATCCAAATTTGCACAATTTTTCTCCCTCCGCCCCCTTCGCCACCTTGAAAAAACCTTAAAAAATCGCCACTTTTTATATATTATGCACTATGACTTAGTTATTTCGCGTTTTAGGTCAAACTGAGTTATTTTCTAATTTGTACATTATAAAATTTCCTACAACTTTTGTTTAAAACATTTTGCTCTAAAGTAAATACCAACGGAGCTTTCAAGCTTCCAAATTTGGTCAAAATTCTGTATTTTTTTCAATTTTGAGTTTTTAGCCACTAAACATCACAATAACATCATTATGGCTTAATTTAGCCAGAAAATTTTATTATCATCCTATAGAGAATTTAATTTTCTACAAAACGTGTATAGCATTATCTATATTGTGCTTAAAACAACGACGAAGAGATAGATTTAGAAAAAAACAAAAAAGTGTTTTTTTATGATTTCCTATACATTTTCTGATTTCACATACCGTTCGAAAATGTATGAAGAAAGGTTGACTTCATTAAATATACGCTTAATTATATCGATTGTTCTTACAATTAATGACACATATTTTACCTTGTTGGAATCAGAAAATATTACGGAAAATTTTCTGATAATTATTATACAAAATATGTGATTATATTTAGATTAGAGATGTTCTAACAATTAAAATAATTTTTATGATAAATATTTAATTCGCAAGCAATCGTCATAATTCCTTCAAATAGAAAACCATGTCTTAAAATGTTTTAAATTGAGTACCTATATCCTTAAGGAACCCGCCTGATTAAAAATATAATTAAAATTGCTTTAGGTTTTTACTCAGTCGAACGAAAATTAAAAGACAGTGCAATTCATCGACAATAATAAAATGAGCTTTTATAACAGCCTGTATCTTTTCCACCATGCGACATAGGACACTCTGTGTATATTCTAATGATAGGTATTTGAATGTATTTTAGTCTAATAATCACATGATTTCAATTTGGGTTTAGGCTGAATGATACACTGTGATAAACGAATTTCCTAAAATTTACTCCATTTTCTAGTTTTTGAAACACAGAGAAAAAACCTGAATATTTTTTATAATTTATTTTCTTCAGCAGAACTCAGTAAAGATGTGGATACTTAGTTTTAATACATTTTAAGAGAAAATGTTATATTGATTAGAAAAATTACAATGTTTACCAAAATAATATTTTTCTGGAATTTTTGCCAACATTCGAAGACCAAAAGTCAAAATATTTCACTATATTTTTGTATCTTATTTATCATAAAAACTTCCGTCATATCAGTTGATTCCAAAAAGGTAAAATATTCCTCATAAAACTTATCAATAATGGACAAAATTAAACTAAAACGTAAAAAAGATAACTTTTTCCCATACATTTTCGAAAAGTATGTAAAATTCGAAAATGTATGGAAAATTATAAAAATCACTATTTCGTTTTTATTCTAAATCTCTCCCCACTCCGCTATTTTGAGCATAATATAAACTTTGATATACACGTTTTGAAGTAAATTAAATACTCTATAAGATGTTATAAGAATTTTTGGGCTGAAGTTAACCATGACGGAGTAATCGTGATGTTTCTTGGCTAAAAACTCTAAATTGAAAAAATACTGAATTTTGTCCAATTTTTGAAGCTTTAAAGCTCCGTTGGTATTTACTTTAGAGCAAAATGTCATAAACAAAAGTTGTAGGAAATTTTATAATGTACAAATTATAAAATTACTCATTTTGACCTAAAACGCGAAATAACTAAGTTATAGTGCATAATATATAAAAAGTGGCGATTTTTTAAGGTTTTTTCAAGATGGTTAAAAGGGCGGAGGGAGGAAAATTGTGCAAATTTGGATTCTTAACTAATTTATTGTCCTACATAACATACCAAAAATTCACCGCTACCTGATTTAATGTTGGGTCTCCATACTAACGAATCTTAGATCTACTGGCCTAATACTTTTTCACGGATTTACAATGTCTGCAAGGCGCGCAGGGTACAGCTAGTAGTAGGTATATATAAAAGAAGGATCGTATAATTATTTCACACTTCAGTTTCTTTCTTTGAATAGAGATGTCCTCCACTCTTATTTAGACGAGGAAGTACTAATAAGAATAAGAGAAAAGGGACCCCTCCCTATCATCAATATTTTTCATCGTTGATTGTACAAGAGTCGCAATTTTCTTCTGAATGAAGATACAATACAGCCACGCTTACCATTTCTTTAAAAAAAGAGACACAAGTATATGTTAAAAGTCAGTCTGCAAGTTTTTCCCTCAGACATTTTAAAAGCAGTCTACAATTTTTTCCTAGTCGTTTTAAAAGTCGGTCAACAATTTTTTCCCTTTTTCATTTTAAAAGTCAGTCTGTAAGTATTTTCCTTATGCCCAATCCCACCAACTTTAACCTAGGAAGGAGAACCCTAAGAAATTTCCATACAAGAACAGAGATAATATTATATTTATTTAGTAATAGGGCCCTGCAGCAATAAATTCATATGAAATGCAGCATGCTAGATGCTACTCACCTAACGTTAGGTGCCCAAATATCTCCGCCCAAAGTAGGTGAGCTTCATGTGAATTTGAATTTATTCCTGCAGGGGCCCTATTATTAAATAAATAGAATATTATCTCTGTTTTTGTATGGAAATTTCTTACGGCTCTCCTTCCTAGGTGGTAGTTGGTGGGATTGGGCATTAGTCATTTTAAAATGCAGCCTACAATTTTTTCACTTAGTCATTTTAAAATCAGTCTACATTTTTTTCCTAGTCATTGAAAAAGTCAGTCTACAATTTTTTCCCTTAGTCATTTCAAAAGGCCTTTACAATTTTTTTACGTCAGACTCTTAGTAATTTAGAAATTAAACTGGGAGGTGCCCGCGAAGCATGGCAATGCTTTCAAAGTATCCCTTGATCGATGCAAAAAGATGTAACGATTGCTTGATTCCGTTAATCGAAGTGCGCGTGTGTCTTATTATTCCACAGAAGCCAATAAACGTAGAAGAGTCGTTATATTACACAGATAAGTATCGCTGGATCGATTTGAATGTCAAAGACATTGAGGGCTGTATGAGGAAAATAAGAATCAAATTTCAAATACTATATACGAGTATAATAATGTTGTATATCGGAGGAGGTACTGTAGTGCCATCCACAGAGTACAGATTGTATTATAGATGCGCCATAATATATATTTAAGGGCTTTGTACCGAGAATGACGTCACAGTCATTTCCCATGGCATTAAGGTTCAAAATCGCGTGAACAATCGCATGACAAAATAGTGAAAACAGCGTTTTGTTTTTAATTTTTGGGGTTAATTTCGCGTCCATCAAAAAACTTTTACGGTTATTTCCTAGATTGTAGTGCATATTATCGAAATGTTAGCATTGTTAATTAACGATTAACGGATTTAACGGCATTGGGTGTGGCATTGTGGATATCTGCATATGTTCCAGGGAATGCTCTCAGAGGACAGTCTTCGACAATGCGCTTGTCGGATTGCATTGGTTCTCCGTCACAGGCAGGAGAATCCCGCATGTGCCATCAGTGAAGCATTTGTGGAAAATGAGTGTTCGTCTTTTTATCTGTATATATAAAGTAAAGTCAGGTTTTTAACTCCCGCATTTTACGATGGATTGCTGCGAAAATTTAGAGTAACAATAACATTTGCGACAATATAGGCTGTATCCTAACACCGCTGGTTTTTGGAAAAAAAGCTAGGAGATGCCATGACGTTGTATGAGGTCGAGTGCGGTATCATATGAAAGGGCGTTGGAAAAGAAGTTCAGATCTTAGGTAACATTTTGTTCAGCTCAAGCCTATAAAGTATGCTGGGTTGTTTTGTCAAATTTGCCATTGCAAAGCAAGGGTAATTCAGCTTATATTCCCGGGCTACGTCTGATAACAAAACTTCGTATAATAATATAATAATAATGTATGAAGTTCCTTTGAATAGAATGTTCTTTATTCTGATATAATATTATATGCAAGTCTGACTTCCAGTAGTTCGTCTTGGGAAAGAGCGAAGAGAATTGATCATCAAATAATAGCAATATGATTACCTTCTGTCTCTCATAGAATAGATACATAGAATAGGGAAATGAGTGACTGCAAGACTGGTATTGTAACTAGAATGAAAGTGAAGGCACGTTGAGAGAATGAAGGATGATAGGATGACAAAAAAGATATATCTGAGTGAACGAAGAGGTGTGAGGAAGCGTGGCCTCCCGAGGCTGGCCTGGTCCGATCATGTCGACCAGATCCTCAAGGATGGCCGCGTTTTGAGTAAAAGGAATCGGAGAGCGTGTATGACAAACTATATGAGTATGACGGAAGCTAATGCCCGATCCCACCAACTACCACCTAGGAAGCAGACCCCTAAGGAATTTCCATACAAAACCACAGACAATTTGAGTGATTATTATAACTGTCATAACCTTTAAGATATAAATCCATACAAAATACAACATGCAGCTCTACTTAGTTAGGTGCCCAAATATCTCCGCCCAGAATCTCCCTCACTTAAGTAGCTGCATGTTGTATTTTGTATGGATTTATATCTTAAAGGTTATGACAGTTATAATAATCACTCAAATTATCTATGGTTTTGTATGGAAATTCCTTAGGGGTCTGCTTACTAGGTGGTAGTTGGTGGGATCGGGCATAAGACTGTGTGTAAGGATAGGGCTGTCTGGCGCTCTGTCCTCTCTGTCTACCATGCAAGGGACGTGGCGTGAGGGTATAGATAGATAGGTACGTATGTATGTACATAGATTTTGGACAAATTATCGCAAACTCAGAAGTAATCCATTCCACACTTACATGTACACACATAGATAACTGAAAAAACTTATATATTTTACTCTAAACTAAACATACCTAATAAACTAAAGAATAAGATGATTGAAGGAAAATCCCGCGGGCTTAAGGCCCTCCACATCCCCGGGTAGCTCAGGCGCATTAATAGCGACCTCTTTACCCGCACTTCTAGCAAAATATTATTAAGAGGTGGGCCCAGGGTTAGCCTTAAGGGAGCCCCCCGGCAAACCCCACCCCCGAATTACGTTCCTTCAATATCCTTGTCCAAGGAGGTTACAAAATTTCACTTATTACTACAATATTTCAAACTATGTCTATACTTATATGTAAGTCTTACGAGCTATGCTATTCTATTTACAACGTATTTTTTACAACGTATTAATATAATATATTTGATCTTACATGGAACACCATAATACACACACACACACACACACACACACACACACACACACACACACACACACACACACGCACGAAATAAAATGAGGAGGGAAGGATAGGTTTTTAGGAGTGAGTGGGAAGTCAGGAAGGGTTTACCTGGACTGTAAGCATTGCAGCACCTGCTTCTTGAGCCGCTGAGATGTAATAGTGAGCACATCTATGTGCTTAGAGAAGATACTGTTGTATGTGTGCCTTCATGCCTTGTATAGATTTCTCATAAAAAATGTGAAGAACACCTCTGATTTTTTTCTGAAAGACTGAAACTCGTTTCCCGAAAGTCGCGGAGGTTTTTTTTTTGTACCGATAATTTGCATTAAAATCTAGGGAATAACCGTAAAAGTTTTTTGATAGACGCAAAATTAACCTCAAAAAAATGGAAAAAACGCTAATTTTACCATTTTGAACGTTAATGCCGTGCGAAATGACCGTGACGTCATAGTTGGGTCGCGAGCCTTAATACCTTATATGATGTTGAATTAATATTTGCCTTTATTGGCCCTATACTTCCCATCCTATTTTCCCTTTCTCTCTTTATAAAACAAATACTTAGATAGATAGTTAATGGTTTATTATATTATTATGTTTATGTACAATACTAGCAGTATATCTATAATGTAACATGTATATGATGTTGAACCAGTATCAGCCAATAGATAGATACTGTAATTGGCAATATAAAAAATGCATTGTATATTATTATTTTAATGAAATATTTACTAAAGCTGTTGTATCTAATAAAATATTAAAAAATTAAAAAAAAATAAAAATGAAAAAAAAATATTATTAAAAATGCAATGTACTTTTTAATTTAATCAATTTTTTTTAGAAGAGAGCTGCGGGAGACAGAAAAGAGTGGAGAACAAGATGTAGGAATTTGCTGCAAACCAATCCGCAGGATTGAAACTAGAGAAGAAGAATTAAATAGTTTGTAAAGCTGTTAAATCCAATAAAATATCTATAAATAAAATAAGTATGAAGGTAGGTGCCTCATATTTTTGTTACTCAGTTTTGAATCTATTTTGGAACAAGGCAAACGCGGTTAATCCCTTCCCGGGACAGACCATCGATCCACCAGCAGTGTTGTGCTTTAAGCTGCAAATTTCACTAGGATTATCAATGATATATTGTGGAAGAGAAAGAGAACACTGGACGGTGCAGGCAGTAGGGAGATTGCCCAGGGATTCAATCTATAATGCGCTTAAATCTACTACAGGGTAGAATAATAACACACAGCCAGATTTATATATAACGCCGCTGGTCCTGATGGCTATGAATACAACATAATATAAATAAATTTTACAACTATTGATTTGAGATATACCTAAATTATTTGGTTACATGAAAGATGTTCGAAAAACAGTATTTCGAATTCCAAATGTTCGAAGAACAGTTGTTCGAAAAACAATAATCAGAATAACAATAGTTCGAAAGTAATGTGTTCGAACTCACATTTGTTAGAAAAGCAAAATCATCGAATCACAATTATTCGATTGCCATTTTATATGAATTTATTTCATTTTCTGTAAAGTTTCGGGGCTAGTCAAATAAACAGGATTGTCTTATATCTCAACCGACTATCATAACCTCATTTTTGTCGCAATATTTTGACTTTTCCTCACATACGTCATCCAACTGCGAATGAAGTGGATGAGTTCACAAGGAGCTAATGTCACTTTTAAGTACGGTACCTGATTATGAATATTACCAAAATAATTTATTTCCGTATTTTGACATTTTAGTTAATACAGTTTTTAAATTTATTACGAACTGAGTCATATTATTAAAATATTTAAGTTAAGCACAAGTTTTTTCTTCTTCGAATCATGGTATAAATGGTCATTTGAGGTGAAATCCCGGGACATGCATCCGTTTAGTTTTTACAAAAAATATTAAATTTGCAAATTGTCTTTAAAATAATTTATTTAAGCCAAAACATATTTCAAAAATTTTGGAGATTCTGTCATCCTACCAGGAATAAATGAAAGAAAAATATTTTTGCATTCTTACTAAAGTTATATACTAATATTTAATGGTGGTTAAAAAATGCAAAAATGATGTACCATGCGTAATCAGCAGCTGTCACAATACAAGTTTTAATTTTTCGTTTCAGTTGGCTAATAAGTGTTTTCTAACCTCAGGGATCAAAAAAATATTTCATGCATATTGTGTTTTTTTTTTATCTAAAGTAGCCAAGAAATGACATTGGTACTTATTGAACTAGGTACGAGTTTTGCGTCGCCATGTTGCCGCCTTTTGTCATTTCCATTTGTTGCCAGTGAAAAAAATATTTGATAGAAAATTATCAGAGATCATAAGGTAATACCTTCTTGAGGTATTATTATTGAAACTCTTTTTGCATAAACAAACAATAAATTATGAAAAATTTAGAATTATGCAGTGTCTAAATACACATAACTTTATAACTAGTTCACAAATTATATTAAATATGATACAACACGCAGTTGTGTTGACGGTGACACTATATTGGCTTGCGCCTTTAGCCAGTAAACTTTTTTCGAACAATTGTTCGTTCGAAAATATGTTTTTCGAAATAAAGTGCGTCGAACTATTGTCATTCGAAAATTTGTATTTCGAATTATTGCCATTCGAAATGTTGTTTTTCGAAGTATTGTGCGTTCGAAAATATGTAAATCGAACAACTTTCCTGTCACCAATTATTTTAGGTATGGAGCCGATTTTATCTGTATCTATTGCACATACGGAATTCATTAAGTTTCTATTGCACATACAGGCATCTTCATTCACACAATGCAGCGTCATGTGAACTCCCTTGGGGAGGAAGCAGGATAGGTGTTCCGACGCTTACGAGTCGGCTTTGGCTGGCTTAGTGATCACTTTATGCCCAGGGCAACGTTCACCCATTCCACCACATCCTGCTGTCAATCGTGTACTTTTGAAGGTTGTATATAAAAAGTTGCCTTAAAGCAAGGATTCTACCCACTGATCCACAGGCCGTCAAAGGCTAAGCGCGAAGAAACTCAATTATAAAGGCCAACATTCACAGCCATCTGTTGGAGAGATGATGCCCATCTTACCCTGTGCATTAGTTGTAATCCTTTTTTTAAGGGATCTGGGCTTGTATGCACAAACCCTAATACTTTCCTGCACACCAGGCTAAGAGCCTGTATCGCAAAGTGTGGAATACATCGCCAGCGCCGGAGTTTGAACCTGGCACCTCCCGCTTTAAAGACTGCCGCCTCAACCAACTGCGCCAACCATGTACTCGATAACTATGTTGTAGATAAACGTAAAAAGTAAATAAGAAAATTTATTTATTTATTTGTATTCTAGTATCCTCTACTCAAGTATTCATTTACTTATTGAGAGAGTAGGACAATGTAAAATGTATACCTTTGTACCTATCTACTGAAAAAAAAAAAATAATTGTACCAATATGTAATATTACCAAATAAATAATAAAAAATAATATTATTGTGACAAATTATTATGGTACGAAACATCAATTCGCTTGAATAAATTAGTATGCAGCTCCGCCGCCGCCGCCGCTCGGGGGTGAGGAAGGAACGCCGCCCGAAGGACCACTTGTAGTTTTTGGAGTAGTTTTAGTTGTAGTAGTTGGGGGTTTTGGAGTAGTTGTAGTAGTGGTGGTTGTAGAGGTTGAATTAGTAGTTGGACATGTCTGGTACTGTATGCAGTTGCCTTGGTACCTCACATAACCGGCAAAACAGTAGCATCTGGGGATGCAAGGACAACGCCCCGACGGGGACGGATCATCACAGGTTCCCTCACAAACTGGGTTGCAGATCATATACTGGGAGTAAGGTGGGCATATTATACCTGAAATACAAAATTTATTAAATGACTGGTTTATTTGTCAAACAAAAAAAAAACAAAAATGCGTAATGTCAAATATTCTTAACAACATCTGCTACTCACGGTCTTCCTCCACCCCAACGATTGTCCCAACTAGAACAATCAACAACACAAGGCTTATGATTCCTTGACTCATGTTGACTCCGCTGTGTGAATATTGAATACTTTGCAGAGTCATTATATACCCACAGTATGACTCACACTAATTCTTATCAAGAGAACGTTTTAAAACAGGAATATCGCAACATTAATTCCACATTACTATAACCACGAATGTTAACTTTTTTACTGAATTTTGACTTTTGTACTGAAAAATGGGGTTAGCTGGAAGAGGTAACGGCACTTCGATAAGCTCGCCCTAGAAAAAAGGAAGTTACATAGTAATATCTTATCCGAGCCCTCTCCTGCAGGACACACCCCCGCCAGAGAGCTTTCGAGCGGGGGTAAAACCAGTTTCCACGATAGGACTTAGGGGTAACGAGACTAAAAAGTTTGGAAGACTGCAGGGTAGAATAATAATACAGAGCTGGTATTTAATATACCTAAATAAATAATAAGTAAAAATGAATACGTAATTAATATTATGAAAAATTCTTATGGTACGAAAATTCAATTCGCTTGAATAAATTAGTATGGAGCTCCGCCGCCGCCCGGAGGTTGCGGAGGAACGCCGCCCGGGGGTGAGGGAGGAACGCCGCCGGAAGGACCACTTGGAGTTTTTGGAGTAGTTTTAGTTGTAGTAGTAGTGGATTTTGGAGTAGTTTTAGTTGTAGTAGTAGTGGATTTTGGAGTAGTTGTAGTAGTTGTAGTTGTAGTAGTGGTGGTTGTAGATGTAGAAGTTGTAGTTGGACATTTATAGTAGTCTATGCAGCTGCCTTCGTGCCTCACATAAGTATCGATACAGTAGCATCCGGGGACGCAAGGCCAACAACTCCTAAGCGGGAAGGGATCATCGCAGGTTCCCTCACAAAAAGCGGGACAGCGCATGTACCGGGTGTACGCTGGGCATACTGTACCTGAAATACAAAATTTATTGGCAGATTTATTTTATGTGATTTTGATACGGCTGTCTTTTTTTTCAAAATAAAGAAGTTGTCTTTCGGAAAAAAATCTGATGTGTTATTTATATCTTCTTTTTTGAGAAGTCTGCATACGATACAAATAATCTTTTACGGTCATTCTGTAGATAAAAGTTCAATGTATCTACCCTATTATTTTCTGAAGCATACTTAGTAAGGTTGTCGAGATCTAAGGTCTCCCGTTTTTTTATTTTTATTTTTTACAAATGCTCTTAAAAATAATTGCTACTCACCATCTTCCTCCACCCCAACGATTGCCCTAACTAGAACAATCAACAACACAAGGCTTATGATTCCTTGACTCATGTTGACTCCGCTGTGTGAATATTGAATACTTTGCAGAGTCATTATATACCCACAGTATGACTCACACTAATTCTTATCAAGAGAACGTTTTAAAAGTAGGCATATTGAAATTTTAAAAATTTAAAAAAATGGAGACCAACTATGACGTCAAAGTCATTTCGCGCGGCGTTAAGGTCTAAAACCTCATGAACAATCGCATGATTAAATTTCAAAAATAGCGTTTTTTTCTAACTGGCCTTAATATCGCTTCATTAAAAAATTATGGTAATCACTGGATTTTAATGCAGTAATTTTTTCTTTGCGACTTTCGGTAAAAAAGTTTCTGTCTTTCATAAAAAAGATCAAAGGTGTTTTTCACATATTTTTTTAAGAAATATAAGATATAAAAAATCTTTTTCGGTCATTCCCTAGATAAATGTTCAATGTTCGACTACCCTATTTCTTTCAACGGATATTTAGTAAAGTTATCGACATTTAAACTCTCTCGTTTTTTAATATTTTTAGAAATGTCAATATGCCTAGGTAGCCTTAAATTCCATTAGTATGACTACTTACAATTATAGGCAATAATAAAAAAAAACTAGAATTTTTAAATGTAGGCTTATAATACAGGTAGGTAGGTTGTTTTTTTTGCCATTTTCATGCCATTTTATTAATACCAGCTATTAATAGCTAATGGCTAAATAGCTAACTATTATTTAGTGTCACGACAAGACAAGTAAGTAATTAAAATATGCTTCCACTTTGATGTATCTGTCATAATATTTATATTATTTTCATGATTTTTGTATATAAAAAATATTGGATGATGATGAAACATGATTTATCAAAGTACCTACATAAGTGGTATTAAGTGGTATTTTTATTTCAATACCACTTTATACCACTTAAGGCATATTGACTGGCCTGATCCGATCATGTCAAAAGGAATCTGAAAACGTGTATGACAAAATGTATGAATGTGACGGAAGTTAGGAGGATAGGGCTGTCTGGCGCTCTGTCCTCTCTGCCTACCCTGCAAGAGACGTGGCATGAGGGTATACTCGTAGTATAGATAGTATAGCATATTGTCATTTAAAAAAATAATAATAAACGGGAGACCTTAGATCTCGACCACCTTACTAAATATTGCGCTTTGAAAAAAAAATAGGGTAGATACATTGAATCTTTATCTAAGGAATGACCGTAAGAGATTATTATATCTTGTATAGATTACTCAAAAAAAAAGTGAAAAACACTTCTGATCTTTTTTCCGAAAGACAGCAACTCGTATCCCGAAAGTGGCATTTTTTATGTTGATAGAGTAGGTATGCATTTAAATCCAGGAGACGACGAAAAGTTTTATTGAATGTAGCGAAATTGGCCTGAAAAAGTTTAAAAAAAGCTATTATTAACATTTTGTCATGTGATAGTTCATGCGATTTTGAACCTTGACGCCGCGGGAAATGACCGTGACGTCATAGTTGGGCAAATTGCAATCGTAGCATTTTATTTTATTGTAAAATGCTTCGATTTCAATTCCATTGCCAAAGTTAGCAATTTCATATTCGATTCTTTATATTTATAGTGAATTAATGTATGTGACATTATAGGAAATCACGTTGAATTTGCTGCTTACAATGCTATTTTCAAAAACGTCGATATGATAATTGAATTGAGTTTGTAATTGGCAAATGGAGAATAAATTTTATTAACAATCCGATATTGTTAATCATGCTAGCTGAGATAGCTGTCGTCGGTAGGATAAAATTGAAATCATCAAAAGCAGGTAGGTACATTAATTTATTTATCTATAAGTAAGTATGAGGTGGTCGGTAGCCTGGTTGGTAGCGCGCTCGACTGTTAATCCAGTAGGCGCGGGTTCAATCCCCGACCTACTCCGCTTCACAACACAAGCTTTTAAGCTTTCTGTGAAGTGTGCGAAGATGTATCTGGGATGAATCTGGGTTTATCGAAAGAAACTAATTAAAATAAACAGATTCATTTAAGTACTTAAAAAAAATACAATGTAAATTTGAGTTCACTGTTGGCGCAATTAATTGATACGCGGGCTTTCAAACGAAAGATGGAGAAATAGAATTTCAGTGTTGGCGATGTATTCTGTACGTCACGAGACCAGTTTTTAAAGCTAGGGACTCCACTGCAACGTCACGGCCATTTCCCGCGGCATTGAGGTTCGAAATCGCATGAACAATCGCAAAACGTTAAAAATAGTTTTTTTTTTAACTTTTTGGGGTAATTTCGCATCAATAAGATAAATTTTACGGCCATTCACTAGATTTTAATGCATATTATCAATAAGTATGATAAAAATCTCTGCGAGTTTCGAGAAACGAGTTGCTGTGTTTCGAAAAAAGATCAGAGGTGTTATTCACAATTTTTAGAAATCTGTACAAGATATATAAAATCTTTAACAGTCATTCACCAGATAAAGGTTCAATGTATCTACCCTATTTTTTGAAAGCATATTTAGTAAGGGTCTAGAGATCTAAAAGGATTCTCTTTTTTTTTTTAATTCTTTGTATGCTCAATATGCCTACTTTTAAAAAGTATAGCTATTATATTTTATATTTATAAATTTGCTAAATACATCCCTGAACCTTTCACAATAAGCTGAAAAGCTTGTGTCTTGAAGTGCAGTAGAATATGTCGATCTTCCGCATTGGGATTCGAACCCAGTACCTCGACATTGGAAGTCCGCCCTCAAACAAGCTGAACCATAGGTAACTAGAAAATAAGGCAAAAGTGGGTAAAGTACCTCCCTGGGGCACCTACCCTAACGGGCCGATGGGAAATCTAAAAAAATGGCGATAAAATATTATGAAGGGATGGAAATATACCGTTATTATTATTCTTATTTCTCATCCCTCAATACGTCAGTCAGAATGCCGGGGGTTGAGGGTGGATTCGCGGGGATTATTGCGCCCTTAATCCCGACATGATATGAATCACTACACCATACAACAGATCCCTTCGTCTTACACTTGAACCTCTTTGTGAAGAACCTTTTCTAAGAATTATTTGACGCAATAATCTCGACGTAAACCACTTCCTGATATTTTTATTCGATTATTTTCATTGTCGGATTTTTAAAATTTAATTGTATTTTATTTACAGAATCAGACACTCAGAACAATAAATATTATGCCTCATCCACATACTCGCCGACCCTCCAGGTTTTTTATGTCTTCTTCTTCTTCTTCAGCCCTCTGTCTTTCACTGCTGGATATAGGCCTCTTCCATATTCATCCATTTCTTTCTGCTGTTTGCTGCTTGCAGCCAGTTTTTTCCCCCTACAGCGTTTTTGTGTGAATGAGTAAAAAGACGTGCGGACGGGGTGATTGTCTTGGATTATATACGTAATCGACGGTTAACGTGTTTTTACTCATTCACACAAAAACGTGGAGGGTCGGCGAGCATGTTGATGAGGCATATTAACATCAACAATAAATAAACCAGTAAAGATTCTACATTTTACCTACAATACCGCGAGCACACATTAAAAAAACAGCACGAAAGAATAGAGTGCAAACAAGCAACAAATTGTTAATCCAGTTGGTGCGGGTTCGATCCCCGATGCCGACCTACTCCACTTCACGACACAAACTTTTCAAGCTTACTGTGAAGTGTACAAAGATGTATTTGGGTTTATTTCAGAATCATCTACAAAAAAAAAAAAATTTAGTAGGTATATAAAGAAATAAATAAATTTCGTATTGATATTTATGATGAGTTGGATTATAATAAACTTCAACCCTTACACGCAAAAGTGACACTATTTAAACTATGAATTCGACACGAATATCGATTTTTGTACCGCCCCCCCCCCCCCTACTCCTTTTCCCCTGAAGACGTTCGTACTTCTTCTCAAACAAAAATCCGCGATAAAGAAACTTTATCTAAGTCAGTAAAATAATTCATTATTTCATATGAAAATGTACTTTAGTTTTACAAGATGATTTCATGTTGAAGGATAAGGGGGATTACTCTGATATCACGAGGTATAAATGGTAATTAAAAATATAATTTCATAGGATGAACAAGCCATCAAGACACCCCTCATCCCCCCTACCTCCCCTCCCTTAATTCTGAGCTTAATTCAGGATTTCAGTCTTTCAAGATTTCACCTGAAGACGAAAACAATTACCTCTTAATTTAAAACGTCTCCTTAATTGCTTCAAGAATCCTTTGTTAAGTTAAATTACCATAAAAGTCATGATATCTTAAAGAAAAATGTCATGTTTTGGGCGAATTTGGGATAAATGTCATATTTTGCCAGAATTTTGGAAAAAAACTCATTATCTTGAGATCTTGCATTTTAGAGTAGAAAAAGGAAGTGCAAAAAAAATAGAGTAGATACATTGAACCTATATCAAGGGAACAACCGTAAAAGATTCTTTATCTTGTTTTACATAGGTACCTACCTGAAAAAGTTAAATAAAAAAAACACCTCTGATCTTTTTTCCGAAAGATGGCAACTCCATTTTCTTTTATGTAATGATAATATGCATTAAAATCTAGGGAATGACCGTAAAAGTTTTTCGACTGAAGCGAAATTAGCTCCAGAAATGGAAAAAACGCTATATTTACCATTTTATCATGCGATTGTTCATGTGATTTTAAACCTTATTACCGCGGGAAATTAATGTAATGTCATAGTTGGGTCGCGAGCGTTAACGAAGTCAAAGAATAGCAGTACATAGTACGGTCATATTATCTTGATATTTTTGTGTCATAAAACGCATGCATATATTCTGGAGATTTTAGAGTCATGTAATTCTTCTGTCTCTTGTTATTAATTAACTCCTTTTTAACGCTCAACTTGAAGGATTTTATAGACGTAATTTCAGATAGGGGTTTTCTTGTGAAATAAAAATACCTTGCTGTAATGTAAGATTATAATTCTTACGTAAGATTTAAACTTTCAAGGGCACGAAAGAAGGGCAGATCTAGACTCTTGAAATTCTACTTAAATAAAGTTATTTTGTACATCACAATTTATGTTTTATATCTCACAAGTAGTTATATCTCAACAGATATACAGCAAAGGATGGACCTTCCATCAGTCTTATGACTGAACGTCGGCTGGCTTTTCCGGCGGCTGGTAGTAAAGTGTAGCATGAAAAAGACAGCGACGGTCGCTAGAGGAATCGAGCGTCGAAAATTTCAGAAATGGTGTGATAACTAGCGTATTCTTAGGGACTCCTCTTTTTTCAGGTGTCAAATTTAGGAGTTTAAAAATGTTCCATTTACAAAACTAAACATCTAATGCATATATTTTATTCCTTATTTCTCCATCTATTAAAGGAAGGATCTGTTCTAACGTTCAGATATCATTGTATCTTGTAACGTTCTATAATAAAATGTATTTTTTTATTAAAAAAAAAACGTTTTTTACACATATAATATACCTAGAAGATGGGTACATTAAATAGTTCGATTTGCAAACTTTACGTGTATAGGTACGTACCATATAGTATGTATGAGAATTACATTTTCATTTTCTGTCACGTTGTATAAAATGGTAGGTACGAGTACTTACTTGATTATTTCCACGAAAGAAATATTTTAAAACTATTTTCATTCACAATTTCATTAGTAGGTAAGGTACAATTCGATATTTCAATATTTCATAAAAAGTGAGACTTCGACGAAAATTTTTAGCCACCGATGAAGGCGTCGCTGCTATAATTTTATTCATAGAACTTGCAAAATTTTCTAATGGGCCAGCGTTACATACCTACATGACATGGATAATACCATCAGTATTATGTATGATAGTAAAAACATTTCTCGTTTGACATAATATCTATAGATTTTGTACTCAAGTGGTTCACAAGCACTCATCCTATTTTTGCATCGCGCTATTAACGATGAAAAGATTCAATTATATTCTTAAAAGCTTTTTGCATACTCCGTGAATAAAAAGGTGCTCTTACACGAGCCATTGTTGCGGCAACTCGTACAAATCGTACCAAAGGTTCGCTTACAGGAGCAACTAAATTGCTCCACTCCCGACAACTTCACAATGACGTCACGACAACATCAAGCAATATACTTGCTTCCATTACCTTCTTACTTAGGGCTGCCACCTCTCCGGGTTTGACTCGGAGTCTACGGGTTTGAGTGGTGTTCTCCGGGCTCCGGGTTACCATCGTATATCTCCGGGTTAAACTGGTATTTGTCAAAAGGTTGAGTAAGTCGGGGACTATGGGTGGCAGATATTTAAAGGGCGGAGGTCGGCCACGTTTCACGCACTGAATTCTCTTCTTTTTTTTACCCCCTCCCCCCTGATGATTTTTTTTTGCCTAAGGTCAACAGTTTTATAATAATAATAATAATATCTTTATTCTAGATCTGTAAAAATTGGTATAGTCAACAGAATAGGTATAACATCTACTAGGCATAAGGTATAACATATACAAATGCAAAAGAAAATATAAAATTGGTATGGTCAATACATATTCAATACGGTATAGTCAAATCAAATGTAAAAATTGGTATAGTCAACATAGTCCCATAGTCTTTGTAACTTATACGAGGTACCCCCCCCCCCCCCCGTCGACAGTGAATTTTTAAATGCATTGTGAAATAAAATAAAAAAATTCATTAAAAAAATCCTCATCGAGACGGGGAGGGGGACGAAATTTTTTTACGAAATCTCCGGGCCTGTCCTCTTTGAAAGGCGGCGGCCTTATTCTTACTGTATAAGTCCCATAGTCAAGCAATAGTCGCTAATATCCTGTTGCATGGGCGTCGCCAGCCTCGGAGCTTGGGGGGCACACAAAAATTCAAAAACTTGATATAGCATGAAAAAAATGTGAACAGCGCTACAGACGATTTTTTTTTTTATTTGGAAATGTATAATAAGTACAATACTTTGCAAAATTATGTGTGTGTATGAAAAATGTCTGTAATGAAAATTAGCGCCGCAGACAATTTTTTTTTATGAAACAATTGTATTGTAATGGATTTTCATGAAAATGTATGATATAATGTGAAAACGTGTAATAATCTGATTTTTTGTGAGATTAAATATGAAAGAATATACATTCTGTCAAAAAAAGTACTTACCGGGAATTAATAATTTAATTCTAATTTCAAAATTCAATTTTAAAATTCTTTTTGCCGCTAAGTTGGCACAAATTTTCTATACTGGCGCGGAGTTTGAGCACCATCTGTCATTTAGTTTGTTTACAGTGGTCGATTTTGTTAGTTCATCTCAAGTGTGTTTTGCGATTTTTAGAATGGATAAATATGTACGTCGAACAAAGAGCCCCCCCCCCCCCTTGCCTCCCTCCCTGACGACGCCCATGTCCTATTGGGATAAGAGAGGAATTGGCTAATTGAGTTTGTTGTTTATAACATTATTTTGTTAGATTCCCGGCCTGGCCTGGCTGATATTATTCCACCATATAGTGCGGTAACTCGCATCAACTTTCAGTGCATTTTCATAACAATATTATTGTACTAGCCATCGCCTACCCGCAGGCCTAGCCAAGTCTATAATCCAAGCGGTACTCTTTGCTGAGCTTTTAGCCCCAAAGCCGGCCGCTAAAAATATTATCTGTAATTACCATGTATGCCTCTGACGAAACGCCAATTGAAACTCTTTACATTCCAATCGGCGTCGTTAGATTTGATTTCTTTCTCTTTAATCTGTTCAGGTGTTTTGTATTAATAGTTTGTTTATGATTTTACGAGTACAAGTGCCCGAGACGGGCCTACAATAATCAAAATAATAAAAATATAATATATTAAATAAATAAATCAATTTAATATAAGTACCTAATAATCAATAAACAATGATCGTAATGTTATTTAGGCTCCCGACACAAATATGACTTCACGGTCATTTCCCACGGCATTAAGGTACAAAATAGCGTGAACAATCGCATGATAAAATGGTAAATTTAGCGTTTTTACATTTTTTGGGGGTTAGTTTCGCTTCGATCAGAAAACTTTTACGGTAATTCCCTAGATAAAGATTCAAAGTATCTACTCTATTTTTTTCCAAACCATTATTTAGTAGCGGTTGTCAAGAACTAAGGTCTCCCGTTTTTTTTTTTAATTTTTGAATTGTCAGTATGAGTAATTTTAACTGATGATGCCATGTGTTTCTAAAAAATCTAATCAGATTCTCTCAATACACAATGGCTTAAGGGCATAAAACTTGTAAGTATTTTTTTATTCAGTGATACAAACGGACACACAAACATACACTCTACAAAATTAATAATATGTTGATGTCAAATAAATAATGCTACGAAAAACCGTTACTTTTTTATCCAGTCAAAAAAAAAACAAAAACTTTGGTTCGTATTTTGAAAATTTTCAACTGTCATTTTGGATTACGAGAGCTGTCATTCTGGAGCGACGTGTGTTTGCAAACATAAATCATTGGTACTCGTAGGTGTAGGAAAAATAATTTTATTTAAGAGTATGCATACCGACATTTCAAAAATTTCTAAAAACGGTAGACCTTCTATATCGACAACTGTTACTAAATATGCTTTGGAACAAAATAGGGTAGATGCATTGAACCTTTATCTAGGGAATAACCGTAAAAAGTTTTTTATATCTTGTATAGATTGCCCAAAAAAGATTTTGTAAAACACCTCTGATCTTTTTTCCGAAAGACGGATACTCGTTTCCCAAATGTCGCGGAGTAATATTTTTTTTTGTACTGATAATATGCATTAAAATCTAGGGAATAACCGTAAAAGTTTTTCGATAGACGCAAAATTAATCCCAAAAAATGGAAAAAACGCAATTTTTACCATATTATCATGCGATTGTCACGCGATTTTGAACCTTAATGCCGTAGGAAATGTCTGTGACGTCATTCCTGGTGCCATGCCCGTAAGGTAAAATGAAAAACTAAATATTTAGATTAAAATCCACTAAAATGACTTTAGATTACGCGACTAGTATTCGAGGATTTGCACCCTCATCATCAGGCGATTGTGAACAAAGTAAACAGGAATACAGAAACAGTGAGTATTTATGACAAATTCCTCGCCTTTAAACCCCCGATTCCTTTTACTCAAAACGCATCCGTCCTTGAGGATCTGGTCGAAACGATCGGACCTGACCCGGAGATTGACCTGGTTCGATAATGTCGACCAGATCCTCAAAGATGGACGCGTTTGAGTAAAAGGAATCGGAGAGCGTGTATGACAAATTGCATGAATGTGATCTGTCATAAGGAGTGTGTGTAAGGATAGGGCTGTCTATCAAAATAAATATAAGTAAGTATATATGTCTGATTTATTTCATGTGATTTCGTTATGACTATTTTATTTTTTATTTGAAGATTACGAATGATTTTCTTTTATATGTGGGTATATAGCGGATATACTTTGTATGATTATTGACTAATTTATTTTATATATTTTATGAATGATTTGATATTTGCGTTAAGTGTTCGTTTTTGTTTTATATGACATGATCATATGTTTGAGTTTCGCTCACCTATTTTTCAATTTGAATATAAGATGTACCCAGTTCATCACAGGTTTTGGATCCACATACACGTGTTGCAATGTTTTTTGTTTATATGTTTCGATTTACCTTTTTATTGTTATATTTTTCATTAATTTTTTTTTTCATTTATTTAATATCCACAAAATATATACAAAGTAAAAAATATAAGTAAGAAACAAGTATTGGATTTTATTGCCCCACTAGGCGAAAGCCTGTTCTGGGGCAATACTAACTACAATATAGTTCAAGGCTACATGTATGGAAAAAACAACAAAAATACTGGAGAACATGCAATATAAATTATTCAAGAATGTTGTAGAATGATATTATATTTTGTACTAATGGCCTAAAAAGCCGTATGTGATTGAAAATAAAATAAAATAATATATAAGTCTATGGAATGGTATTCATATCTGGCTCTGTCTCTATGTCTAAAGGTACTCGTATAGACAAAGTATAATTTTCTCCAACTGTCTGTTTATGACATTTGAAATATTTTTCATTCAATTTCCTGTTCCATACAATTCTACAGTATTCTCTTCTCTAAGTCTAAAATGCCTCCGGTTAGACTGAAGCGCCAGCGCTGCTCTGTGGTTGTTCTTTGTACTAAAAAGTAAAATATATATTTCATACCTATATTTTGCTACTATCTGATCAGTAAAATAATATGCAAAAAAGTGTGTACGTTAGTATATTTGTTTGCAAGCGAATTCATAATCTTAACCCAAAAATACACGATTTTTTACGAACTAATTATTATCACAAGAGAAGTCCATCCAACAGAGTTGACCCAGGACAGGAAAGCCTGGAAAAAATGGGTGACGACCACATACTCCACATAGGGAGCGGACGTGGATATGTATGTACTCGTATGTATAAAGTCATCCAACAACAAGAGGTTCCTAGACTTTTTTTATCTCGTAGACCCCGTCAAGAAAAAAAACATATATTTATTTATTTTTATTTTTATTTTATTTTAAAGAATATACGGCGCAAGGCCACTAATACACTAAGCTAACAGATGAAAACACCAAATGAACACATGAAAAAAAAAAAGCATGGCAAAAAAACAAACACTCAAAAACTCGCTCACACCCATCACACACACACAGACACAACTGCAAAACAAAGACTGATACATGAAAGCACGAGCAAAATAAAGTTACATATATGAAAGCACATGCAGCAATAGAATAAAAATATACAATATAAATATGAATACAAATATACAATATGTATAAAGCATGATAAAGCTCAACACATACAGAAATTATGAGCAGAACAATGAAAAAAAATAGCAATAAAACAAATACTACATGATATATACAGCACAGCACCCACTCGACATAGATGACAAAAAAATAAGCAAGTATGTATTATGAATCAGGTTGACTCTAGTACCGCTTTCTTAAACAGGGGCAGGCTGAGATAAAATATATCAGCACTAGTACCATGCAAATTGCCCAGTCTGTGTAGCCTGGGGAGTGGAGAGTGAAAATGATAGTTGGTAGTTGCAACTATTTCGGCAAACAACACCGACTGGCGGGTGTTTCTAACTGGAACATGATAGTGGATCAACTCCACCAGCTCCGCACAGTCCACCGCGCCATTTACAATTTTATGAAGAAAAGATAAATCCATCATTACGCGACGATCAGAGAGACTAGTCAAACGGAACTCCCGCATCAGGCCCTCATAATCTATATCCTCAATTCTTATTCCCTTCTTGTAATTAACGAAACGCAGGAACCTGCGTTGAACCTTTTCAATAGCTGTGGAATGGACTGCATAATTGGGTGACCAAACCACGGTGGCGTACTCAAGTTGCGGACGAATCAGTGCCGTGTAAAGCGTTCTGAACGAATTGAGATCCCGTAGATCCCCCCCCAAGCGCAGCACGAAACCCAACGTTCTAAAGGCCTTACTCACTATTTCGCCAATGTGTTGGTTAAATGAGAAGTTCTCTGTGAATGTAACACCGAGGTCTCTGATCTGGTTTACCACATTTAGATTCCTTCCGTCAAGTCTGTACTGATATTTTATAACGTTCCTTGTCTTATGAAAATGTATGACCTGGCATTTTTCGACGTTCAGAAATAACTTGTTCTGAATACACCATTCAGTCAAGCGATTAAGACTATTTTGAAGAGTTTGGCAGTCACTGGGATCATTTATAGCGGAATAAATCTTTAGGTCGTCAGCGAAAAGCAGAACATTAACATCATAGAAGATCCGGACTATGTCGTTGATAAAAACATTGAACAAAACAGGACCCAGGTGTGAGCCCTGTGGGATGCCGCTGGTAGCAAATATCGGATCAGAGACACAGCCCGAGACCCTCACAAACAGCGTTCGATGACGTAGATAACTCGACAGCCAAGACAGAAACACACCCTCGACTCCATATCCGCGCAGCTTCTGCAAGAGCACGTCGTGTGGCACCCTATCAAAGGCTTTCGCGAAATCTGTGTACACGGCATCAACCTGACGTTTTCCCGAAATTGTCTCAGTGATGTAGTGTTGGTACAAAATTAAGTTAGTCTGGGTTGACCTAGCCGGTATGAAACCATGTTGTTTCGGAGTTATTACATTGTTTATTGCATGAATAATTTTTGACAGAACAATAGATTCGAACATCTTGGGGATAGCCGAAAGAATACAAATTGGTCTATAATTCTCCACCATTGTATTGTCGCCTTTTTTTAGGATTGGGGTTAAAAATCCGGTTTTCCAAGCGGTGGGAAAGGAGCCCGATAACAATGATTTGTTGAATAGGAATTGTAACAACGCAGAGATCACAGCAGAACATTCAACAAGAAAAATATTGGGCAAATTGTCGGGACCCGGTGATTTTGTGACGTCCAGCGAACGTATCGCCCTAATAACATCGTCGACGCTCACAAATAGACTGGGCAATTCAATGATTCCATCAGATGGGGGAGGCGTACGTGATGCACAGGGCGAATAGGTGTCATTGGCATATACGCTCTGAAAAAACTCTGCAAACAGGCGAACGGATCCCTGGAGTGTGTCAGAGCGAGAGCCACCGTAGGACATCCGATCGGGAATACTGTGCGCATCCGCCCTCATAGTGCTTACAAATTTCCATAAATTATTTGTGTTTTTTGGTAAGTCAGCCTCAATACCGTCGATGTAATTATCGTAGCACTCCTTGGACAAGATCGAGCATCTTCGCCTCAGCTCTGAAAAATAATTATAATCATCCCTGTTTAAGGTCCCCTTATACTTCCTATGTGCCAACTTCTTAGCCACCACCAGCTGCCTTAGCTCAGTGCTGAACCAACCAGGAAAATTTGAAGGCTTAATATGTAGCATTGGTACAAAAAGGTCCACACATACATTCATAATATTATAAAAATAATCCACTGACTCATTCAGCCCCCCAGCCCCATACATATATGACCAATCCACACTCGATAAATATTTAATAATACTCGCATAATCAGCTCGCTTAAAATCTCTAAAGGAAAATGAGTCACGGTGGAGATTAACTGCATGACAATACACAATAATATCTAAGGGGGGATGGTGTCCATCGATAGGAAGTACCTCTGTGCAGGCGCGCGAAACCCCAATGTTGACGTCGCTCGCGAAGACGAGATCCAATATCCGACCATTCTTATTTGGTACCAGGTTATGCTGGTGAAGTTGACTAAAATTCAACATGTCGACCAGAGCAATGGACCTCTCGCAAGAGAGGTCCACGTCCGGGACGACGTCGACTTCATCTTCCTCACCACCATTTCTCCACACAATACCTGGCAGGTTGTAATCACCTGCCAGCACTAAACGTGCTTTTGGGTATTTGGACCTGATAGCATCAATCTCGTCGCAGTGGTCTATATAGGCCTGTTTATCTGAATCGGAAGGAATATATACACAACCAAAAATTACGTTCTCAAAATCTAGTTTTACCATAACAAACAAATGCTCCACGTTACTATGCTTCACTCCCAATCTCCTGGCGGACAGTGCACCAGAAATCGCTATCAGGACACCACCCCCCTCCGACTTAAGACTAGTCTTAGTATTTCTATCATATCTAAATACATTATAGCCCAAATAACCAAGTTCAGATGTTTTTACAGATGAATTAAGCCAAGTTTCAGCAAGTAGAATCACGTCATGGACAGAAGATGCAGCACTCATCCTCAATTTTTTTAGTTTCGTCTTGACGCCTCGGACATTTTGATATATGCACATTAGTTTTTTGCGTCACGTGACATAACGATCCTGGGGACGCCATTTGTGTACCTAATTATCAAGTTCGATTCTCCCTTGCTCCTCCTCTCAATGAGCTCCTCCTTTAGTTTTTTGTAATCATTACGCTGCATCAGGGTCTGGTCCTCGAAGATCTTCAATGTCCCGGGCAGTTGGAGCTTGCCTCTCACAATGTTTCTTGCCTGCTCCTCAGTGCTCAGTATCACCTTAATCGGTCTAGCCCTGTCAGTAGGCTTTCCAAGACGGAAACACTTCAATTTGGACACTTCCACCGTTGGATCGACCTCCTTCAGCAAGCTGGCAACCCTGGCTATGTCACCCCTCGTATCGTCTTCCCTGGTAGTTGAGTGAGTCTCTTCAAGATTGCAAATAATTATATTTTTCTTACGTCTGCATCTTTCCTCGATTTCCTGCATAAAGCTGGCAGTATCAGGAATTGGTACGGCACCGACACTGGATTTTAGGGTCCCAAGGTCATTTTCGATCTTCAAAATTTTTTCTCCAATTTCCTTATTTTTAATTTCGACATCATTGATTGCAGACAGCTTAACAGAGATAACATCGGTGATGAAAGTTTCCATGCTTCTAATCCTCGCGTCAAACTCTTCGAACCTTTTTGTGAATGTGCCAAATGAGGCAATCAACTCATCGTGTCTTCGGTCTTGCGTCTTTATAAAGTCATCTATCTTGTTTGATATTTGGCTAAAATAACGTTCGACCCGTTGATCAATGTATGCGGCCAGTTCGCTGTCAACACCCAGCGGATATTGTCTATGGTTGATTCGCGTGTTATTGTCTATGATTGCAGGCAACATCGCGCATGCGCCTTCCGCGTCCGTCAGGTTGGCATCTTGACAAGGCTCAACAACATGGCCGACGCCGTCTTGGTTGATAAAATGGCCGGCAATGTTTACGGACTCGTTGCTTACCTTTCTTGCGGTCGAACGTGTCACCGGTCTGTTATCATAAGCTTGATAGGGTGAGAGTCCATCCTTTTCATTTACGCTCATCTTTGCTTGCAATCAGTGACACTATTAGGATTATATTATATCTATATTGTCCTTCCTCACAGTGAACAAACTACAAGCGTTATCGTACACTCGCTGCAATAACTTCAACCCGGTGATTTCAACTACAATTTATATTACAAAATCGAAGTGATTATTGAATGCCCGTGTAATTGTACAATAATAATTAATTTACTGTTCGAATTCTATACAAAATAAATTAAAAAGTATAGAGCGCGCCAGAAACATCTGTCAACGTCAAAAAACGGATCCGGAAAAAAAGTTATTTAGGTAGTTGAAGTTGATTTTACAATTTAGTCTAATGCATCATCCACATGCTGGCCGAGCTGTCACGTTTTTTGTGTGAATGAGTAAAAAGACGTGCGGACGGGGCGCCAAAACAACAGTATTCCTGATTTACTGGAGTACAACGGTATTCCTGATTTTGACGATCATTTTCTTAACAAGAAAACCTATAGAATTAATTTAAAAATCTTTCTTCAGCAAATATTTTCCTCCCCCACGGCTGATATGAAATTCAATGTTACAATGTATTTTTATTCACATTGTTTGCCTATTCAATGAGTCGTAAGATAATACACTCGAAGGCTCTACACTCTACGTATATTCTCCTATACTTGTATAATATTTCACCCTTCTGTCGAGTGGAGTACTCGTTGTTTTCACAAGAGGCCCTGTTCTGTGAAGTTGCGCCACTTGTATGGAAGACAATCTTCTTTCAATTCTTTACGTTTCAATATTTTTTTAGTAAAGAATCTTCACATATTTTTTACAAGATTTTACTTAACTTCAGGCCCCCGACACAACTATGACGTCACGGTAATTTCTCACGGCATTAAGGTTCAAAATCGCATGATATTAATTATTATAAATTTTGTTTATTTTGCTTAAATCAAAAAACTTTTACGGTCATTCCCTAGATTTTAATGCATAATACTTCTTCTTCTTCTTTGCCCTCGCCTTTGTCCCATTTACTTGGGGTCGGCTCTCCTAGTCCTCATCTTCCAAGTCCTTCTGTCCCCCGCATCCTCCGCACGAAGCTTCGCCTCATTTAAGTATCTATCAAATGTGGACATCCATGTGGTCAGGGGTCTGCCCGGTCTTGTGGGCCCTACTTCAATGCATAATACTATCAGTACAAAAAAAATCTCAGCGACCTTCGGAAAACGAGTTTCTGTCTTTCGGAAAAAAAGATCAGAGGTGTTTTTCACATTTTTTTTGAGAAATCTACAAAAGATATGAAAAATCTTTTACAGTTATTCCATAGAAAAAGGTTCAATGTATCTACTCTATTTATTTGCAAACCTATTTAGGAACGGTTGTCGAGATGTAAGGTCTCACGTTTTTAGAAATTTTTGAAATGTCAATAACTTCACTTCGTGTTTATCTAGTGTTTTTTTTTCTGTGGGGTTCTGCCTGGGGTTCGCCTAGTTTGGGGTTCTTAGGTACAATGATAAATTAGAAATTAAATCACCCAGTACAATTTAATTTTAATTGAAGTGAATATTTGCAAGAGAGATGAACTATCCGACATATTTAGTTGGACAATCTCTTGGTCTAATACAGTCACCCTTCTCATTGAGGAGATATCCAGGACGACAGAAGCATCCAGCAACACACTTCTTTCTGCATGAAGGATTTCTGTTTCTACAACTTGGAGGACAGGCTGAACCACATGACTTCCACACTGTATTGGGTTTCGAGCATTTTTTTGCTGTAATTATAAAAACAAATAACAATAAACACACACATCAGATTTTTTTTATTCTTGGCATCAGCCTCCGATGGATGGGGTGTCCGATAAGTTCGTCTAAAATCAATTGGCTTTAAATCAATTCATCTAAAATCCATTCGTCTACAATCGACGAATTGATCGTTAGGCAAATTAATTTTGGTCGAATTGATTTTAGACGAATTGATTTTAGACGAATTGATTTTAGACGAATTGATTTTAGACCAATTGATTTTAGATCAATTAATTTTAGACGAACTTACCGTAAACCCAGCCACCGATGGATGGCAACGTAAGAGAATCTATCGTATCTGATACATGCAGGAAACCATCTACCCTACAGAGCAACATGCAGGTCACCAAACTATTCAAGGTCATTGGACGTGGAATAGAGGAATCTACAAGAATCTCATGGACGGAAAGAGTCGCAGAATTTCAGACCGTGTCTTTTCGGGTACAATTAGTTTATGTTGTTGACGGTTGGAGCTGGTACCGTCAACCGGGGTTATTTCGCATATTAATTTTTAAGAAAATTTAAGCGAAATAACCCCGTGTGATGGTATCGGCCAAGAAATTGACCAAGAACCTCCGCTGACGAGACTAGGGGGGAATAAAAGTGCCTACATACTTGATTTATCATTCTGGAAAAATATTATCAAATTCTGTCCTAGGTGAGTCCCGCTATTGTCATTTTATCCCACGTTCCAGGAACAAATAATATTGGAAACTGTTTAACCACTGGAATATTATACTTACGGCAGTTTTCGGGCGGAATACACTGTTTGTCATCATTCCTCACGAAGCCATCTTTACAAGTGCACCCGTTTCGAAAGCAAATTTTAGGACACATTCTTGTTGTCTCATTTTTGTTGCTACAAGTAACAGGGCAAAAATCTCCGCACGGCGTTCTTATTTCGTTCTTGTTTTTGCACGCTAAAATTAGATCATCAATTTCATAAAAATGTATTAAAAAATATACACTTTTCTGTTTCCGTCGACTAGAAAACATTAAAATCTGAAACGATAAAAGCCACCAGCTAACTATAAATACTTATTATTAATGTTCGTATGGCTTCTGCCACCGTTGGGCGGCAACGTCAGAAGATAAGAGAATTATGCTATATGTCACATACAGGAGACATGTACCCTACAGAGCAACATACAGGCTACCAAGCCATTCAAGGGCATTGGGTGTGGCATTGTGGATATCTGTATATGGTCCAGAAAATGCTCTTAGAGTCTTCGTCAATGTGCTTGATGGATTGCACTGGCTATTCACAGTCATAGTCCCGCATGCGCCATCTGTGGAGCATTTGAGCACATCGTCCATGCACCGTGCGGATTCGATTTAAGGTTACTCATTGACGCCTCGGGAGGTCAAAGCCAGAAATCGGTACCCCCACCCCCCGCACTAGACCCCGGGAGTCTGGATTGTATGCTTCCAGTAATTAAAGTATTATAAACCATCAACAACTTTTATATTAAAATCCAAATCTTGTTACTTACGACACTTCAGAGCTTCAATACATTTTTTATCCCCATCCAACACAAATCCTTCCTTACAGACGCATCCGTTTATAATACATTGCTCTGTACAAACTTGAGGAGGATTGTCTAAATTGTCGCATGTCAGAGGACAGGGATCTCCGCAGGGTTTTATAACAGCGTTCTGGTCACTGCAAGATTCTGAAAAGATGTCAGAATAGGTCAGTTTTTAAACGACGATGATAAAAGAAATTCATCAAATGCAATTTTGATATCTTACCACATTCTTCCGGTGAAATACATTCCCCAAGAAGATTTCTAACATATCCAGTCTGACAAGAACACCCGTTTTCATAACAAATATCTGGACAAATTCTAGGTTCTTTTTCATCCTTGTTATAACAGGTTATGGGACAGGAGTTGCCACATGGTGTCCTTGTTTGGTTTCCTCCTTTGCAAGCTGTAAGGAAAGAAAGGACAATGCAAAAAATAGGAAAATGTAAAAAAAAAATCATGACTTCACATCCAAGAACTTAATGCCGTCTTCAAAACGATACCAAGCACACCCTTCCGAGACGCTTGGATTCCCTCATTCCAATGGCGCCTCCCATCAAAAATAAATAGAATCAAAATTTGTAAAGAGATACGAGTTCCACTCGTGAAGCAAGAACTGAAAGTTCATGAGATACCAAAAACGGCAGTATGCGGTGACTGGATCTTCTTGATCGCTCTGTTTCTCCTGAAGCTTGAGCTGGACAACATCTGACTAAGGATTTGGATTTATTTTATTCAACGCCTTTTCACACGAAACTACACATATGACCCCACACGATCCATCGATCCTCATGAAACGCCTTAGATATTTTTTATCTCTAGGGAAAGATGTTAAATTTTTGCATAAAATCGTATTGTCACCGAGTTTACGTACGTTACGTAGGTCCCTAAGTAGTCAAAAAGTGGTTGAAAAATCAATTATAAGATTTATTCACCATAAAATATTCCATTATAGGCCAATGCTATTAAAGATACTCACGACACTTCAAGGCCTCAATACATTTCCCACTTGCATCCAATACGAATCCCTCTTTACAGGCGCACCCATTATTTATGCATGTTTTGTTACAAGGACTAGGAGGATGTTCCATACTGTCGCAGGTCAATGGACAAGGATCTCCACAAGGCTTTCTGATTGCATTTTCATCTGCGCAAGGATTCGGCGCTGAAATAATGAAAACATCAAATGGCTTCGTCTATAAATAAAATATGCATCAGTGTTTACTTGTTCCATTCTTCAAGGTTATAAATAAATTAATCTTTATTGGCCAGAGAAAATATACATACACATATACGCAGTTACAAAAACAAGACAGTGTAGTTTGCCAAAAGGCGGACTTATTGCAAAAAAAACATCTTACAGTCAACTCCAGAAAAGAAAGAAAAACTTAAATACTACAAATAATAATGAAGTAAATAAATATATAGACACATATACATAATATGTATAAATAAACACACAATGCATACTAATAGATAATGAAATAAATAAATACGTATACACACAGGAGAGGGAAGAGGAAAGGGCGGAATGGGGAACAAGGGACTGCTCGCTGTGAACAGTTGTACCTGAGGTCGACAACACAGAAAAGAAGAAGCAAGTAAGACTAGCTTGTTATAATGTATCAACTTACGACAATCTTCTATTAAAATACAATCACTGGCATTGTTTCTCACATAGCCTTTCTTGCAAACGCACTCATTAACATAGCAAACGTCAGCGTCAGCGCAAATTACAGGTTTCTTGTCATCTTTATTTTCACAAGTCACTGGGCAAGCGTCGCCACATTCTGCCCTGGTTTCGTTGCCTCCTTTGCATGCTGTAAGATAAAATTACAACTTTTTTTATAAACTTACAGTAGGTAATTGTATGGTGTATGTACAGTAGGTAGTGTATACTTATACACTAGGCACTATTGGCCAGAGGTCGAAACTCTTAGTGACAGGGGCAAAGGGCGAAAATATACTTGAGCTCTTAATCCAAACAAGAATAGAAGGGAAAGATGTATATATGTGAAGATGTATGTGTGCCAAGAAATTGTTTCGAAGTTCAAACTAATTCCATGTACCAATTACAAATAGAAATATTTTTAGTTCTCTGGGGCCCGACTTTCAAATGGAAAGGACGGTCATATGCCATATCTTTGGATAATGGAAAGGCCTTCTAAAAGTGACCTCACTATAGTTTTATGGTTTATTTTTAAAATGGAAAAATGGATCACTCGCGAACGGGTGGAAACCAACATAAAGGAAGAAGAAGGCATATGCAACGATGTCTGGTACAGGTATCATGACATCATGTGTGAAATCAATACCTATCTGACAAAAACAAAGACACTTCTGTAATCTGTATAGCAGTGTTTTTACTTACGACACATTAGTTCTTCAACACATATTTTGTCTTCATTCAATACGAAGCCTTCATTACAGCCACATCCACTAATGATGCATTGCTTAGAACACACTTTAGGAGGATCTTCAAAGTTGTTGCAAGTCAAGGGACAGGGATCTCCACAGGGTTTTCTACTTGCATTCTTGTCTTTACAAGGTATTAAGGCTGAAATGGCAGAACACAGTGGATATACATAATATCACTATGGGAGTTCTGAAAAGGCAATAAGTACATGGTTGGTGCAGTTGGTTGAGGCGGCAGTCTCTCTAGCGGGAGGTGCCAGGTTCAAACCCCGGCGGTGGCGATGTATTCCACACTTTGCGATACAGGCTAAAAGCCTAGTGCAAGGTGTGCAAAAAAGTATTTGGGTTTGTTTGATGCAAGCCCAGATCTTAAAAAAAAATTTCGATACAATTTTTGGACTTCTTTTGGTCTTCATCAGTCAAATTAATTAATCAATCAAATTAATCAACTCAGCATCATAGTCATCTGGTTTGATCACGTCAAGGGCACCGTTATCAAGTTTGTTTTCTTTAAAATAGAAGGAAATCCTTAACTACTTTCGAAAAACTTCCCCAGAATGAGTCTAAAGAAAGTAAACGTGTGGGTTGTGAGCTCCAGATCTTTGTACCTTCAAATGTAAATGCATAGTTTTCAGGTTAAACTGGTTGGAGTGGCCAGAGGTCCTGGAAATTGGAAATGACAGGAGCCTCCGACGAAGATATATACAGATGTTTTGATCCTCCGACCCATGCAAGGATAGAAGGGGAAGAAGATGTATGTATTGTGATGGAGGCCCATCTTTATAGCAATATCATAAGTAGTAAGTAGATGTATATTATGGGACAAAGGTTAGGTATATTTGTTCCTTTACAGGAAGATGACTCCCACTTAACATATTTCTTTCAGAATCTACTGAAGAGAGAGAGAGATATAGGATGTTGGATGCATGAAAGGTGTGTGTGTGTGTGAATGGGTGATGTATGATTTTTTGTTAATAATGTTTTTTTCAGAGATAAACAGTGTGAGATGGAGATGTGGTGGTTTGGAAGATTTTTCGGGACAGTGAATATCTATCTAACGATTCGGGCGGTTCATTCGTTGATAAGATATGACATTAATTATTTTTGGAAGGGCTTTGCTTTAAGACTATCGTGTGTTTTATTTATTTTAAATTAATTAATTTCTTTCGCCTTTCAAATAGTCTAATTTAGCTTTGGAGTGAAATATTCTTATTTAGAATATGGTGGAAGCAGTAACCGACCTAATTATATTAATATTAGATTTAGCTTCAGTGCAACGAGAACAGGACCGCTTTAAGGATGAGAAATTTTATTTTGTTTTATTATTTTAACTTTGATAACTTGTATTAACACTACTACTAGGTTAAGGCGGATTGAGACAAATTATTTATTATTTACCATTTCTTTGTTGTGAATCTTCAGCCAATGCGAAGATTTACTCATCAATTTACAAAAGTGGATAGTGTCATCATCTTATAATATTTATTCATATGATTATAGCACTGCATTATACAAATTTATATGCTAACATACCTGACTCTATCCTTGCCCTTATAAAGCATGCTTTTATTATTATTTCCCTCCCAATAGAGACGTATATACCCAAATCCATTCCCGAATCCGAAGGGCGTCTGTACTGAGTCTTTTGGATGGAACTAACAAAATATAAATTACTAATTATCTGGTCCTTTACCTATGACACCTGGAAAGGTGTACTTGCGCAAGCCGGCAAGTCCTTTCCTCGAAAAAGCCTCAAATGTCTTGGGTTAAAAACTCTTGTGGTGAGAGTTCCTATAAGACGAGGTCGCCCCTATATTTTATTATATAGTAGTTGCTTGTCGTTTTTTTGGAATGAAATTTATTTATTCCGCGAACGGATAGAGGGTAGATTACTAACTGGACCTGAAATCGACTCTGGTTGTTCAGGACTTTAGGGCGCGTGCGTGGGTGGGCGCCCTGAACTAACCGCATGACAAACAATTTTGACAATGTCCATTTGTTTAAATTCTATTCTCGAATGTAGAAAGTATCCAATTATTTACGATTACTCAATTCGCCTTCCAAAATGTCTCAATAACCTTGCATGTAGAAAGAGGCAGATAACATGTTAACCATAATTTATCCACAGCCCATAAACTTTCATTCGTGGTACTTTGAATTGTATATTTATTGAATTCTCTTTGTGTTATTGTGTGTGTTTTCTATGTAACATTTCAGAAGGACAAAGGTAGGTGATACTTTCAATATTCCACTAACATCTACGAATGAAAGAATATCTTATCTGTTTGTAAAATTATAATGTAACTTTTATCTACTGAACACGCCCCTGGTGTATTATGCGTTATGTATGAAATGCGTGGAGTATGTGTTTATTAGTGACGCTACAGGTACTTACCGGGACAACGCTTCGTATTGTATAATAGGTAGATACACCAAATTGAGGTAGGACTTTTTATTTCAGCGAAAGAAAAACACGACGTTGGTCCAAATTAAAGAATAGCTTATCCCTAGACTGATCACGTAAAGGCCAATTTACAACGAATATTGTAGAACAAAGAAAGACTTCGCTACGAATTACGAAAACAGGATAACGGCGGACAAGCAGCGATTCGCTTTACGCAAATTCAGTGTCTGAATGTAAGATTAGAATGTGAGAGTGTGTTTGAATGTGTGAATGTGTGAAAGAGTGAAAGTAGAAATGAACTTAGGGAAAGTAGCTTTTAGAACTAGAAAATAGGGTTTAGTTTTGAATTTAGGTAGCAGTTAATTAGGAGGTAATGTGAACAACCGAAAGTTAGTTTAGATTTCTTTTAATTTTAGCGTAGTAGGGTTGTTCCATCACATTTTGTATTTTTCAGGTTAGCAGTGCACCCTTCAAATTTTAAGGGTGTTTCAAAATTACCGCACGAATTGTGAGAACTTACGGCAGTCTTCGGGTAAAACGCATTCTCCTGCACTGTTTCTCAAGTAGCCCTTCGTGCAACTGCAACTGTTTACATAACAAACTGCTGGACAAATCATTCTAGGCTCTTCATTGTTTATACTGTCACACGTCACAGGACAATGGTCTCCACATTCTGTCCTGGTTTCGTTGCCTCCTTTGCAAGCTGAAATTCAAATCTTATTTATAATTTATAGTAACCAACATATGTTTGGGTCCTATTTCTTATTTTTTCTGCCGTTGCACAATATTGGCTGTGAAAACTTTGTGTTCACGAAAATAATTATACACAAATTATTTATCAGTGACATAAATAACCATGGAAAGAGAATGCGGGGTACTTCACTGAGGAACAGAAAAACTAATGTATGGATCAAAGAGAAGGCCAAGGTCGTTGATATCGTTCACAGAGTTTCCAGTCAGAAATGGAGTTGGGCTGGTCATGTGGCCTGAACCACAGACAAATAAAGTTGTGGAGTGGCGACCTATAACAGGCAGAAGAAGTGTTAGTACGCCTCAAGCACGGAGGCCGGATGATGTAAGACGAGTTGCGGGAAGCGGTTGGATGCCATCTGCCCAGGATAGGGAGCTGTGGATATCAATGGAGGAGGCCTATGTTCAACAATGGACGGAGGGAGGCTGACATGATGATGATGGTGATGCACAATATTCATACAGGTGATCCAAAAGTTAAAAAATAATATAAATCTAAAGAATTCGCCCTAATAAACCCCCTGCAGTTAAGTAGGCACTTTCTGCAAACTATTCGGTGGCACAGTCCCCTCCAATGCACCCCACTAACTAGATCTTTTTTTTCCTATTTATGAAGGATGTTCTGTATCTCCCACGGCCTTTTCGGATATGATTTATGCATGACCACTATTTGTTCTTTGGGACATGGTGTTTTCGGGATTTTAGGAAATTCGTTAGTCTAACAGCCTTTTAGCTTCTTCTACACCAATTGACAATAAGTACTTACGGCACATTACAGCTTCTACACATGTTCCATTTCCATCTAACACAAAGCCTTCTTTACAGGCGCATCCATTCACAATACACGGTTTGGTACAGTCTTGCAGAATATCGTCACAGCTTTCGCATGTCAGAGGGCATGGGTCCCCACAGGGCTTTCTAATTGCATTTTTGTCTTCGCAAGCTAAAATAATCAAAATGTTTACTCAAAGGCAAATCATTGCAAATAATTCTTGCAAATAAAACTTTCCGGAGCATATATTTGTTGTTGGTTCTTCGGGTTTTTTAGTGTGTGTGTGCAAGACACACCGCAAACCGATCATCATAACATCACACCACAACAGACAGCTGCTCGCACGCTGCGGCGGTAAATTACTGATACCTTGACGGACTTTGGCAGTCCGAAGATGGCAGCAGTAACGCTGTCCAAAGTTTGGTCATCGAAGCATTGTACACGCAGTAAGGAAACCCGAAGAACACCTCTCGGGGGACAGAACCGCGTGGCGATAGATTGTCAAGAAACGGATGTTTAGGGATCGCTACCCTCAGCAATGAGGAATACGACCGAAGAGAGAAGAGGTGTGTCCTAATTACTTCTCGGAAAGCTGGAAACGGTTTAAATCTTTAAGGTTCTTTAAAGTTTGCATCAATTTCCGCTTGTGCTGTATACGAGGTGACCCAAAAACCTAGTTTTTTTTAAACTTTTTTAGTTCCCACGAATAACTCCTTAAGGATGAATTTCTAGGATATAGCAGAATGGAAACTTACGGCATTCTTCAGGCAAAACACATTCACCACTATGATCTCTCACATAGCCGGGCTTGCAGGTGCATCCATTTGGATAACAAATAGCCGGACAAATTCGAGGTCCTTTATCGTCCTTGTTGTCACAAGTTGTAGGACAGTAGTCGCCACAAAAAGTCCTGGTTTGATTTGCCCCTTTGCATGCTGCATAAAGAGAAAAAATATTATTCTTTTGTAGAGTACATGGTTGGCGCAGTTGGTTTAGGCGGCAGACTCTCAAGCGGCAGGTGCCAGGTTCAAACCCTGGCGCTGGCGATGTATTCCACACTTTGCGATACAGGCTTTTAGCCTAGTGCAAAGTGTACAGGAAAGTATCTGGGTTTGTGTACGCTTTTATGTAATCCTTTTTATTAAAAAAAAACTTGCATTGACAATAGTCATCCTGTTTTCCTTAATTGTCATTTTCCATGGCATTAAGGTTCAAATTCGCACGGTGAAATGTTTAAATTGCGTTTTTTTACTTTTAGAGGCGATTTCGCTTCATCAAAAAAAAAAAAAATAAGGTAAAAAAAAAAAAAAATCTTAGCGACTTTCGTGATCACAAAAAATTCAGAGGTGCTTTTTACATTTTTTTATTGAGAAATCTATACTCTTGTACTTATATAAATCTTTTACGGTCATTCCCTAACTCAATGTATATGGGTACCCTATTTTTTCCAAAGCATATTTAGTAAGGTTGTCGAAATCTGAGGTCTCATTTTTTTTTGTCAATATGCCTACTCTTAATAAGGATCGATAGATACTTACGACATTGTAAAGCCTCGATGCATTTTCCTTTTGAATCCAGCACGAATCCTTCTTTGCAGACGCATCCATTAATAATACACTGTTCCGTACAAACTTGCGGAGGATTGTCAATGTTCTCGCATGTCAGAGGACAGGGATTACCGCAGGGCTGCCTGACTGCATTCGTGTCCTCGCATGGTGGTGGCGCTAAAGACATTCAAACAATACAATTTGATTTATTATAATTTGGTCGACTTTAGAACTATCTATCTATCTATCTATACCCTCACGCCGCGTCCCTTGCAGGGTAGGCAGAGAGGATAGAGCGCCAGATAACTCTATCCTTACACACACTCCTAGCCTTTATCACATTCATGCATGCAGTCATACTCGCTTTCCAATTCATTTTACTCAAAACGCGTCCATCCTTGTCGACATGATCGGATCAAACAGTCTCGGGCGGCCATGTTTTCCCACCCCACTTCGCCCACTCAAATATATCTTTTTTGTCATCCTGTCATCTTTCATTATCTCAACATGCCCAAACCATCTTACTTTATTCGCTTTCATCAGTTTTTTTTTCAGTATTCACAACACCAGTGTTGCAGTCACTCATTTCCCTAACAATCTCGTTCCTTATCTTATCTCTCAGAGTTTTCCCACACATTCTTCTTAAGGACCTCATTTCCACTGCATTCAACCCTGATTCGTCCTTCTTCAATATTGTAAGAAGTTTTCTAAATACTGATATTTTAGGCACAATGCTTGTATTTTAGGCGTATCTGAGCCTCATCCTATGATATCCGTGATATCTGGACAGGTGAATTTTTCCCTCATAAGTTTATATGTCAACCATGAATTATAATAATATGAAGATTCTTCTGGCTGATACTTCTGAAGTGTGTTGGCAAAAATTCCGCCGCGTTGAAAAAAAAGGCAAGAAAACTTACGACATTCTTCAGGTAATATACAAACTCCATCTCGGCTCCTCACATATCCAGGCTTACAAGTACATCCGTTCACAAAACAAATTTCAGGACAAATGCGAGGCTCTTTGTCATTTCTATTGTCACAAGTCAAGGGGCAGTAGTCTCCACATGGGGTTCTTGTTTCGTTAGCTCCATTGCATGCTGCAAACATGAATATTATATAAAAACGATTTTGATAAAATTGGAGTTCCGTCTGCGAGATTATATGCCTATATAATATTATCCAGAAATTTACTACCTATAATTTTTACAGCTCCGGTAATTACAATAAATGGTCCAGAAATGGTTGTATTTCAGGCCCAATCCTTTCTCCAAGCTTAATCCTTTGAATGAATGATAACAATATAATAATATAGACCTGGGTGACAATACTGGGAAGTGTGTTGCAAATCCTTCCGCCGCGTATAATAAAACCAAATCTATTATTTTACTTACGACATTTCAAAATTTCTACGCATTTTCCATTGGCATCTAACACAAATCCATCTTTACAGGCACATCCATTGACAATGCAACCTTGAGTGCAATTATCTGGAGTACTGGTGATGTTGTTACAGGTAAGAGGACACGGATCTCCGCATGGCTTTCTGACTGCGTTATTGTCTTTGCAAGGTTCTGGGGCTAAAAATGATGAATAATTATTATTGACTAGCAAGAGAAAGGAGTGGAGGTGCTTGGAAGAGGCATCCAGCAGTGGAAAGACCAAGGCTAAAGATGGAAAAAAGAGAGAAGCAAAATACTGCATCGTTGGCGATGGAAAGTTAAAGCCGTAGTTCGAAACCAAGAATTGAGAATACACAGTCACAAAAATTCCATTCTCTATTCCCAGCTGCACGGCAAATAAATTTACACTGGGTAATTCAGGTCGCCTAATTCTGGTGGTTTGTATCAGCTGTTAGTGACACAGAGAGCTATGGAGAGGAAGATGTTGGGCATTTCTTTAATAAGGGATAGGGTACCAAACATCTATTTTAGAGAGAAAAAAAAAGTAACCGATGTTGCGGAAGGGGTCGCTAGCCTTAAATGCAGCTGAGCTGCGCATGTTTCCAGGTGCCAAGACTCCCGATGAACCAAAAAGATATTGGAATAGCGACGAAGAACAAGTCTAAGAAGCGTCGGTAGACTCCAGGCAAGGCGGTCCAACGGATCCAACGGATGTCCAACAATGGACCTAAGTGGCTGCAGAATAAGAAAATGGGAGATACTTACGGCAAGTTTTTGGATCAACACAAGTATTGTTGTCATTCCTGACATATCCTGGTTTACAATCGCATCCACCGCGACACAGTTCTGTTGGTCTATTTGTAGAAGAAGTTGAATTGCCACACCCGGGAGGTAACAGTCCTGTTGCTATAGACTTGCAAGTAGGCTTGCAGTTATCTAAACATGTGTTGAATTCTTCGTTCTGTCCTCTACATTTGATATCTACAAAATAGAAGGATCATCGATAGCAAACAACATAAGCCAAATTCCTGAAAATCTGACACTTTCTGTTCTTGTTTACGCTAACCATGACAACCCCTGAAGGAAACCTTATTTGGGGCATTTGAATGGGAATATTAAAGAGACCAAATGGACAAGCTGATCGGAAACTTAAAATCCTTCATTGAATGGCAAATGGCTCCATTTTGAAGAGTTGTGGAGAGTGCTCTGATTAGAAAAAGTCAAAATTAATATCTTACAATCTTTACAATTTTCCAACTTTATACAAATATTTGTATCATATTCAGTAGGACGCACGTAGCCAAGTTTGCACACACAGACTTCTCTGAGGCACATGGAGTTACAGCTATGAGGAGATCTATCTTCGCAGGTTCCATCGCACCTCCATCCACAATCTACTGCTTCCGCATTTAGTCCGCAACCTGAAATTCAAATTTATCAATTTGGTTTTCCTATATCTTTTCTGTCACAATTTGAGTCTAAGCTTTTCAGTAAGATACTGGCTGAAATCTTAAAAGGCTCGGAATTTATGCAGGGATTTCTGGAAGCAGATATTAACATCTGAGAATTCATATTATGAATGTGAACTTACATTCGTCTGGTGTCACACACGCTGTTCCGTTGTCCAGCAATCCTTCAGGACAAAGACATTTAGGCTCACACTCTTTTTGAACTCCGTTGCAGTCTATGAAGTTGAAGAATCCATCGCAAGTTTGTGGCATGGTGCACCAGTCCACACATCGTTTCAGTGTTCTGTCAGGTGGACATGTGAGGTTAGCTGTTCATGGAAACAATAGTTAGTGCATGTGTAATTCTGTGGAGAAACTTGAAACTTTGTACATTACAGTACTTACTCTGACCAATCGATGGTAAATTCGTGATGGTTAAAATAGCACTGGTCGAAATAATTACAAGTCATGATGGTTTAGACGCGTATTCAAATGGAAACGCATCCTTTATTGAACTTCCATAGAGAAATCTAAGCATTGATCCACGAGGCAGCCAAAACTCTTAATCATTTTATAGATCACTCCCTATAGACTAAAGGTCAGTATCACACGATGAAAAATGATTCTACAAAGTCGGAGTACATATCTGCAAATGACATTCCATGTGACATGTGACTTAGGAAGACAGACACAATCTTTCTAGTACGGCCTTGGACAGACACTTACTGACGTGTTCGCGCTGATGGGACAAGGCTGTACCTCTGGAAACCTGATTAGATTATTAACCCAGAGGAACCAAAGGTAATCTGGTCGTACCAATAGCAACCTTTTGCTCCTACCATCTATGCAGAATGGTTACAGAACTGATTTGAGATATACCTAAATTATTTAGGTATGGAACCGGATTTATCTGTACCTTTTGCACAGACGGAATTACATTAGGTTTTTTCCTCAACAGAAACGAGAGGCATCTTCAATCACATAATGCAGCGTTATGTGAACTCCCTTGGAGAGGAAGCAGGATGGGTGTAATGGGTCCGACGCTTACGAGTCGCACCCATTACACCCATCCCACCACGAACGTTGCCCTGGGCATAAAGTGGTCCCTTAAGCCAGCCAAAGCCGACTCGTAAGCGCCGGAACACCCATCCTGCTTCCTCCCCAAGGTATTCAATAAGTGCATTATGTGAATGAAGATGCCTCTCGTCTCTGTTGAGGAAAACACTTAATGGCTACAGAACTCTTGTGAGAGGACTCCAACTGATGGGAAGAGAATTATACTTACGGCATGAGCTGGGAGGAACACATTTGCCGTTGGAATCCAGAACATAATTAGTCTTACAGGTACAGCCACTCGCAGCACAAGCTTTGTTACAAGGTGGACGAGCCGTCAGGAGATTGTCACACGTAAGGGGACAAGGGTCGGGACATGTCACTAGAATCTCATTTTGATCAGAACATCCAGCACCTGCAATGTTCATAAATTTAAGAATACTTAAAACTAGGCATATTGACATTTCTATGTGCTTTCGAAAAAATAGAGTAGATGCATTGAATCTTTATATAGGGAATGTCCATAAAAGATTTTTTATATCTTGCATAGATTTCTCAAAAAAAAAATGTGAAAAACACTTCTGTTCTTTTTTTTCGAAAGACAGAAACTCGTTTCCCGAAAGTCTATGAAAGTAATATGCCTAGCATGGACCACTAATGCCGGGACAAGTCAAATCTGTTTTTTTAGTATGCTTAATATTCACGATTATTAGCTATATTTTACATAACTTACCTACTTATTTTTCTTTTTGCTTGTATTGTACTTATTTTATTGTTAGTGTAATAATTTAAAATATAAATAAATAAAATTAAGAAATAAATAAATAAATAATAACTATAGTTGTAGGAACTTACTGCACTCTGACTCTGGGACGCAGACTCCTAAAGCGTTTCTGTAATGTCCTGGATAACATCGACATGAATATTCGCAATTAAAGGGCGACACATTGATACACTCCTGAGGGAGGCCGTTCCTAAAGTAATCCTCACAAGTGTTGGGACAATACCAGGGGGCGCATGTGTAGTACTCGTTCCTGCCAGGACACAATACTCCAGCTAGAAATATAATTTAATGAAAATATACTTAGTTTCATTTTTTTATTATCCAACAAAAAGCATTTAACAATGTACAATGTAAGCAAAAAAACAAGTACTCTTAGCCGAAACCGAAACAGAAATTTAGGAATTTCAGTTATAATTTGCGGATTTCTCCCTCCTATGCCCTTCTGGGCGTGTATACTACCGTTTGTAAGACCGCGAAACACAGTTCTAGGATGTGAAATCATAAAATCTTGGTTTTAAATATTTTTTAATGATTACTATTATATGTAAATGTTTTTTTTAATTTATTTATTTATTTAAGAACACACCAACTTATAATATGCTACATGCATTCAGGTGTTTTGGCGCAAATTTAAAGTGTTCTTCGTGCTATCTACAAAGTTATATATAAGTAAGAAATAGGATAGGAATAGATTATGGGCGTCGCCAGCCTCTGAGCTGGGGGGGGGGGCAACAAAAATTGAATAAATTGATGTTACAAAGCGCCGCAGCCAACATTTTTTGTGAGACACAGTGAAGAAGGTCGTGATATATGGTTTTTTTATACAACACAAAAATATGTAGGTATGAAAAATGCTTTTTAGAGAAAAGGAATAAAAAATAGCGGACATTTTTTTTTTAGGAAACTGTGCTAGATTTATGTACTAACTAATTTTAGAACATTTATGATATGATGAAAAAATATGCGTCGAGAAGAAGAACAACAATAAACGGGAAATTCTTTTTCTAAACACAATATCACCAATATGTCCGCCATCTTGCCGCTGACGTTCCTCAAATCTGGGTATGATTTTTTTCTAAAAAAATCGGCCCTAAGCGTGAAGTATTGACAATTTCCTCTCGAATATTCAATTTTGGTTGATATATTGTCACTGATTGATTCACGTAGACCTGACTTATGAAATAACATCATAAAAAACCAGGTGGGATTAGATCCGGGCCGCGGTCATGGAATATCTCTATAGTGTGAGAGAAGTTCCAGAACAAAATAATCTCGCGGAGAGGAGATATTCCATGGCCTTCCCGCAGCCCGGACCCAACCCCAGCTATTTTTTTTATGGGCTTATCTAAAAAATAAGGTCTACGTAAATAAACTAGCTATAATAATCCAACTGAAATCAAATATTCAAGAGGAAATCTGGTTTTGAAATTTTCGAAACATACTTACGCTTTGTATAGAAAAGTTTAATAAAAATTAGGGGTCAGATATGAGGAGGGCCAGCAGCAAGATGGAAGACATCTTGATGATACGGTGTTTAGTAAATGAATTTCCCAGCTACTGTTGTTCTTATTAATACATTATTTTTTAAATACAAACTGTATTTTTATTTTTATGGCCATTTCAAAAGTGCAAAGACTTTTGGTCCACCCTTATGATACTTACGAACATCTCCTGTTGGTTGCGGTGCGGGTCCCGAGTCACCAGTCCAAAATTGGCACAAGATTGAAGTTGGTAACAATAAAATACAGAAAATCAAGCCTCGAGTCATCTTGATAGGCCATCAGGTACTAAATCTGGTGGATTGCATTTTGCACAACAAACACATTATTATAAAAATTAATTACTCTTTGCTCTATTGTGTTTAAGTCATGAATTATCGTTACTAATAAATACTTACACATTGCAGATTAAAAAAAATAATTATTTGATAATCGTGAGCTAGATTTATAGGCGATACAACAATTGTCACATTAAAATAGGTAATTAAATGATTTATTGAGTTGTTTGTAAGAAATTGCATATCTGTGCAATTAGCTCGCCCTTAGAAGAGCAGGCATATTGATATTTGAGTAATTTCAAAATAACGGGGAGACCTTAGATCTCACCAAACTTACTAAATATCAATGGCATATATAGGTATTCATTTCTGGGGGGGGGGGGGGGGGTGTAGGCGATATATAATTTGACTTTGGGGAGGGGAGGAGGTGAAAACTAAACCTGACCACTCAATCAGAATAAAAGCGCCAAAAAAAATTATTTAAATAAAAAAATGAATCTAGTAGGTACAAGAATCTGAACAGGTACATCTTTGCACACTTCACAGAAAGCTTGTGTTGTGAAGTGGTGTAAGTCAGATGTTTTGACAAAAACAGTCCTTTATTTAAACTAGAAACTGATGTACAAAAAACTTAAACGCCTTCATAAATTCAACATATTTTCATAATGGGTTATGTTTATTTATTTTAAAGAAAAAAAGTAAAGCCAAATAATATTATGAATTTCTACATATAATAATTTAGAGTTGGATGAAGCCAAAGCTGGACATTCCTAGGAAGGGATTCTCTGAATTATTCATGCCTCGGGGGCAGGGCGGTTTCTTATTCATAATGCGGAGTGGAAGGAACATTCCTCATCTTTTCATGCAATCTAAGAACACACTTTTCCGCCGGACGAAATACGCCACATTCGGCAATTTTTTTTAATATCGCTCCGATCCATAATACACATAAATAATCACAGATGAAAGTTTAAAAAACACGAGAACAACAGTTTTTTCAAGCCCCAAACACAGAGATTCTGATTTTTCAGAGCCTTCTAAACTTTAAAATTGCTCCCCTGTAAAATTTACAAAACATGACATATATCATTTTGTCATCTTACCACAGAATTATAGTTTATACTGGGATTACATCAAAATAAAATAAGTAGTTAGGTACTTACTTACTCCTTTTTTATAAAATAAATATGCCCATTGTACAAATACATATTTGTATACACTTCACTGTAAGCTTTAAAATCTTGTGTCGTGAAGTGGAGTAAGTCGGCATCGACGATCGAACCCACACCCAATGGATTAACAATCGAGTGCGATACCAACCGGTTATTCATGAACATACAATATGCTAAAAGGTGGGCTTATTACCAAGCAGTCTTCTTCTTCTGCAACCACTTAGGTCCATTGTTGGACATAGGCCTCCCCTTTGGTCCTCCACAGCTTCCTGTCCTGGGCACACTACATCCATCCACCACCGGCACATTTCTTGATATCGTCAGACCACCTTGCCTGGGGTCTACCGATCAGTAATTTCTTGCAATCTGTAGTTAAGTACTCATCTGTTTTGTTTTCAAAATCGGATGGCGCAAAACTGTTTGTTTCATATGATTGTAATATATTACATGAGTGTATAGCCTCACGTAAGTCATAACATTATACAATATTTCTATAACTTCATACTCGTATGTACAACAGCTTTATGTATATAGTTTGAAACTAGCGAACATTATGTTAATATCTTTACACAAGGTTCCTTATACCAACACCTTGAATTATGGGGAGCGGTTCTATTCATATGATCATCTACATATCATAATTTTCATGGTAATATATACTTGAAACGTGTTACCTACTATAAATAAATTGAGATCTTCTGTGGAACTGCGCGTCTTTTAATTCGCATAATCCGGGTTCAATTCCCGGTTGGGTATTTAAAAGTTTTATTTCATTTGCGTAGTAAAAAAATCGTGATATACGTTTAATATTTTTTTCGATAGATGTTAATAGTAGTCATGTGAACTAACATACGGAATGCGTTCCTATTATGTATACGTACTTTCAGTTAATGGGATAGGTACTTGACAACCACTCATCTCACCTTTTGTCTACTTTAATAAAAAAAGGCTCTGGGCCAGTTTGGGCTTGTGTATACAAACCTTACGAACCCAGATACCCTCTTGCACAGTCCGCAGTAAGCTAAAAGCTTTTATCGTGAAGTGCAGAATACATCGTCAGCGCCGAGATTCAAAACATTAATTTGTTCTTATTCTATCTCTCAATGTTTTCCCACAATTACTTCTCAACGATCTCATTTTCACTGAATTCCACCTTAAATCAGTCGTTTTTGAGTCTAATTAATTTTACTAACTTACTTATATTACACGCGACGAGTGTTGACAAGCGGAAGACCTCCTAAAAGGTGGTCTGATGACCTAGTCCAGCAAGATGGAAGAACCTCGATGCGGAAGGGGAGAAACAGAGATGAGTGGAAGGAAATTAAAAAAGCCTACGAGGAAGGCTGAGGAAGAAGAAGAAGAAGTGTTTGAGGATTCTCATCCTCATCATCAGGCATTTTTTTATTACGTGGATATTAAACTATATACTAGTCTTTCATTTTGACCACTAAAAATGGACTTCCAGCATGTGCCTTCGATCGAAAATCTTGATATTCTCCTTAGGTACTGCATTCAACATATTTTTGAATGCAGTGAAGTAAATAGGTTTTCGTTTCGTGGGGGGGAGGCGAAAAAACTCCTGGAGAGGGCAATCAAAATTTTAGCATAGGCGTAGCAAAAAATCTGTAATGGCGCCTCAGGCGAAATTTTTTCGTGTTTTAGGTTGGCATTATAAGTGTAGTGTTAGAAACGGGACAAAAAGAAGCGCCGCAAACGAATATTTTTTGAAGAATGGGTGAAGTGATGAATCTAGGATCTTTCTATAGTAGATGGCACATCGTTGTTGAAATACAATAAAAAAAGTGAATTGTTTGTTTAAAAATATTTATTTATTTCAAACTGCTACTAACTTCAAGAATCCAAGATTTGAGCGGTGAAATTTGGGTTTTCCCAAACATCAGTAACTGGCGCCTGGTGGGCCGCCGCCCGGTGGCTGTGGAGGAGCGCCTCCTGGAGAAGTTGTAATTCTTGGAGTTGTTGACGTTGTTGTGAAGCAATCGTCTCTTGGAATACATTTCTGGTTATGAAGGACATAACCAGGCAAACAGTAACATCCTGAGTCTGCGCATATTTTCACGCACCTTGGGAATGGATCTTGACAAGTTGCCGGACAATTATCGCCGCAAATCAGATATTGAGAGTTCGGCACATTCCAGCATCGATTGATCGCTGCAAAAGTAATCTTATTTTATTTCTGTATATAATAAATGAATAAATGAATGAATGAATGAATGAATGAATGAATGAATGAATGAATGAATGAATGAATGAATGGTTGAATGATTGAATTAATGAATGAATGAATGGTGAATGAATTGACGAATGAATTAATTAATGAATAAATGAATGAATGAATGAATGAATGAATGGTTGAATGATTGAATTAATAAATGAATAAATGAATTAATGAACAATTTAATATAACAAATGAATAAGTTAATAAATTAATGAATGCATAAATGAATAAAAAAAATAATGAATAACTGGATAAATTAACAAATGAGTAAATGTATTAAATAAATTTTTATGTTTTAAAATTTATTTACATAGTTTTTACGGCCTGTTGTTGATTGAAAGAGGAAATGTAATGTGGGACGTTTTGAAGAACATCGATTTTTAAATTATTTTCTCTAAAAGTCCAAAAAAACCCCCGAACAAATGAAATAGGAAAGGGGAAGGCTATTCTGTGTATGAGAAACTACATTACCAAATAATACTCACAGGGTGTATGCTCAACCGACTCCCCGACTGCGTAGCTGATGATACCAAGTACTAACACTTGTATGAAGATTCCCCGAGCCATGTCTCTGTCTATGTGGCGATATTCTCCAACACACCGCGATTCTAATATTTGGAAAATCGTGAATGGAAGAATATTAATGGCTTAGCGTGCAAAAAATTAATGACTTATAATATTAATAAAATTAATCAAACAATTTGTACTCCGCGTAAAAAAAATAAGTATACAAATATAATAGATGATTCATATAGGAAATGTCTCGCTTAACCGGGAACGCTACAACATATAATTTCGGGTTGTTCAAAACTCGCGCAAACTGAATATACATATAGACATAATCATGTGGCAAAAATAATCCACCAAAATTTAGCTATAAAGTATAAATTATTAAATTCTCGAATTATAATTCCATATTATAGGCCAGTGTAAAAACATCAGAAAAGGGGGTATAGCGTCAATAATTCTCGGAAAGCTGGAAACTGTTTTAATCTCTTCTTTAACATGCAAAGAAGGTTTCTTGAAGTTTGCACCAAATTTGCGCTTGTGCTAAGTACAGGGTGACCCAAAAACCGAAACATTATTGTATTTTTTTCAGTTTTTCACTAATAACTTCTAAACGGTGCTTTCTAGTAAAATATTGTTTTCTTATAAATTAAAGTACGTGATATTCTGCTTCGTTTGAGCATAAATACTTTTTTGTACATCAAAAAATAATTATGATACAGACACTGCCAATTACATATGAATTTGCTCAACAAATTGAAATATTCCTATTTTTCTCTTTTGATGTCGAATAACTCCTCAATTAAGGTATTTACGGCAATATTTTACTAAACATAACTTGAGATTAAAACTTTACACCTACAGCGCATAGTTTAAGATGCACAGGTGTTTAAAGAGAGACAAGTGAAATAAAGAAATTTATTAAATGATAGATTTAGATATGTAAAAGCAAAGGTAATTTAAATTTTACTCTTTCATTTTGTTAACCTATAGTTTTTCAAGTAAAATACAAATTTTCAATACTGTTACGCCACTGCACAACATTTTATATCGAAAAGAGTATTTTTTTTTACCTTCATTGGTTTTATTAAAATATCTCCTAAACGGGTAGGGTTAGCAAAAAATGTTTATCGCAAAATTTATCTACAATAATTTTTCTATATTATATTTGAAAAACTCTTTCTTTAACTTAAATACTAAGTGAGGCAGAATTGATTAAAAATGGTATATAAAAAATAAGTTCATACATGTCGTCACTTTTTGTTAAATTACTCCTAAACCAAGTGGTGTAGCATAAATTCATTAAATTACATTTAAAGGTAAATAAATTTTCTATATTTTAAGTATAATAAAATTAATTTGAGAGTTATAATAAAAAAGTACTAGATGTTCAAATTTGATTTTGTATAGAGGCACGTTGCTACGCAGGAACATTTTGTATGGGAAGAGTGGAGTTATTTTACAAAATATTGATATTGATCATCTAGTACATTTTTATTATAACTCCCAAATAAAATTTATTACACTTGTTTTATAGAAAATTTATTTAGCTTTAAATTTAATTTTACAAATTGGTGCTACATTGCTTGGTCAGGGAGTTATATAACAAAAAGTGACGACATGTATGAACTTATTTTTTATATACCATTTTTAATCAATTCTACCTCACTTAGTATTTAAGTTTAATAAATTATTTTGCAATCATAATATAGAGAAATTATTGTAAATAAATTTAGCAATCAACTTTTTTTTCCTAACATTACCCGTTTAGGAGATATTTAAAAAAAACCAATGAAGGTAAAAAAAATATTCTTTTCACTATAAAATGTTATGCAGTGGCGTAACAGTATTGAAAATTTGTATTTTACTTGAAAAACTATAGGTTTATAAAATGAAAGAGTAAAATTCAAATTATCTTTGCTTTTACATATCTTAATTTATCATTTAATAAATTTCTTTATTTCACTCGTCTCTCTTGCAACACCTGTAAATCCTTAACTATGCACTGTAGGTGTAAAGTTTTAATCACAAGTTAGAGAAAATTGATCCACCATTAAATATGTTTAGTGAAATATTGCCGTAAATACCTGATTTGAGGAGATATTCAACAACAAAAGAGAAAAATTTGAATATTTCAATTTGTTGAGAAAATTCATATGTAATTGGCAGTGTCTGTATCATAATTATTTTTTGATGTACAAAAGAGTATTTATGCTCAAACGACGCAGAATATCACGTACTTCAATTTATAAAAAAACAATATTTTACTAGAAAGCACCGTTTAGAAGTTATTAGTGAAAAACTGAAAAAAATACAAAAATGTTTCGGTTTTTGGGTCACCCTGTACTTAGCACAAGCGCAAATTTGGTGCAAACTTCAAAAAACCTTCTTTCGATGTTAATGAAGAGATTAAAACAGTTTCCAGCTTTCCGAGAATTATTTACGCTATAAATCTCGTTTTACTGGCCTATTATAAATACAACCCGGAATCGGTTTTTGAAGATCAAAATTAGAGGCTCTATTATGATAAAACAATTATGACAGATAGAACAATACATCATAATAGACCCGATATAGTTTTGTATAATAAACAAATTAAAATCACTTATTGATTGGACATCGCTGTACCAAATATACTTAAAAACCAAGCAACCGTCGCGTCCCAGAGAAGAATCGTAAGAATACAGAATTAGCAGGTGAAATAAAAAAAATAGCATTCTAGGTCGGTATATACCTACATAATCAAATTAGTATTATCAGCTACAGGTATAATACGGAACGCAAATTATTTGAAAAATAAATCAGAGTTACTGCCATGCGGAATTGGAGCTGCAATATTTTTGTTGAATAAAATGTTCCCTAGATAATATTGTATGAGTTTTATTGTGGGTATATAATGAATGACTCTGAAAAGTAATTATTATTCACACAGCGGAGTCAACATGAGTCAAGGAATCCTATCCCAAGTGCTGTTGATTGTTCTAGTTGGGGCAATCGTTGTGGAGTCGGCCGAGCCGCCAGTGATTCCTACTGGTGAGTAGAGTCCTCGATGTGGATGGACGCATGTGCATGGACGCAGGTTCGATTCCCGAAATCGTCTTACTCGTTCTATAATAACAAAGACAGGAAAATAATGTATAAGTTTCGTGACAACATAAAAAGTTCGTGTTTCGGTCGAATTTGGTAAAATATGACGTTTCTCTGAATAAATATCATATAGGATCTTACTCGTTAGCAGAGGTGGGCACCGTTAATCAAAAAGTTAACTTCGTTAATCGATAATCCGTTAACTAAAAAGTTAACTTCGTTAATCGTTAAAGCGTTACATTTTGAAAAATGTAACGGAAGTTAACGTTAATCCGTTAAAGCGTTAATGTAAAAAATTGCGGTTAAATAGCATGAAATAGAACTACATTAGTACAACTACTATCATATTTACACTATCGCGATGTTTCCCAACAAAGTGAATTTTCTTTTCCAACTCCCAACCCACATACGATACCACACAGAACCCCATACAACCCTTGGATTATCTAATGCCAGCGCCGCCCCTGGATGATGTCTATGCAAACAATCAAATATTAACGGACTTAATTAACGGAAGTAAAATGTAACGGAAGTTAAATAATCCGTTAACAATTTTTGGAGGTGAGAAAAGCGTTAAATCGTTAACCAAAATGTTAACTTCGTTAATTAACGATTAACGGATTAACGCTTTTCTGCCCAGCTCTGCTCGTAAGTAGCTCGTATACACAAATTACAAATTCCTACCTTTTTTGCCTGCATACTTGTAGAATAAAATTGACGAATATTGTACTTACAATGAAAGTTGTTGAATAAACATAGTAATATTAAAAAAAAAATTGCTAATGCTCGCAGGCCTGAAATTTTGTCTAGACTATCATATGGGCATTTTGGGCTCTTTTATAAAGTAATACTGAATTTGAACAAAGAATTAATTATTGCTCATTGCTTTCGAGACATACATTTCTCACTGCAGTTATACTCTGTGACAGAATTCATGCGACGAATTATAGTATCAATTCTATATTCTAATAGATGAAATGTGCGAAAATACATTAAGTCATATCGGTTGTTTTCAGGTTACTCTAAAAGTCAGGCATATTTTAGAGTTGTAGAGACATGGTTCTTATCCTTACCTTTGGTAATAATAAAACTGAATTGTATTTAAGTTTTTCCTCAACAGAGACGAGAGGCATCTTCATTCATATATTGCAGCGTTATGTGAACTCCCTTGGGGAGGAAGCAGGATGGGTGTTCCGACGTTGGTGGAATGGGTGGAATGGGTGAACGTCGCCCTGGGCATAAAGTGATCACTTAAGCCAGTAAAAGCCGACTCGTAAGCGTCGGAACACTCATCCTGCTTCCTCCCCAAGGGAGTTCACATAACGCTGCAACATGTGAATGAAGATGCCTCTCGTCTCTGTTGAAGAAAAACTTAATGGAATTCCGTCTGTGCTGTAGGTAAGTACAGATAAATCCGGTTCCATACCTAAATAATATATTTAGGTATACCTCAAATCGAATTATATTTATTTCAGTACAAGTATGCCCCCCAAACAGCGATTACATGATTTGCGGCCCGCCATGTCCGGCAACGTGTCAAAATCAATACCCGACTGGAAGGTGTAAGGACTGCCTCCCAGGATGTTACTGTAGCTTCGGTTACGTCCTGGACAGCAGTGGTAGGTGTGTGAGGCCTTGGGAATGCCCAACTACAACATCGACGACTACAAGTCCGCCAACACCGCCGGGCGGAGTTCCGCCACCACCTCCGGGCGGAGTTCCTTACTGATACGTTAATAATTGTAATTTAAGCGAAAATGCTCATATACTAAAGAAAATGAAGTTTATTAAATACATTAAAATATAGAAAACCACTTGTAAAATGAGAGAAATCTATCAAATTGGAGGAATGTGACGGAAGCAAGAAAAAGTGTGTTTATTCTTTTTGGATATTTCAATAAAAACTTGTGAAATATTCAAATACTTTTAATAATACCCACCGGTGTCCAGTAAGTTCGTCTAAAATCAATTGGTCTAAATTCAATTCGTCTAATTATCAGTTCGTGTAATTATCAATTCGTCTAAAATCAAATTGTCTAAAATCGACGTTTTCGTCGTTAGGCAAATTGATTTTGGCCGAATTGCTTTTAGACGAATTGATAATTAGACGAATTGATTTTAGACGAATCGATTTCAGACGAATTGATTTTAGACGAACTTGCCGTAAACCATACCCACCAGCCTATGATTGAGTACCTATCTATGTTTAATATTACCAACCAATTTTGGAGTAAATAAGCGCGCTTACGGCAGCTATAAGGTTAGGGATTTTGTTTATCCCGGGAGCAAACCCAGTCAGACGTGATATTAAAAGTGGTTTGAACCGAGGGAAGTGTCAACATGGGAAATATTATAATGAATCATTTTGTCAATATCGTCTCGAGTCTGGAGCTTATGCCTGATTGAAAGGATTGGCGGCGACGCCGGTGTATGGCCAGACGTCGCGACGTCATATAATCATAAAATAACCTTAATCATCATACCCACCTACCTACTGTTTGAAATTAGACACCTATGTCTATGCACATTGCACAGGTAATCAATACATATTTGGATGGTGTAATAATAATGGCGGAAAACTTTATTGATCATAGAATCCAATAATTCATAAAGAAGCAAAATAATAACAAAACAATAGTGTAGACCAAATGATGGACTTGTGTTTTAGTGTGTTTGTCTGTAGATTGTGTGGCTGTTTGTTTAATTGTATACTAGTGTTTATGTCTATTTATATTGTAGCTTTGTGTGTGTGTCTGTACTGTATATACCTGAAATTGTTTACAATGTTAGTTTGATTAAGAATAGTGAGATTGTTGAGTGCCTGTGTTGATTTGATTGAGAGTGATGATGTATGATTGTTTATGTATACTTTTATTGTTGGTTTGAGTCACTCCGAGACAGGCATTGCCTAGTGGAGTGACCTATTTGTAATTTGTATATATGTGTGTTTTTCTGTATAATAAAAATTTATTCATGTAATTATGAATCTAAAAGCGATATTCATGAATTCGAGCAATGTGTAATGTTCTGCCTCTCCCATCTACTCGTATTTGTCTATTTGTTATTATTTATTCACAAACCCAGAATATAATTATGTTTCAACTCAATTCAACACAACATAATCCCGAGTCTCAATTTTCCTTTCAAAACACATGTTTAGGATCAAAGCATTCTGTAATTTAGGGATCATTTCACTATTGTGTGACAGAAAACATTCAAATTTAACCCGTGTCATACTAGAAAGGTGACAAGATTCGAACAGGGAAGACGTGAGCTGACTGATTTAAAAACATTGTTCATTGCAGGGTTAAATTCTCCCTAGAAAATTGTATTTTGACTGGAATTGGAGAATGTTACAAGTGTAAAGTGATCGTATTCAGTCGGCCGACGATCAGTCATAAGCCTGATGGAAGGTCCATCTTTTGCTGAGTATCTGTTGAGATATAACTACTTGTTACACATTTATGTTTTTCTTCTTTTAGTTAACATTCTATATAGTGTATACTTTTGAATAAAAAAAAATTAACCTTTAAAAATTGGACGTAAAGATATTGACAGCCGATGAAATATTCTCGTCTGCGGGTGATGTTGGTAGGTAGGTACATAAAGTTCTAAAGCACCAAATTCTCTAGATCAAAGATCATTTTATTCCCTGGTTAAATTTCATTCATTTTATAAAGTTTTACGATCATTGTTATGTCGAAAGTTTAGCCGTTTGTTTGTAGTATATGATCTTCTGTGCTTTAAGCTCCAGTGTGTACGCTCGTCTCTCATAGCATTGCAACAACTGTCATTTTGCGGTTAGAAACATTACCTAATATGTGCAAAGCTTTTAAAATGGCTATATTAAATTTTACGCTTTTACACTTATTATCTCGGTGAAGTTTTGTAGATAAAATTAAAGCTACGATTTTGATGAGAAACTTTTGCTAAATCATGCTAGGGCACCTCTACCTCAAGGAGATTCTACCTGAGGGTAGTATCTATTTTATTTATCTATTTAACTTTTAGGCTGCGTCCCTTGCAGGGTAAGATGAGAGAACGGAAAGCCAGACTGCCCTACATCTATACACACACATCTGCACTCCTTGTTTCCGTCACACCTTCGATTCCTCTGACTTAAAACGTCAATAACAATTATTATAAAATTAAATGCTTGTTTCGGGTTGTTCAACAATCGCGCAAACTGAATATACATATAGACATAATCATGTGGCAAAAATAATCCACCAAAATTTAGCTATAAAATATAAATTAATAAATTCGAGAAATATAATGCCATATTATAAATACAACCCGGAATCGGTTTTAGAAGATCAAAATTATAGGCTGTATTATGATAAAACAATTATAACAGATAGAACAATACATCATAATAGACCCGATGTAGTTTTACATAACAAACAAACTAAAATCACTTATTTAATTGACATCGCTGTACCAAATACATTTAATATTCAAACAACCGTCGCAGAAAAAAATCGTAAATATACAGAATTAGCAGGTGAAATAAAAAAAATATTTGGCATTCTAGGTCGGTATATATAATCCCATTAGTATTATTATCAGCTACAGGTATAATACCAAAATCGCTAATAAACAATTTAAAAAAATTAGATTTACCGGAAAATTTATACATTAAAATGCAAAAATCGGTCATTATTAATACTTGCAATATTGTAAGACGATTCCTAAATACTGATATTTCAGGCACAATGCTTGTATTTTAGGCCCCGCGCATCTGAGCCTAATCCTGTAATATCCGTGATATCTGGATAGGTGAATTTTTCCCAGTATTAGGTTGATGAGTTTATATGTAAATCATAAATGATAATATGTAGACTCTTCTGGCTGATAATACTGAGAAGTGTGTTGGCAAAGTCATGCCTCCGCGTATAAAAAATGCACAAATAAGCATTTAACGTTAAACGCATTTTTTATTTTACCGTTTAAGCATTATTTTTTTCATCAAATATTTTCTCATTTGACGACCACTTCTAATTTCCTTGCTTGCATTCCTATATCCTCACATACGCCTATTTTTTTTTTTTGAAAAAGGATATAAGTTTTTATACAAAATCCCAAATAATTTCCTGCACACCTTGCACTAGGCCTGTATCGCAAAGTGTAGAATTAATACATCGTCAGGGCCGAGGTTTGAACCTGGCACCTCTCGCTTGGGAGACTGCCGCCTCAACTAACTGCGCCATCCGTGTACTAAATTTAACTAACAATATAACCTATATAAATCACTTTTGTAAGTATACCCTGAAGTTAGAAATCTATCAGACTCTAATAAAATGATCAGCATTTAGGTACTGGCTTTTGATTCTCACAACTCAGGGGTTTTAAACTTCTTAATCCCGTCACGTGTCTTCATTAATTCCCTTTACGGACCCTAAATACCAGCAGTGCCCTCAGTAGGTACCACGAAGTCTTCAAACAATTACACCAAGGGTTACGGGGGTGCAGGAATATTTGAATTGTTGCAACATTTTTGATGATTTTAAGGTTTTTATTCATCACCAAATTTAGACTTTGAAATTGAAATTTTTAAATCGAATTTATTGAAAAGAAAAATAATACATACATAAACAATAACACAGCAATAGCATCAGAAACAACATAAAACATAAAAAGGTCCCCAGACAGCATAAGCTGGTATTAGGGACTTTATTAAAAAAAAAAAATTACAAAAATAAGGATGGGATGAAGGACAAGGAAGGAAACACGGGATTTTCAGTTAGAAGGATTATTCATGGAAAGGTAATGATGCCTCAGTTTACTCTTGAAAGAAAGAATTTAGTTGGAACTATATACCTAGTCTGATAGGAAGTGGAAGATTGTTCCATAATCTAGCCGCGTGCGTAGTGAAAGAAGAAGTGAAGAAAGATGTGTGATGTGAAGGTACATGGTTAACAAACAAGATGATGGTACAAGATGGTTTACGGTAAGTTCGTCTAAAATCAATTGGTCTAAAATCAATTGGTCTAAAATAAATTCGTCTAAAATCGATTCGGCCAAAATCAATTTGCCTAACGATCAATTCCTCGATTTTAGAAGAATTGATACTTAGACGAATTGATAATAAGACGAATTGATTTCAGACGAATTGATTTTAGACCAATTTTATTGATTTTAGACGAATTGATTTTAGACGAACTTATCAGACACCGTACAAGGTATAGAAAAACATTGCAGAATTTATACAATATTAATAGGTCACGTGGGCGGCTGGAGATGAATCTGTAGGAGATCCTGGTCCTGGAGGTGGCTGGGAGGAAGGAACGTTTCTTTGAAAATACATTCTTGTAGTTGTTGTTGAATATCTCCAGCAATCACTGGGTCTCACACAATCAAAGTTGTAATTAAAGACATATCCCGTAGTACAGAAGCATCCCTTGACGTGGCAAGAAGTCCCACAACTGAGGAAAGGGCGTTCACACGTCGGTGGGCAGAGGGGGCCGCACTCCAACCAAATGGTGTTTGGTTTCCAGCAAGGATCTGAATTAAACAAATATATTTCAAGTATCAAGATTTTCGGCGACAGTTCGATTAAGTATCGTGGAAGTCCACTTTCCATTAAGAGTAGGCATATTGACATTTCAAAAATTTGTAAAAAGGAGAGACCTTTAATTTCGACAACCTTCAAATATGCTTTGGAAAAAAATAGAGTAGATACATTGAACGTTTATCTAGGGAATGACCGTAAAATAATTTTTATACCTTGTATAGATTTCTCAAAAAAAACATGTGAAAACTTGACGGTAATTTCTCACGGCATTAAGGTTCAAAATCGCATGAACAATTGCACGATAAAATAGTAAAAAATAGCGTTTTTGCCATTTTTGGGGTTAATTTCGCTTCAATCAAAAAACTTTTACGATTATTCCCTAGATTTCAATGCATAATATAATTAATACAAAAGAAACTTTCTGCGCGACTTTCGGGAAACGAGTTTCTGTCTTTCAAAAAAAAAATCTGAGGTGTTTTTCACAATTTCTTTTCAGAAATCCATACAAGATATAAAAAATCTTTTACAGTTATTCCCTAGATAAAGGTTCAATGTATTTACTACATTTTTTTTCAAAGCATATTTAGTAAGGTTGTCGAGATCTAAGGTCTCCCGTTTACAGAAATATTTGAAATGTCAATATGGATAGATACTTTTAAATACTCACTTAACCATGTTATGGTGGACGATGATTTAGTTGATTGTCCAAGACAAGTCCCACTGATGACAACGATCAATATCAATATTTGCATTTCAATTCCTCGAGCCATCTTGCCTTGGGTTGAATACTGGAGCCTAGACTTGAATGTCGACTGGATAGAGACGATTTTATACCTAGTTTAATCGATCGTAAAAACTACAACATGTCGATTATCGTGATACCCCTATAATCTCAACACGCTACTGTAAAAACCTTATGATATTTATAGGTAACTAATATACAGGGTCATCGAAAAAGAATGCCCTCATTTTTAAAAGGTATAATTTTGGAACCATTTATGTTAAATGAGGGTAACCTTTGAGTACTGAACCTACCTTAACCTGTTGCTCTCCTACCTACAAGAGGTGCACAATGAAAAAAAAAATAAGAAGCATGCAATACATAATTTGTGTCAGTGTGTGAATATTGTATTTGTATAAGGTGTTAGGGCCTATATGCGCTGAGCAACAATCGTTCTATTTTCGTTTCCATTTTTCAAATTTTGTATGGCAATGTTAGAGCGAAATAAGAATAACGTATGTACCGATTTAAAAGAAACCTGGGAAGAAATTTAAAAATCTAAAACAGTCAATTTGTTAAGATTATAATTACCAATATTTTGGCTAAATTATAATTTTATATCTGAAAAACTGAACGGAATCTCTTACTTTTTTAATCGTACATTAAAATCATACTTTCGAATATTTTTTTATTGAAGGAATTTCCAATTACTGTAATTTCAAAACAGTCAATCTCTAGTCCATACTCTCATCTATCACTGTCTTCAGTTTCAAGACGATTCTCTTAGTATTGTCTGAGAACAATTCAGGACGCCGCGGCGTCGAAGCCGGATGACAGCATATAGGACCCTTAATTTAACATAACAGCATATAGGACCCTTAATTTAACAAAAAATTAAGATCAATAATTCATTGTTGACAATTGGTGAAGTGAGAGATATAAAAATCTGATATTTTGACACTATTGTGTTTTGACAGTACGGCTGGCCACAAACGTCCCGAAGTTCAGTTCCGGAATCGACCGTTTTGCAAAAAGGTTCCGACCAAAACCTCTTTCTGAATTTAAAATCGGGGTGACGCTGAATTCAGAGAGAGGTTTTGATCGGAACTTTTTTGCAAAACGGTCGATTCCGGAACTGAACTTCGGGACGTGTGTGGCCAGCCTAAGCGTTAGGGCAGTGCGCAGTCGACAGTCGTAGGGCCTCTTCTATATTATTTTTTCCTCATACACCTATTTATTTTTATATATTATATTATTAACCATACTATATTTGGGTAGACAATAATATGTAATTCTATTATTTTTGTATAGGTACCAGAGTATTGTATATTTTGTATGCTTATAAGAAAAGACAATTTAGATTTATGATTCATTTTACCTGAATTCATTTCCTCCGCACATTTTACTGTCAATAAAATAAATATTGTTTTTCTCAATACTTATGTAGGATTTGTTTCTTTTTTCTGCAATACATTTAGAATGGATTGCCTGTACTTACTTACATACATAAAATATTGCAAACATCTGTGTATCTGCAATCAGTGCATTTTCTGTATCTTTGCAGCAGGCGGAGGATAGCTGCAAGTGGAAGTTCAAGATTGTATTGTTGGTAGCCCCTTGTCATAAAAGCTGTCAAAGGTCCGCAATATTCTCACATTGCATATTTTACAAGTAACCTCCAATACCGAAAATATTACAGAGCGGCGCTAGAGAAATCATTTTAAAGGCTAGATAGTTTTACGAGTTGGATAAAGATAAAAATACTCAAATAATCCCTTTAAACCGCCATCACAAGTTTGAAAAACAAAGTTGCCAGTTTATTGTAACCATATTTTATTATCACATCAAGCAACACTAAACCAAGTTTGCTCCGTGAGACTTCTGAAAAAAATGGACTGTACGCTAGGTCTCACACCATTTCTGAAATTTTCGACGCTCGGTACTAACAGCGACCGTCGCTGTAAACACTATGTATATGCAATTATGTACTAGCAAAAAAGGTTCAAATGTGATAAAAAAATAATAATAGCAGTTTGTCAAAGTAGGGCGAATTTATTGTACAAAGCAATATCTTCTAGTCAATTCATTAGATTAGTAGACTACACCGCCGCCTGGTGGAGTCTTGGGAGATGTTTTGGTCGACGTGGAAGTTGTCTTATAGCAATCCTCTAACTTCACACAGACTCTTAAGTCATTGTAGACGTAACCAGGGAGACAGAAGCATCCTGGGATACATATCTTGACACACGGAGGGAATGGAATACGGCATGTCGGAGGACATCTCGTTCCACACCAATTCCACCACATGTTAGGCTCTGGGCATACTGGCTTCGGATCTTGGCCTAAAATAATATGAGACTAATGAAAACACAGCAAAACTTTACTGTGATGGTTTTTGTTTTTTTTTTATTTGTCTGTGGACAAATCTAGCAATCCATTTTTCAACAACTACTTCCTTTAGTCTTTAGACTTGAAACTTTGCAAACGTACGTAAACTCGGTGACGATACGATTTCATGCAAAAATGGATTTCCCCAGAGACAAAAAAGATGTAAAAAGGTTCCAGGGGACGGGCCATGTGAGGTATCGAATCAAAGAGCGTTAAGTCAGATTTTTCCCAGCACCCATTTTTCCCTTTCAAGACACCGAGCGATCGAGAGGATCCAGTCACCGCATACCGCCGTGTTTGGTATCCTACGAAAGGGCTTCACGATTAGAACTCATATTTTTTTACAAATTTTGATTCTAGCCATGCTTGGTGGGACGCACTATTGGAATGAAGCCATCCAAGAAGCACCTCGGAAGGGCGTATTTGGTATCGTTTGGAAGACCGCCAAAACCAGTTCTTGGATGTGAAGTCATAAGATGAGGGTGCTAATCCTCGAATATTAGTCTCGAAATCAAAAGTCAGTTTTGTGGATTTTAACTTCATTTTTTCCTTAAAATGGACTTCCACCATGTACCGACTGTCGATAACATCGAAATTATAAAATATTGTTATAAAAAAGATAATTTACCACTACTTATTTGTCATCCTATCGTCACTCACTCTTTCAATATGTCCAAACCACCTTAATTTATTACCTGCCTCGAAAACTATGGGCATCCCCAAATAAGATACGAACTGGCCACGGGAGATGTGGACACCTCCTCCATAAATGGGGCAAGACGGAACCTCCCCAATGCCAGTGCGGGCAAATAGAGACGGTGGAACACATTGTGGGGCACTGTCCCATCAAGAAGTTCGAGGGGGATATTTGGAAAATGCATGAGGTGACGCCAAGGGCTACTGAATATCTGAGAGATATTGACGCGGAGCTCTGACCCAGACTCCCAGATCATTTGTACAGTGGTTGTTTTCGCATACGAAAGAAGAAGAAGAATCTTAAGGGCTTGGCACCAAGAATGACGTCAGTCTTTTCCCACGGCATTAAGGTACAAAATCGCGTGAAAATCGCATGATAAAATGGTAAAAATAGCGTTTTTTCCATTTTTTGGGGTTAGTTTTGCGTCTATTAAAAAACTTTTACGGTTATTCCCTAGATTTTAATGCATATTTTCAGTACAAAAAAAAATACTCCGCGACTTTCGGAAAACGAGTTTCCGTCTTTCGGAAAAAAGATCAGAGGTGTTTTTAAATATTTTTTTTGGGAAATCTATACAAGATATAAAAAATCTTTTCGATTATTCTCTAGATAAAGGCTCAATGCATCTACCCTATTTTGTTCCAAAGCATATTTAGTAACGGTTGTCGAGATAGAAGGTCTCCCGTTTTTAGAAATTTTTGAAATGTCGGTATGCATACCCTTAATTTATTCAAACGAATAGTAGTTACTTACTCTGTGGATATGTTGGCTCTGGTGTTGTGGTTGGTGAAGGTGGGATCCCTCCCTGACCAACAACTACTCCACTATAGGAGATAGCAAGCAGTAAGACACACAGCACCTGTGATAGTATGAGTCCTCTCATGGTGACTGCCATGGGATATGAATCTGTTACCCGCAACTGTCATGCCACTCCTTTATACACTAAGGAAATCGTGAATCTGCACTTTGATTGCATTGTGTGAAAATCATGATACCTATCTTGGTAATTATTTTTATACGTCAATAAAAAAAAAACAATTATTATGTACCTATCATGGCATCGAAACATAATTAAATACTTATAGGTTTCTTATCTCGCACTTACTATAAAATAGACCACAGAGTGTCTGACGCTTACAGACTCCTAAACCGTTAGGTAATATGCCCCTCGATTGGTTTGTAGGGGTGTGCGAGGGGGGCATGAAAAAAGTTGTTTTGTCGAATCCATAGTTTTAGGTGTCAAAACGATGAATAGTAACACTCCCGACACCTGTAGGAATGAAAGAGGGGAGGGGGGCTTGAATGCAAAAAGCGATATTAGTGTCGAACCCATTGTTTTAGGGGTCGAAAAGATGAATAGTAACACTCCCGCCATCCATATAGGTTCAGGGGGGGAGGGGGGTTTAAATTTAAATAGGTATACCTGCTCTCCACTATTAGAAGTCCATATAGACTGCTATATTCCGAAGTACGAAATTTTCCCAAAAGATCTATGATTCTTTTAAATGAAACCATTGTGTTTCATTTAAAAAAAATCGTGATCTTTAAATATTTTCTATAAATTTTCATTAGAAATGCATAAAAATGTTTCAATCATATTTTAATTACCATTTTTTTTAGAAAACCCCGCAAAGTGAAAAAAATACATTACACCCGATAATCTGTTATCATTAATTTTAACCCGGGCTATGCCGGGTAATGAATCTTAATATTTCACATATTACTTATACTTTTACGTAAAATGCCACAATTACTTTTTGCAATAAATTATATACATTCATGTCCGTCGTCAGGGGGGGCAGAGGGGCAGCTGCCCCCCTGTACCCCTAGAGATTGGAATAGGTATATATTTTTTCATACTAAATGATGAAACCTCACAAAAAATCACATTATTAACACAAATTTTCTCATCATATCATAAATTCTATCCTTTTCTTAAAAATAATTACCTGCGGCGCTATTTTTAATAACTTCTTAACATTATTCAAACAGAATGTTGTGCAAAGTATTATATACCTACATTCTCAAATAAAGAAACCACATCACGACCTTCTTCACTATGTCTCACTGAAAAAAAATCACCTGCGGCACTATTTGCGCCTTTTGTATGCTATGTCATTTTTTTTAATTTTTGTGCCCTCCACCCCTTAGCTCCGAGGCTGGCGACGCCCATGCATACATTTGTCTGTCTCCAATAAAAAGAAAAACAATGATCATAAAGAACAGATTCGTGTACAAGCCTCGATAGCAATCTATTACAAAATCAATAGAATAATATATTGCCGAGTTAAGGAAATTCAATCCAAAATAATAGGACACTAGAGAAGACATGCTATAAAAAATATTGTATAACACTAAGATGGTCACGTGTATAGTAGTCCGATACATTTCACGATATGAACAGTTGGTATGTGTGTGTGTGTGTGTGTCTTTAGCAAAAAAATATTTAGAATTTTATCTTGAGGCTCGCGATCCAACATTGACGTCACGGTCATTTACCACAGCATTAAGGTTCAAATCGCACGATAAAATTTCATTTCTTGGGGTTAATTTCGCTTCAATTAAAAAGCTTTTACGGTTATTTCCTAGATTTTTAACCATATTATCAGCAAAAAAAATTTTCTCCGCGACTTTCGGGAAACGAGTATCTGTCTTTCGGAATAAAGATCAGATATGGTTTTCACATTTTTTTGAGAAATCTATGGAAGATATATAAATCCAAGAACCCCATGGCTTGACCATGTAGATCAGATTCTCAAGGAAGAACGTGTCCCGAGTAAAAGGAATCGTGGGGTCATATGACAAATTAAATTGCATGAATGTGACGGAAGCACGAAGTGTAAGGATGGTGAAGTCTGGTAATCTGTTGTCTGCCTATCCCGCAAGGGATGCGACGTGAGGGATAGAAAAAAAGAAAATAGGATAATAATTTAGGTTTGCAAATTGTCTAGTCTCTCATTTCGCCATCTAGTGAATGATGTACGCATTTTTCTAACTTTCTGAAACTGTGTTCTTTTTCAGTAAGTATATACCAAGTTTCAGGACCCACCCCCTGGTAATCATTTCCTTTCATCCAATTCAGTAATAAGACATCTGAAATATTTCATTTACAGCGATTGTTCAAAAAAAGCTCCGATTTTAGTCTCTGAAAAATATTGTAGGTGGTTACTCTAGGTACCTACTGTGTTTTCGGGGAAACGTTTTGAGAAAAAAAAATCAAAAACATCTTGAGACGCGTGTAGCTCTTCTCAGAAGAAGTTGCTTGTATAAAATTATTCAGAAAATTTTGTACTTACCTATAGAATATAATAAGCAGAAAATATACCAATAAGTAGGTACTTATGTAAAAATAAGACGGTTTTTTTGTAAGCGTTCGCATAACTCCCGAAATTTACGATGGATTGCTGTAAAAATTCACAAAAACTTTCATACCGATCTGCTTTAGGTTTTAACGTCGCCATTTTTGGAAAAAAACTTTTACTAGGAGGTGCCGTGGTGATGAGAGGATCCAAGGGTTGTGTGGGGTCATGTGTGGTATCGTATCGTAAAAGGAGATATTTAGCCACATTTTGTCCAGCTCAAGCCATTGGGAGACATTGAGAGGTGCCATGATGACGAGGGGATCCAAGGGTTGTGTGGGGTCATGTGTGTATACTGTATAGATCCGCTAAAACTCATTATTTTGTGGATGAACGCGTTTCGCGTCATACTGTCGATATACTTCACCATCCATGTTTGCCGTTGCGAAGCACGGGTAACTCAGCTAGTAAAATATATAAAAAATAGTCCGATTACGTCAAAAGTCTTAAGGTGTGGGTGTCGCCAAAAATATTTTTTCAAAACAAATATAGAACATTGAATCTTCCTTCAGTGTTTTACCGCAAAAGATCTTTTATTTGTATAGATTCCTTGGAAAATGGAAAAATACCCTTGTTTTTTTTCAGAAGAAAATCCCCTTCGTGAAATTAAAAAAAAATATACCATTACTGTGACTGTGACTGCATTGACTGGTGTTGTAACGAGAATGAAAGTGAATAAACTGAGATGGTTTGGGCATGGTGAGAGAATGAAAGATGACAAAAAATATATTATTATATTTGAGTGAGCGGAGAGGGGTGAGAAAGCGCGGCCGCCCGAGACTGACCTGGTCCGATCACGTCGACCAGATCCTCAAGGATGCACGCGTTTTGAGTAAAAGGAATTGGAGAGCGTGATAAATGACTGCATGCATGAATGTGACGGAGGCCGTCTGACGCTCTGTCCTCTCTGCCTACCTCGCAAGGGACGCGGAGTGAGGGTATAGTAGTAGTATGACAAATTGCACGAATGTGACGGAGGCTAGGAGTGTGTGTAAGGATAGGGCAGTCTGGCGCTCTGTCCTTTCTGCCTACCCCGCAAGGGACGCGGCGTGAGGATATAGATAGATAGACTAATAAATCAATTTTAATATGAATATAATTCGATTAATAATAATTAATTACTGTATGTATGTATGTGTGACTGTATAATGATATTAATAATTGCTATTGGGCTGATTAACAACCCTTATCTGTAAAACACATACGCCCCATTATATGGGGGTGTCATACATACATACACATACACACTACACAGAACCCAATTACATTTGTCAACTGACCCTTGCTTTTATGTACCCGATAATAATATTATGTAAATTACAAGGTATATATGTATGTAATATCATTGACCAGTTACAAATCACGGGTATGTAATTTATTTAATCTTCTTCTTGCAATTTCTCTCACCTATTCCTATTCTTAAGTTTCGTGACTCAACTACAAGGTCACGGCCATTTCCCGCGGCATATTGGTTCAAAATTTTCTTCAAAATTAGCTTCAATCAAAAAACTTTTACGGTCATTTCTTAGTGCAAACTCGTATTATCAATAAAAAATATCTCTGCGTCTTTCGGGAAACGTGTTGCTATTTTTGGAAACCAGATCAGAGATGTTTTTCACATTATTTTTTGAGAAATCTGTGAGTACAAGATATAAAAAATGTTTTACGGTCATTCCATACATAAAAGTTCAATGTTGCTAGAAATAATACTATTCCTGATTTCTTCCACCTATCCAGAGTATTTAAGACACATTCGCCTTTTTTTTGTACGCGGAGTCAAAACTTGACATCACACTTCTCAGTATTATCAGCCAGAAGAGTCTACATACGAGTATAATCATTCATGATTCTCATATAAACTCATCATCCTAATACTGGAAAACATTCACCCATCCAGATATCACGGATATCACAGGATTAGGCTCAACGTGGGGCCTAAAATACAAGCATTGTGCCTGAAATATCAGTATTTAGAAATCGTCTTACAATATTGCCCATATTTGCATTTTTTTTATGTACGAAATTTTTAATCTATTGATTTTGTTAACAGAGTATGTAAATATGATTATGTGTTCTGTAGCGGACATATTGAATATTCCGATGTTCCTAAAGTACCCTCATTTAAGAAAACGTAAACATATCCTATGAAAACATTTGCTTCCGTACAGGATGTATCTAGTTGGAATACCTACACGAGTATTTGTGCACAGGATTGTTCAACGTTAGTGCGGGGTCCGTTCTTCTCGTCCCAAGGTTGAATATTCTTCTATTCCTTATGTCATCTTCATCTAGTCCATTAATTCTCCGGAAGATCCTGTCGCATTGTGCCATCCAGCCTTGTGTAGGTCTTGTTTCCTGTGTATATGCTTTTATTTCTGCTGTTTTCTTTACTTTTTTGTACTCATGTATGTATCTGTAAATAATTGTAAATATGTTTCCATCCTTGGACAAGAACACTGAAGGTATGTAAGTAAGGGGTGGAGTTTGTCGGGGGGCTCCCTTCTGGCTAACCCTTAAAAATATTTTGCCAAGAGGTGCGGGTAAATGTTCTTAATGTTCCTGCGTGAACTGAGCTACAAATATTTTTTAATACTAGAAAGCATTCAATACACAATACAAATAGGTATATTGTTATTCTTATTATGATAATTGTTTGTATTGTTTGTTATATTGTATGATAATACTATTAGGGAAAATGGGCGGTTAATCGGATGAGCGGTTAATCGTTTGAATTCCCGGTTAAAATCAACGTAAAATTTGTAAAATGTTTTTCAAACTGAAATAAAGGACGAAATTAAACTATCTATGTATGTTTCAGGAGTCTCACCTCTTTTCGATGATTTTTTACGCAAAATATAAGACTTTATTTTTCCACGGAAGGAGGCAAGGTTTTCCGAAAGGCTCCCCTCGACAGATTCTTATTAAAACTACATATAATTCTGAATATCTTGTGAAATTTGTCAAGCAAAAATCATTATTATTATAACATCTACGATTGAAATTGAGGATGAATATTGTTTGGTCTGCAAATAAGGGAATTCAGCTATCATCCGTAATTATTGAACTGCGTATATGAAGAAGAAGTGCGGTTTATCCGGAAACATCCGAATCCGGTTAACCCTGAAATAATGTCAAATACTTACTCGTATAATGTGAAAGGCCTTTGTATGCCTACATTAAAACCTAATAACGATTATGTAAACATAAACATCCCATCCCTTCTCAAACAAAACATCGACAACTGGAAATTCTCAGAATCTGCTTCCTCTCTCATATTATTAGGTAATGGGTTTCCCAAAAAACACAGAATAAAATTTAATATATTTTGTCATATTAAATTTATATTTTAATAATTGGGATTCGGGATTATCATATTAAATCCATATTTTTTTTTTTATTATTTTCAATATTTTGAATAATCCTGCTTCACCTGATTACCTCAAGTCCAACTTCACACCCCTGGCATCTCATGGCTTATCTCTACGTTCAAGTGGACGCCGTTTGTTAACCATACCCTCACGTCACACATCTTTCTTCACTTCTTCTTTCACTACACACGAGGCTAGATTATGGAATAACTTTCCACTTCCTATCAGACTAGCTCCAACTATTCCTTTTTTCAGGAGTAAGCTAAGGCATCTTTGTTATCTTTTCATCGTTCTTTTTCTCAATACATGTCCCAACCATCTCAACTTCTTCACTCTCATTTTGATCACAATATCCGTTTTACATTCACTCAATTCTCTGATCACTTGATTTCTTATTAAATCTCTCCACACATTCTTCTCAGCGATCTCATCTCGACAGCATTTATACCTGATTCTTTCTTCTTCAGCCATGTCCATGCCTCACTGGTATACATCAGTGTTTGGCACAGTATAATAATCAATAGTGGTAGATATACAAATACTGTAAAAATAAAAATGCAAAAATTGATAATTATTAATATTTGCAATATTGTAAGACGATTTCTAAATACTGATATTTCAGGCACAATGATTGTATTTTAGGCCCCGCGCATCTGAGCCTAATCCTGTGATATCCATGATATCTGGATAGGTGAATTTTTCCCAGTATTAGGCTGATGAGTTTATATGTGAATCATGAATGATAATATGTAGACTCTTCTGGCTGATAATACTGAGAAGTGTGTTGGCAAAGTCATGCCTCCGCGTAATAATTTCCACTTAATCCTATATAGTTTGGTTGCATAATCTATGTACAGACCTATACTAACTAATATTTCAAATTTAATAAACTTTCATCCCTTACATTATGAGTGTTTGATACAAAATGTATTGAACAAACAAGGGCATATCGGTAGTAGTATTATGAAGATTAGGCATATGGACATTTAAAAGATATAAAAAAAACGGGAAACCTTACAAGATCTTGACAACCTTACTAAATATGCTTTGGAAAAAATGGGGTTGATAGGTTGAACTTTTATCTAGGGAATGACCGTAAAAGATTTTTTTATCTTGTATAGATTTCTCGAAAAAAAATATGTAAAAAATACCACTGATCTTTTCTCCCGAAATGCATAAAATATGCATTTATTTTAAATATAGGGAATGACGTAAATAATCTTTTGGATGAAGCGCAAAAGTAAAATAAAACGCAATTTTGAACATTTTTTGAGCTTTAACACCGCGGGAAATGACCGTGACGTCATAGTTGTCCCAAGCCCTTAACAAACAAGTGTATTATTAATACTGAGCAGTTTAAGGCGGGGGATGATGGGGTAAAATGGATGGACTATACAAATAAACTCCTTGTAGGTACCCGTAGTATATATTAGACATTAAATTAAGGGACTCTATGACACTTTGGTCCTATCTTTCTAATCTAATCGATAGTTGGAAATAATAAACATTGCATTAATTGATTGGATATTTATTTTGTAGAACTGCATCATCAATTTAACACTATAGGAGTGTGTTTAAAGGCGTGACCGGATCAAAACCCATAGGAAAATAACCCATAGTATTATCGCTCAAGGAAAAAACCGCATGTCATTAATGCACATGGTATTTATTGTAAAAATTTCTTAAATTTTTGAACTTTCGATCTTATCACGTCTATGAATCGCTTGATGACGTCATGAAGCACTTCAAAATGGCGAAGCTCTTGGAGAGGAGAGCGATTGCCGATCAAATTCTTCTATATAAAATTTCCAACTCGCTGATTGACTGCCCTTACTTGATAGAAAGTTTGAGATTTCACGCTCCATCGCGTATTGGAAGACACCACACCCTCTTTTACATAGGTGCAACAAATACTAATGCCTATCAAAACGAATATATCAACAGGGCATGTACTTACTACAACAGAAAACTGTCAGGTAGAGCAGGGCATGCTGATTTATTTGCAAGTACATTGTCGGCGTATAGGGCATCCCTATACAGATTGTGTGTCGAGCACTGATTATGTCCTTATGATGTTGGTAGTGTAATCTTGTTGCTTTCTTAATGATTAATGAGTAATATTTAATGATTGGCAATTGCTTAACAGATTATCTTATTGTTCTTGATATCAGTTCTTGACTCTTCTTTCGTTGTTTCCTTCATTTCCCCCTCCTTTCTTCCTCTTCTTCTTCCTCTTCCCATGCTTCCTCCTTCCCTACCATAAATGTTTTATAGATATAAGATATATATTTTTAACTATGTAGTGTAATCAATTTGTTTTGCGTGTGTGCTAATTGTGAACGGATGTTATTGGTCTTTTGTATTGATATTCTGTACTAATGTACCTGTCAATGTTTGTTTTTGTGACTGTATCTGTTCCATGTGTAATAAATAAATAAATAAATAAATAAGTATTTATCCCCAACAGGATAAAACCGCAAGACAACAAAAACTCAAGCTGATATAAACGCAATAGGAAATTCACCCAAACAGTTAAAATCCCATGCCGATAAAACCCCAAACAGATAAAACCTCAACCTGATATATCCCCATATGATTTATGCACAAGTGTAATTTTCCCCAACAGATTATTGCCCAAAATCTAATTGGATTCCCATCGTTTTACTTAACAGTATTGTCGAATTGACATTATCACATTATTTTATTTACAAAACATTTCTTACACATTACGATATAGGAACTATGGAGAACTTCGTATACCTTGGTTCCACTATCACAGATGATGGAACATCCACGTTAGAAATAAAGCGTAGAGTGGGAATGGCAAAGAGCGCAATGACGAGCCTGCCTAATATATGGAAAGATCGCGGTATATCCTGTAAGGTAAAGATGAGGCTGGTTAGGACACTAGTTTTCTCCATATTTCTCTACGCAGTCGAGATATGGACTATAAAAGCGGTAGATATGAGAAAAATCGACGCATTCGAGATGTGGTGCTGGAGAAGCAGGCCTGGACTGGCCTCAGGGCAATTCGGGCAAATGCCCGAAGGGCCGGAGGGTCAGAGGGCCGATGGGCCGCTCTAGACAAAAGACCGTCTAGCTAACAACGCCGACTGATTACATTGCGAAAAAAAATATGCAAAGAAACTTAAGAGTGTGCATACCGACATTTCAAAAATTTCTAAAAACGGGAGACCTTATATCTCGACAACCGTTACTAAATATGCTTTGGAACAAAATAGGATAGATGCATTGAACCTTTATCTAGGGAATAACCGTAAAGGATTTTTTATATCTTGTGTAGAACTCCCAAAAAAAATTTTTAAAAACACCTCTGACCTTTTTTCCGAAAGACGGAAACTCGTTTCCCGAAAGTCGCGGAGTAAATTTTTTTTTGCACTGATAATATGCATTAAAATCTAGGGAATAACCGTAAAAGTGTTTTGATAGACGCAAAATTAACCACAAAAAATGAAAAAAAAAAACGCTATTTTCACCATTTTATCACGCGATTGTCACGCGATTTTGAACTTTAATGCCGTGGAAAAAGACTGTGACGTCATTCTTGGTGCCAAGCCCTTAACAAATTGCATTATAGTTAACATATCTATATCTTAAACCTATAATTATATATTTTATTCTATACAGTAATAATTTTATTTTAATTTTTACATACGTCTGTATCTTGTTCACCAAAAGTGTAAATAAATAAATAAATAAAATGATAGTTTTGCCTAGCTATTCTCAATACAATACCAAGCTCAGAATAATTAGTTGCAATAATAAAGAAATTAATTATGTATGATTTTGTAAACGTTACAACTGAAATCTAAATTGATTCCAATATGGTCTCAAAATATAAGAATTTGAGCATTATCTGTTGCGCATAATATACACTTGCGTATAAATCATATGGGGATATATCAGGTTGAGGTTTTATCTGTTTGGGGTTTTATCGGCATGGGATTTTAACTGTTTGGGTGAATTTCCTATTGCGTTTATATCAGCTTGAGTTTTTGTTGTCTTGTGGTTTTATCCTGTTGGGGATAAATACCATGTGCATTAATGACATGCGGTTTTTTCCTTGAGCGATAATACTATGGGTTAATGTCCTTTGGGATTACATCCGGGAACCGTTTAAAGGCTAGGTACCAAGAATGATGTCACACTCATTTCCCACGGCATTGAGGTTCAAAATCGCGTGAACAATCGCATGATAAAATAGTAAAAATAGCGTTTTTTCCATTTTTGGGGTTAATTTTGCGTCTATCAAAAATCTTTTACGGTTATTCCCTAGATTTTAATGCATATTATCAATAATTACATGAAAAAAAAATATTATTGACTTTCGGGAAACGAGTTTCCGTCTTTCGGAAAAAAGAGTTTTTCACATTTTTTTAAAGATCTATACAAGATATAAAAAGTCTTTTACGGTTATCCCCTAGGTAAATGTTCAATGCATCTACCCTATTTTGTTCCAAAGCATATTTAAAGTCTCGGCTTATTGGAGAGGTAGACTTTAGACCGGACACGAAAAGTAAGTAAGTAAGGTACCAAAATTTTAGTTTAGTTGCCACCCCAGCTACTACTAGCTAGCGTAGGTAAATGCTTAGTATGGATGAATAGTCTAGTTGGAAAAAACGGGTATATTTTACATGGGATAGAAAAATAAGTTTCCCAAATGAATAACATTATTTTTCTTAGAAAGAAAAAATGTAAATCCGGGTATTTTGATAAGAATACTTTAATAATTCGGGTCACCTGAATTATAATTGAAAAGACGAAGAGGTGGAATAAGTGGGAAGTGGGAAGGAAGAGGAATGGGAGGGGAAGAGGTAGTAGAAGGGATGAGGAAGAAAATGAGAAGACAGGCAACACTGAAATGAACCAAAATTCAATCTCAATATTAAAAACTCAATTTGAATATAAATCATGTTCATTAAAAGTTTACGTTTTGTCTTCCCAAAATAATAATTTATAATACTAATATTGTTTACTGAGTATTGTTCTTGTTTCTAGTATATTAAGGTTACCCGTAGTAGTAACTAGCTGTATTACCCGTCATTTCACGGGTAATTAAATAAGTAGGTATTTTTGTCTTATTCTACTGGGTGTATATATAATATTTATATTTTCAATTGACTTTCTTAATTTGTTATTTTTTGAGGATGTAATTTGAAATTATTATTGTTTGATGATTGTAATTTGTAATTTGTAAAAGGCCTTGCGGCCGTTTATGACTAAATAAATAAATAAACAAATAAAGTAAGATGAATGAGAAAATGACTTTACGAGAAGGCATATTGTCATTTCAAAAACTTCTAAAAACAGGAGACCTTAGATCTCGACAACCGTTCCTCAATATACTTTGGAAAAAATAGAATAGATGCATTGAGCCTTTATCTAGGGAATGACCCTATAAGATTTTTTATATCTTATACAAGATATAAAATAATATATGTGATAATAATCTATACAGATTTCTCTAAAAGATGTGAAAAACATCTCTGATCTTTTTTCCGAAATATAGTCTCGTCAAAAAAGGAAAAAACCTAATCAGCCTAATACTGGGAAAATTCACCTATCCAGATATCACGGATATCACAGGATAAGGCTCAGCGCGGAGTTAAAATACAAGCATTGTGCCTGAAATATCATAACATAACAATATTAAGGACATTCGATTTCGAACTATGACGAACAGTTTTCATTGTGCAATATCACTGCCTCCTAGAGTAGGTACTCTAGCCGTGCTGTAACAGTTGGCAACAAATCTCCTAACGGAATATAATACGTGGTCCGTCATACTCGTTGTTAAGGGATTGTTATTCCATGCAATATATATGAAGTGTCTGTATATGGGTAAGAACCAAATTTTACTCAGCGTTTCACAGGGGACATCACAGTGGACATGTCAAACACGTGACACATTGGACAAATTTGTATTACAAGGGACATTGTAAAGGTTGTTTTACACAAGGTCTCATAGTTTGAAAAAACTGTTTATAACTGTTTAAAAAAACCAATAAAAAATAGAGGCCCAGGCAATTTTTTTAGAAAGTGGTGGATTTTCATACTCATTTTAAAAAACTCGTGACATGAGAAAATATGTGGTAATATAGTGATTTTTTTGTACGGTTTCAAAATTTAGTATGAAAAAAAAAAAATAATCTTTTAGTGAACAAGAAATACATACAAACATAAAAAATGGACACAGTACAGATTATAAATCATTGTTCACTAGGGCGAACTTATCGCAGAGCTGCTATTTCTTCCAGTTAACCCCAGGGAAAAAAAAGAAATTGAATAAAAATGTGTAGAAAATATATACATACATATGCGAGAAAAAATATACCTATTCTAAACTCAATGGGGGGGCAGCTGCCCCTATCCCCCTGCCCCCTCTCCTGGCTCCCCTGACGACGCCCATGTGGTGTAACATACACGACTTTGTTTTATATATAAGGTAAATAACTTAAAATACTTGAACAAATTAGAATGGATTTGAAAACTCACCTTTACAATTGTCCCCTGTGAAACGTTTCACAAAAACGTTACACACGTGATACAGTGGACAGAAAATAGCAAAAAAACTAACTTGTAAACATTGTTTACTCATAAAGTACGCAATAAATAATAACTAGTTACATTTATTAATGGCTAAAAATATTCGTAGATGATGATTTAATTAGATATTTGTATAAAAATTTACTACTTACCCTTTAAAATCACCTTAATAGGTCTTCTAAATAAAGTGTACTTTTTGACGTGCACTCTTAAATCACTCACAACAGCGAAATGACATGACGGGTGATGTCGTTACTGCTTCTGTCATGAAGCGATAATGTTGCTAGTGTGATAATATAAATTATTCTTGCCATACGTTGGCGGATATTTGCTGTGGAGCGTGATACAGGGGACGTTTCACAGGAGACATAATTTGGGGACAAGTGTTTATAATCATTTTTTGTTTACATAAAAGTAATTAGTATGGTAAATAACCCTATATTATTGAATAATAACTATTTTAGTATCCTTTTAAACATTTTTTAGAATGCCGGTAAAGGAAATATATAATTTTATCGTCATTTGTTTCCTGAGAGGCTAGGGTGCGACACAATCAATTTGTATGGAGCGAGTTCCGACTCTTACATTTAAAACATGATTTTCTCCAAAGTATGAATTAATATAATAAAAATATATGTTATTTTAACTAATATAATATATAAGTTGAGAGTTGGGCGCAAAAAAATAATGAAAAAGTTATTAGTTGTATTATTTTTTCATAGGGGTCACTCACGATTAGAGAATTTTGCAAAGAATTTGGCTCTACCCATATAGTATGATATAGTATTGTTATATTGATTTGATGTACTTTGTATGACTATAAGATAAATAAATTTAACTGCACGTACTTATGTATAGTATAGAAATTAATTAAGAACATGAAACAGGAAGCGTGGGTCAGAGTGGATGACTGCTACTGAAAAGTAACAGCCGCTGTCACATTTAGGTATCCGGACGTTATCTTGACTGATGGTTACTGCTTTGCCTGTAGCTGTATGTATAGATATTATGTAACTACAATGCAGAAGGGTGTTATATAAGTCCCTTACACCACATGGGCGTCGTCAGGAGGGGCAGATTGGAATAGGTAAATGATAAAACCTCACAAAAAGTCACATTATTACAACATTTTTTTTTATGATATCTGTATGACAATCCATTAAACTACAAACGTTTTTTACAAATGCACAAAAAAATTTTTTGTGTATTTGTATAGGAAAATAAACCAAACTGGTTACGCAACGAACTTCTGATGCTCTCTGTGTCACAAAATAAGTCGCATTTTCATGCTATATCATGCTTTCCATGCTATTTAAATTTTTGTGCCCCCACCCCCCCTTCTAGCTCCGAAGCTGGCAACGCCCAAGTTCAACCACAAGATTGGCAAAAGAGGAAATAATAATCCACTTATTGAAATTAACCAAATATAAAAGTTTTTCCTTATAAACCATTAAAAGATTTCCATTTAAAGCAAAATAATTCATTAAAAAATTACGTCAGGGTCAACTTAAGGAGAGTTTTAAGAACAATAGCCGTCTCTAAGGAATTCACTTGTCATCGAGAATCGCAAAATCCAAACATGGATTGTATCATTACAGGGATTGTATCCTTAAATAGTCGCCTTAAGTTAAGGAAGATAGAAGGTACTGAATTGCCTTCCAGTTTTCAAATCTAGCGACTCCCCACTTATGTATAGATTTATCGCATCCATTCATAAGAGCAGCAATCAGACGGTATACAACGTGAGATAATGAAGACAGCAGAATTACTAAGTGGAGTATGTCTCTCAAGCCTATCGCTTCAATACCGTATTATTCCAGCTTCCCTAAGTCCTCGGAGGATCCTAACAATTATTCACATGACTCCCACTTCATCAAACTCTGGGTGGATAATAACATACTACAAGCTAAACCTGCAAACAATGTGTTGTCTGAACCTAACATGATATCTAATATTATTGCCTATTCTCTAATATAGGTCCTTATAGGCGCATACAATTAAGATCCTATATGCTGTCAGTGGGCTTGGACGCCCTGAATTGTACTCAGCCAATACTAAGGGAATCGTCTTGAAACTGAAGACAGTGATATATGAAAGTATGGACTACAGGTCGGCTGTTTTAGAATTACAGGATTAGGAAATTCCTTGAATAAAAAAATATTCCTAAAGTACCCCTGAAATTTACAGGATCTGAGGACTTTCCGTTCAGTTTTTCAGATATAAAAGTATAATTTATCCAAAATACTGGTAATTATAATCTTAACAAACCAGCTGTTTTAGATTTTTAAATTTCTTTCCAGGTTTCTTTTAAAAAGGCATATTTCACTCCGTCGCTTACGTTATTCTTATTTCACGCTAACATTCTCATACAAAATTTGAAGAAGTTGAAACAAAAATATAACGATTTTTATCAGTGCATATGCTAATATACAAAATTGGAAGTCTGTTTGACATCATAACAAAAATGCTTCCCTGCAACTTCCGAGTGCAATGGAAATGAATGGAAATATGCTTAAATAAGTAGCGATCTCTTTAAGTGATTGTTTTTATGAAACTAATGTTTTTTATAATGTTTTGTACCTATATATCATTTGACACCACCAGAGAAGTTTTATCCAGATTTCTGAATCTTCAGAGAATTTTTTTCTTATCGGAAATCCCCTCCAAAGTATAGTAACTCGTTATTGAAATAATATCTCTTTCTCTAAACTTTAATCCGATATTTTGTATAATTATTTCTTACGAAGCTATCGGGGTTAAACTTGAGTAATTTGGAGTTTTTCGACCAAAAGTTAAAATCTCTAATATCTCGAAAACCGTGCGACTTTAGACTAAGCTAAGTTTAGCTCAAAAGATTCTAAATGACCTCTACTATCACTCTTAATGATATCTGTATCTATCTATCAAATAGCCTCTTCTTCTTCTTCCTTCAGCCATCTCTCCACTGCTGGACATAGGCCTCTTCCATTTGCTTCCATTTTCCTCTATCTTGAGCTTTGCGAGTCCACCCGCGACTGGAATAATATCACCCTGCATAGTAGTCATAAGTAGAAATTGTCGATTATTACAAAAACGGTCCGGATTTGGGATTAAATACTCATATACGTATTATTCGTATAGCTAACATTATAGACTAGGTATCTAGCTATATAGTTACTACTCAGTAATAGCGACTGACTGCATTATGCTGTCCAAGAATCAGACCTTATCAACATCTCATGGGACCACAGTGGAGGCAGGTACCTACCTGAAGTTCTCCATTCGCCGATACTCTTCATTATAGCCGGACTAGGGGGTGACCGGGCGGGGAAAGGGAGGAGGGAAAGTGGAGAATAATCTGGAACGGGAAGTCCCGCAGGAGAGACTGAGCCAGGTAGGTAATATTATTCCTTGGAATCGGGAACTATTATTAAATTTAACATAGTTAAAAATAGTTGAGTTAAACTTTGAAGTTTTAATTTTGTTATAGAACAAAGTACTTAATAGTTTTCGGACTAGAAATTTGATTTTAAATTTTTATTAAGACTTATATAAAGCGGTTAATTGAAATTGTTAGCTGGATGAGATCGCTCTATAGCGACCATCCTTGCCGTAGAGAACATGACTTATTATTAGGGATGTGTACTTATTTTCTTGTTTATGTTTTCATGTATCTAATGTTTACATAAAGAATAAATAAATAATGTCGGGTTGGTTAAAATACAAAATCTATAATATATTTTAAAAAATTATAAATGTTAATCCCCTTATGAAAATTAATTAAAAGTACGCATATTGACATTTCAAAAATTTCTAAAAACGGGAGACTTTAGATTTCGATAACCGTTACTTAATATGATTTGGAATAAAATAAAGTAGATACATTGAACCTTTATCTAAGGAATGACCGTAGAACAATTTTATATCATGTAAAAAAAAAAGTGAAAAACACCTCTGATCTTTTTTCGGAAAGACAGAAACTCGTTTCCCGAAAGCTGCGGAGATTTTTTTTTGTATTTTTTATTGTTTATTGTTGTTTATCGTCCTTAGACCCTATGTCGGGCACTTGGACTCGTCAGTTTTACATAATTATATATATAACAATTAAAGTAATAGTAATAATGCACAATATCAATGCTAAAGAGTGTAAAGGGCTCTGTTAGCATTTCGTCAGTGACATAGTATGAGCAAGACAAAAGATTGTGAAAGCACAATAAACAATCATTGATATAGTTCAATGCTGAAGTGAATGAATTGATAGTTTGTATTAAAATCTAGGGAATGACAGTAAAAGTTTTTTGATTGGAGCGAAATTAACCCTAAAAATGCAAAAAGCGCTATTTTTACCATTTTAAAATGCGATTTTTCACTCGATTTTGTGGGAAATGACCGTAACGTCATAGTTGGGTCGGGAGCCTTAAGTGTAAAGTTATCGAAATGAACCAGCTAAGAATTAGTCATAGGTACTCTTGATGGAGTTGAAATAACAACTACTCCATACTGTGAAATTTCGTTGTAATGAAAATATAAATTTTACATATAAAACTATGTAATCTGTTTACATAGGTACTTTAGTATATTATGTAACTAAATGATAGTACAGCCAAAACCACTTTATTGGGCTTACAATCGATGCGAATAAATGGACCTCTATTTATGGAGATATTTAAATCTATCACGGGGGCATTTTCAAAAACGTAAACAATTTTGTTAATTGCTTCTGCGTCACAATGGATTGTCGATGGTAAACCAACATGAAATTCAGATCCAAAAACTCTAATAATAATAATAGTCCCACCACATACAATTAAACGAAGCTTTACGAATACAAAATTGGTGAATTTTTCCCAGTATTAGGCTAATGAGTTTATATGTGAATCATGAATGATAATATGTAGATTCCTCTGGCTGATAATACTGAGAAGCGTGTTGGCAAAGTCATGACTTCGCGTAAAAAAAACGAATACAAAAATATAATTAGGAAAAAATGATGTAAACTAAATATTTAGGATTAAAGTTCTTCACAACCGTTGAAAGGAATGGATGTTGGTGTGGACCTGAATGGAGTAAGGGTATGTGCGTTGATGTTTGCGGACGATTTAGTACTAATGGCTGAAAACGAAAGTGAGTTACAGGAAATTATATCCTGTGTGCATGGTAGCTGCGAAAGAAACGGGATGAGGATGAATGTCAACAAGACGAAAGTAATGGTATTTGAAAGAGATGAGATAAGGACGAACTGTGCGATTAAAGTTGGTAATGAATGCTTGGAGCAAGTTGATGAGTATGTGTATCTGGGAAGCTTGTTTACAAAAGATGGTCGATGTGAAAGTGACATTGAAAGAAGAAAGTTAGCAGGTACCAGGGTAAATGGGGCAATTAGGCCAATAATGAAAAGTCGCAACGTATCGACAAAGGCAAAGTTGTTGGTGCACAACGCCATCCTAGTACCAACACTGATGTATGCAAGTGAGACATGGACATGGCTGAAGAAGGATGAATCAAGTATAAATGCGGTCGAGATGAGATCGTTAAGAAGAATGTGTGGAAAAACATTGAGAGATAGAATAAGGAACGAAATGATTAGAGAGTTGAGTGACTGTAAAAAGGATGTTGTGAATAAAATGAAAGTGAACAAGTTGAGATGGTTGGGTCATGTGGAAAGAATGAACGATGAAAGAATAACGAAGAAAGTTTACCTGGGTGAAAGAGGAGGTGTAAGGAAACGCGGCCGTCCGAGAACCACCTGGCTGGACCATGTCGACCAGATACTCAAGGACGGACGTGTTTTGAGTAAAAGTAACCGGAGAGTATGTATGAGGAACTGCATGAATGTGATGGAAGCCCGAAGGGTGTGTCAGGATAGGAAAGTCTGGCGATCCGTTCTCTCTGCCTACCCCGCAAGGGAGGTGGCGTGAGGGTATAGAATAGAATAGAACAACCTTTTAATGATGATGCCTGTTGATTCAAATTCACGATCGCCTGATGATGAGGGTGCAAGTTCTCGAATACTAGTCGCGAAAGCAAGTCTTTTTTTATGGATTTTAATCTAAATATTTAGTTTTTCATTTTTTCCTTAACAATGGACTTCCATTATGTACCGACGGACGGTCAAAAACATCGAGATATTTGGAAATAAAAGGGTAAAACGTATATATTCGAGGTAGCCTCGTTGGTAACGCGCTCAACTGTTAATCCAGTGGGCGTGAGTTCAATCCCCGACTTACTTCACTTCACAACACAAGCTTTTAAGCTTTCTGTGAAGTGTACAAAGATTTATTAAAAAAAATAAAATAAAAATAAATAGCTAGTTTTCCGCTATGCTGCGCATTGATTGTGTGCCACTTTATAGAACGTAAAAAGTGTGGTAGCAATTAAATGTACAACAGCACTGCTCCAGTAGAATTTACAGGAATTATGCGTAACCGTGTGTTATTTATAATCCTTTTTTACACAAATTAAGTAAAACCCAATAAATTAACGGATGAATTAAGTACCTATACCCATGAGCGTAGGCAGGGGGGACAGGGGCGGCAGCTGCCCCCTCCTAGATATTGAAATAGGTATATATTTTATCATACTAAATGATAAAACCTCGCAAAAAAAACACATTTTTTTTATAAAAAAGGATCTGGGCTTGCATACACAAACCCAAATACTTTCCTGCACACCTTGCACTAGGCTAAAAGCCTGAATCGCAAAGTGCGGAATACATCGCCAGCGCCGGGGTTTGAACCTGGCACCTCCCGCTTGAGAGACTGCCGCCTCAACCAACTGCGCCAATCATGTACTCTGCCACACATTACCACACATTTTCTCATCATGCCATAAATTTTCTATTTTATAAAATATCCATCAAAATACAACTGTTTTACAAAAAAATTGCCACATTGCTTCGCGAGTAGAACTCATATTATCTTATAGCAAATTTTGATTCTGTCTAATCTTGGTGGAAGGTGCCATTGGAATGAGGGATCCAAGCGCCTCAAAAGAGCGTGCTTGGTGTCGTTTCGAAGATCGCGAAGAACAGTTATTGGATGTGAAGTCATAAAATCTTGTTTTTACGATTACTATTTTTTTAATTTACTCGTTCTCGTCATGACAACAGTTATTCCTCATCCACATGCTGGCCGAGCTCTCACGTTTTTGTGTGAATGAGTAAAAAGACGTGCGGACGGGGTGATTGTCTTGGATTGTATACGTAACCGACGGTTAACGCCTTTTTACTCATTCACACAAAAAAACGTGACATCTCGGCCAGCATGTGGATGAGGCATTACAGTTTTATTTCAAAGGGTTTCAAACTTCGTTATAAAAACGCTTACAAGTTGGTGGTTTAGTTTGAAATTCTCAACTACAATGTTATTATTGTAAAATGTTTCAAAGCTTGCGGTTCTAGAAAAATTGTGTTAATATTCAAGAATACATTAAAGCCGCTTTTGTCGCGACGCGAGCTTTGCGTTACACTATGGAATATTATGTCAATTTTAGACTAACTAAATTGCAAATGTGGTTTTTACAGCAGATCCCAAACCAATGAAGGTAAATAAAATATTATTTTTTTTATCATAATCAAATTGAAAGCTGTCGACACCATTTTCCCAATTACAATTCTTGGCTTAATAGAGTAATATACGAGTGAAATAAGAGGTGTGAATAAGTGTGACCGTCTGACGACATTGACCTAAAACCGTTATGTCGACGAGATTCTCAATATTGGACGCGTTTTGCGTAAAAGAAACCGAAGGGGTGTATGATAAAATGTGTGAATGTGACAAAGCTAGGAATGTGTGTGTAAGGATAGGACGGTTTGGCAATCTGTCCTCTCTGTATACCCCGCAAGTGACGCGGTAGACAATAGATACATAGTTTACATAGTATGAGAAAGTTTTTCATTTCCGCCACAGAGTTATAATATTTTAATGTAAAGACAGACAGATGTTGGAATTATTCTTCAGTCGCTTATGAGGGAACATTACCTCGTAGTGTATATACATTATACATCATACATAATAGTTCTCTTTCTCTCTCAAAAGGTTCTTGTCTCTGAAACGAACCTCATTTTTCCACCGCACAATACAAACTAGCGCACGTTTTCACATAATCATTCTTTTTTTGTAATAATAAACATCAACATTGCGGCGGTAGTGCACACAGAAACTAAAAAACTGCAGTTTTGTTAGAAAAAACTGGAATTATATTTAAAATACAAAAAATCGTCTGATATTCATATTTATGAATTATTCTTTGTTTATTCATTGAATGGTACACATGGGAGAGTCTCGCAGATCGCTTCCCCTTGGACGATGACGCTGGAGAGGTTGTGGCTTTCTGGGAGCGGATGGGGATCTAGTGAGTGCCGACTGCCGACCGGCATTATAATAAGATGTTCCCAATTAGCATAATACTATAACTTACTTTTCGAGTCCGGGGCTTCATCAGTATTTTACCAGGGATGGACTAGACGTTCCTTGTGGTCTCAGCCACTAGCCTTCATAGTATTACGGTAGAATACCGCGTGTATTAGACTGGAGGTCTGAGTTCTATTCTCGGCCGCGGCAGATGGATGGAGTGGAATTGGTAAATTATACTGTAAAGTGATAACATTAAACCAGCTCATTAAATCAGTCATACGCCTGATGGAAAGTCTATCCTTTGCTGTATATACTAGACTTATTAGTTTGGAAGCTACATTCAATTAAATATGATGTACTTATATGAAAGTTAACACCAAAAAAACGTATTTTAACATTAAAAAAAATAATTTGTATTGAACCAATTCCAAGGAAACCAAGGTGCAATACTGTACCTGGACTGGTGCTAAAAGGCAACAATAGCCGCTGTTAAGCCGGTCCAGTTTTTATTTTTTAATAACAATTTAAAATAAATAAAAAAAATCCTGAGATGGAGTCCGTGGGACATGAAAAGAGGAATAGGCCGGCCTCAGAAAAGATGGGCCGATGATATTGTCCCCGTCGCTGGCAGTGGGTGGATCCAGAAAGCTCAAAAGAGAGAGGAATGGGAAAAAAATGGAAGACTAGGCGTACATCCAGCAGTGGAGAGATGGCTAAGAAAGAAGAAGAATTAAAAATATTAACAGTTTTCCAGTTTTAAGTGCATGAAGTTCCAGAGAGTGGGACACAATGCCAATATATTGTACATCTGTTGGTGTGAGTGTGTGAGTGTATGAGTGTGTGAGTGTATGAGTGTGTGAGTGTATGAGTGTATTGTGTGACATATGTTAGAGACATCATCAGCACAAATGATACAAGCAAGGTATCACATCATTACATGAGCAGAGGAATACAACATTATTCAGATTTATCGTACACCCACTGTAGTTGTTACTTGCAGGAACATACGTTGCATACAAAATAAAACAATGCAACATGAGAGTCGTTAACTAGCACAATGCACGGATGATTATCTGTCTTGAAATAAGCCGGAGTAGTAATGGTGATGAAAACTGGACCGTTCTCGTTTCATTAGTTTGACTTCATATTAATTTATATACAAAAGTACGAATACTAATAATGTCCTACACATTATATTTTTAAGGTTTTAACGATGATACATAACATATTATGTATAGATTTTATTCGGGATTTTCGTGTTGAGAAACAAGATATTCCGACATTTCGGCGATTCTACTGTTATTATGATTGTTCCCGGATTGTCACGGATCCTCACAATCAGGTGTAAGAAACAAGATAATATTTCGTAACACGTACCGTAGTACGGACTGTGCCTAGTTAGGTGGCAAAGTTATAATTGTTTTTGTATATTGTAAAGTAGAGAAATTAAAGTTTATTATTGTTATTGCTCCGACGTTTCGGCAAACCTACTATCGCCTTGGTCACGGATTGTTCCCGGATTGTCACGGATCATCACAATCACGTGACCAAGGCGACAGTAGGTTTGCCGAAACGTAGGAGCAATAATAATAATCAACTGCATTTTCTCTAATTTAAATTTTAAAAAATATATAATTTTGCCACCTAACTAGGCAAAGCTAGGGTGTTGTCAGCGCCGAGATCCGAACCCAACACTTCCCGTTTGGACGTCCCGTGCCCCAACCAATCCCATCAACCATGCGATTGTCAACGTTTTCCCCTTCTAATAGGTAAACCTCCAGATCTGATTCGTTAGTAGAAAAATACTTGGCTTGAAAGTCTGGATGATATAGGATAGCTGCTGCTACTGAAATATCAGCAGTATAAGCTTCTTCTTTATTTATTTTTTTACCAATGGTTGAACAGTATTGAAAGTAAATGCAAGTAAGTAAATGAGGTAATATTATAATTTTATTACAATTTACTAAACATTTAGAACACTCTAAACGTCGAAACTAAATATTCGTCGTCGTTTCGGAAAGACAATAGAGGTAAAGAGAGAGGGGTAACAATTTTGTATAAAATATATAACATATGGGTACCTACCATATGAACATACGCTAAAATTTTGACGTATAATATGGATGGTGAGACTCGAACTCTATAACGTTATAATATGTTCCTAACTTCATGTAGTTATTGATTTATTGGTTTTAAATCATCCGTAGGCCTTATTGAAGGCACTTGGAATCGCCAGGTTTTTACAATCAACAAAATTTATACATTGCAAACTTATAAACAGTTACAGCAAAAAAAAAAGGGAAACAATAATTAAAATATAATAGTTATAAATGAGCATGCTACGCCGTAGGTACATAAGTATACCTACGTATTACTTTCAGTGCATGCTTGTCTGTAGAGTGTAGGTATAAGCGTGAATAGGTATAACTGGATAGGTACCTACTCGCTCCATACATTTAGTAAGTAGATTCCTCAGACGTAAGTAATAATTTATTATTTCTCCACATTCTGAAAACTAGGGACGTTCCAAATAAACATGGATAAATAACAGAAAGATATTTTCACACCTTAAGTTGTGATTTTATTGCTCATTGGTTCATTTTGAACAATCCACTTACGAACTTTCATGCTACGAAAGTGCGATCGCCCTGCGAGATATGGGATGTAATGCAAAAAGCGATATCAGTGTCGAATCCATAGTTTTCGGTGTCGATAGGATGAGTAGTAACACTCCCGGCACCTGTAGTATAGTTGAATTCACCAATAAAATCTAGTTCCATATTTAAATATTAAAAAGTAACCAATTAAAAGTTCGCAAACGACAATTAAATAGCTTCAATTCAAGATTTCGATAACATTGAAAGGCTATAGAGGTTGCCTATATATCAGGAGTACCGAAGAAGTTTGCGTACAAAATTTTGATGTACCTACTGGGACATTGGGAAGTAAGAAAACGGTGTCTCTTTCACACTTATTGCCCCGTGGGGCATTTTTGTTCTCGGGAGTCATTATTTATTATTATCATTATTTAGTATGGTTTCTGCCACCGATAAGTGGCATCGTTAGAAGATAAGAGAACTATGCTAACTGTTACATACAGGAGACATGTACCGTACAGAGCGACTTCCAGGCTTCCAAGCCATTCAAGGGCATTGGGTGTGGCATTGTGGAGAACCAGCCATCAAGCACATTGTCGAAGACTGTCCTCTGAGAGCATTCCCTAGACCATATGCAGATATTATTTATTTAAATTATATAATAAATAAACATTTTTCTAAGGGGGGAGCTAGGGCCATTTAAAGGGGGGGGGGGGGGGGAACGACATCCCGAACCTGAAAGAATCACTGGAGATAAATGTCGCCACAGACAACGACAGATGATGTTATTAAAGGCGAGGTAAAAAAATGGTCACGTTCTCAATTTAGCAACTGTTATTTTTAGGAACATCCTCCAGTAAAGTGTAAATTGTAACAGTTATACTGTATGAATGGCGCGAGAGAGAGAAGGATGAATTAAAGAAAAGAGAAAGGGACAGAGACAAGGGTAATTGATGACCTAACTCGTTTGGGAGTTTTTTTTATATTATTTCCATTACGAGTTACGTGTGCCACTGATGGTGTAGTCTGTATAATCTACTTACATAATTCTGGTGGAAGACAGGTGTTAATGTAACGCAGAACTGTGGCAGTTTTTTGCGAGTTGTTCGAATACGTAATAAGGAATCTCCTTAATAATTGTGGATTTTCGGCAGCGTTGAGTATTTGACAAAACGCCGTCACAATCACATCGGAACGTTATTTTGAAAATTGTATATATACTGTTTACAAAAAACATTTCGCATTGCACCTAATTTAATTTTGTTTTAATTATATACGTACAATACAAAAAGTAGATATTCGTATACGCCACTGAATTTGCACGAGATTGTATTGATATTTTGGATAAAAATATGTGCAACAAAGGGAATTATTGATTTATAATGATTTTTTATTTCATTTCTGATTTTATAAAACATCACTACCGCCATCTATGAATCATAAATGTCCTGGGAAAGAACCTGAAAAAAATGACGATTCGCGTCCGGAGTAAACATTAATACCAGACGATTTTAGACATCCATCTATTAAATAAACTTACAAATGGAATCTCGGCTTCAACATAGGCTAATAAAATATATGATTTGTATCGTGGTTTGGTAAAATTATCAATTTTCCCAAGATACTGAATTCTATCAAGTTAGTATAAAAATGAAAGAAGCCATTTAAAGTAGTCCCGTTAATATGGTTTTTAAATTTGTTTGCGTCGTTACATAATCTAGAACTAGGATATACATCTAAGGATTATTTTTATACAATATTTTTGCTCTACAAATACTTCTGTATGACTAAAAATATGACTATAATAATTAAAAAATAGTTTTGACAATTGCTCCGCGGCGCTTTCTGTCGACGCCGACGTCTGTTTTGACTCGCGTGGTGTAGGGGCTAGCGTACTTAACTTAAATTGAGTGTTATGCGATGCGAGGGTACGAGTTCGATCCCACTCCACACCCAACGCTTTTTTCTTCTTTTTTTTACTATCTTTTTGTGAAATTTGAATTGAGCAGAATCCTATATACATAAAAAATAATTTTACTAGGTAAAACAAATATATTCCTTCCTATATGCCAAAAATTTATTGCATTAGGTATTTAATTCTAAGACGATGTAACTTCACCACCCGTACACAATTTTAGCCGTTGCGAAGCACGGGAAATACAGCTAGTTTTAAATATTTCGTCTTGACGTGTTTTTGTAGACTTTTTGTCTGTTTTGTTTATGTTCTGAATATTACCTCTTTTTCTGTACACGGTTCGGTACAATAATCGCTAATAATAAGTAAAATTTTACGATCGCAGCGCTATGAGCTATATCCAAAAATTATTCGACTAATACCACTTTTCTTTCATTGACATTGCGAATCTGAAAAATGTTTCGAGCAGTTATCATTAGAAAACGAAGTTTTTATAAAAGATAAATACTTGATTTCGTTAACTTCCTAGGTGAGGAATAGCGGAGATAGGAGCCACTTATCATTATTTTTCATACAAAATTTGTGTAAGGTGGCTCCTATCTCCGCTATTCCTCACGTAAAAAGTTGGTGAAATACAGGACAAGTATTCCAGATTCGTTTTGATTCCAGATTTAATGATTGAGTTCCTTTATTTTAATTTATACATTTTGTTTTATAAAATGAATTGGTAAATATTGTAGTACAAATGTTATTAAGTGGAACAGAAAACACTATGCTAAATAGAAATTTAATTTGGCCATGTCCTTAGAGGAGAAAAATACTCCATTCTCCAGCTCGTTGTGAAGGGGAAGATAGAAGGCCGTAGAGGGGTCGGAAGAAAGCAGCTATCCTGGCTTCAGACATTCGGAAGTGTACCGGAATCAGGACTGTGGAGGAGCTGTTTCGAACTACCCAGGACAGAGAGGCGTTCTCCCAAGTGGTCGTCAACGTCAGGGGGACCCGACAGGACACACATAAAGAAGAAGATAAGAATAAACGTACAATAATAATTATATGTGTAAGAATACGGAAGTCTGACAATCTATGTTCTCACTGCCAGCCCCTCAAACAGCGTCATTTTGACGGGTTCCAGCTAGTGTACAATACTACGAGTGTAGGTAGGAGTAGGAACCATCAGCCGTCATTAGGTAAGTAGATATTTTTTGAAAGAGTACACAAAAGAGAACCAACCAAATAAAAAGTGATACGTCACTGTACTTTATTAAAATTTTGAAGAGGTAACCATTATTATTCAACAAAACACTCTGTATGTGGCTGTTTCATTTTTGAGTATTTATATATTTGCTATTTTTGCAAGTAACCAATAGGTTTGAGTGCAAGTCTTCCAAACGAAAGGTGCATGTTCGAATCTTAGTGCAGACGATATATTTTTTTAATTAATTGAGGCGTTTTATACCTATACCGTGCATATGATGTACCTACAAAATTATGCTCCCGCCACGCGCCCGTCCGAGTTCCGAGCAAACGGTGTTCATGAGAAAAAGGCGTCAACCGTCGGCTACGTACACGTCAGAATATAGGCTCTAGAGAGGCATTGCACCACATCGGGTGAGTACCTACTCTGGGCTACAGTATAGTCCACATCCATAGTACTGGAGGCGGTGGCATAGGATTAGCTCCTCCTACTATTGCACCATGTAATGTAGTAGTGAGTCCAGGAGGCTGCAGGCATACCAGAGCAGAGCACTTCTCTGCAGACCACCAAACTAGCAACACTTACCAGAGCCCAGTACAACCTGCTGATACTTGAGATATAAGTGAACACCATAGAATATAGGGAGGGGTGGGCTCTATTCACCTGTTTACCTGGCAAGGGATGCAGTAAAAGGTGAACATGAAAGGAACCATGAAAATATTCTGCTTCATTGTATGATAGTAATGGGTATACCTAGTATATAAAAAGTAGTTTGATGATCGTGTAATAAAGATTAGTGAAGATGTATGATATAAAGAGGTGATTTGCACTACATTCATCTGTTGTACTTTACCAGTAACAGTGGGCCTAGGCTAACCCGATGACAAACATAGGTAATTCGATATCATATCAAAATCAGTATTGCAACTTCATCTCATCAAATTATGCGTTGGTAGTGGCAACACTGGATCGGTACCTAGTCTGCCTGTCCCCTTGTCATTATTCCAGTACATTCTTACCTTCATACGGTTACAAAACGGACGGTACATCATCAATCAAAATAATTTAAATTACGGCGGTTATAAATCAGTTCCGGTTTTAAATATATTATTACAACTTTCTCACTGCGTCTCACAATCATTTCATCATTATTTATTTACATAAAACCTATCGAGAACTTCGTTCAACATAAAAGTTCAGTTCAAGAGTCAGCGACCATTTCAAATTTGAATTTGATTTGAAATATTGCGTCGATACAAGTTTGACATTCGTTGAGACTAATTTGTCAAGCTTGTGGATGAGGCGTTTGTTCGTTTTGAAGGCGTGAATACTTTTAGTAAAAAATACTTATACTTACCTGACAAAAAACACACGTCACACACCTGTTTGAAATAATAAAATAGATTGCATTTCTCCTTTCCTGATGGACTCCGCGGGGAAATGAATCACGGGAGAAATAATGGGGTTGCCATTTTTATTTTGAGTGGATGATTCGTTTCTCTCTGTGGATCTGGAGTGGAGTGGAGTGGAGTGGTGTGGTGAGGAGTGGAGTGTACCTGGAGAGAGTGGAATAATATATATAGAAGATGGAAGATAATTTGTAAGAATATTACATAAGTGGGTACCAACCTTACCATCTAAATATACATAGATACAGACTTGCATCCTATATACAGCAAAGGATGGACTTGCGATCAGACTTATGACTGACCGTTGGCTGATGGTTTAAGGTGATCACTTTACACATAAGTAAACTTCACCATTTAGAGTCCAACCTGACAATATATAATTTTTAAAAATTAGTTTTACCGAAAAATTAATATTTAAAAATGCAAAAATCAGTAATTATTAATACTTGCAATATTGAAAGACGATTTCTAAATACTGATATTTCAGGCACAATGCTTGTATTTTAGGCCCCGCGCATCTGAGCCTAATCCTGTGATATCCGTGATATCTGGATAGGTGAATATTTCCCAGTATTAGGCTGATGAGTTTATATGCGAATCATGAATGATAATATGTAGACTCTTCTGGCTGATAATATTGAGAAGTGTGTTTAAAAAATTCTCAAATATGTATTTCTATCATCTAAACTAAAAATGCACCCCACTCCCCGCCACTTCTATATACTACACAGGAAGTAAAGTTATTTCCTGTTTAAAATGCAGAGCAAGTGTAATATTAGGTTAGGTTAGATTAGGTTAGGTTAGAAATATCACGACTGTAACTAATAGATATGTTATTTAATTCACTCCACCCTGGGAGAAAATTACATATTTCCACAGAGAAAATCATTTGGTATTAATTTAGGATTGTAGACCGACGGTATACATGGTAATAATAGAGGTAAAAATCAAAGACAATGCATATAGTTTACAATCCACGTAATGACTTTAATTACACGCGACTAGTGTATAAGGATTCTCATCCTCATCATCATGCCTGCAAGATGACAGCAGGACAGCCTTCTGCATGGCGTATCGAAGTCCAGCAAGGAGTCCAAGTTTCTCAAGATTTACTTTGAGACTCTTAGGAATGACACCGTTTGTGGATATAGGAATGATGACAGTGAAAGGTGTTCTCCACATCTCCTTGATTTTATGAGCAAGATCAAGATATTTCGTTATCTTGTCTTGCTCAGCCTTAAGAAGATTTTCATCATTATTATTACCTATGTTAATAATGAAAAGACTATAACGAGTTGCCGCAATTATTGCTTGAAAAATTTCTCATGTAAGAACACCTTTACAAAACCATGAAATATTATTAGAAAATTTTATTAATGGACAACACTTGAATCCCCGTCAAACTCTTTACATATTTTTTGTCTCTGTAGAAGGCTGACCCAATGTGATGCAGAATCATAATGTCATCTAGTTGAGATAATCCGTGAAAATTTTAGAGCTCTAGCTGGTCTATAAATAAGGTTCAATTTGTTCGCAAGATTTGGTGATAACAACATCAAGTGAAGTTAAATAAAAACTCTGTGTGTTTCACAGGGTGGACAAGTACGTACTTTAACTCCATAATGATATTTAAATTTTCAATGTAGGTAGGTAGGTACCAGTATTAAAATTCAAATTAGAACTCATTCCAACATTATTCTGAAATTTGCATTCATTTTTCATTCGAAATTTGAATTTGCAAGACAAGCGAATTCTAAATTTGAAAACAATGAGAGATTGGATTGGGAGTAGGTAGATGTCGCTAATATCAATACGACTCTTATATCCGTATAAAATATCTATGCATTCATATACTAGAGTATAGTACCTACCAAGCTACGCTTAAATTTTTAAAATTGGAATTTGGAATTCGTTCTCCGAGTCTATGGAAATATTGAATCAAGCAGGCTATTCAATTTTCTACTCACCCGTCAAACGCAACTGGGTATTATCATGAGGGGGATTTTATTTTGTATTTTAAATAAGACGTTAGAGTAAATGCAATACAACAGAATTAAAGTCGGATTATATTACGTATATTAAAAATGTGTATATCTCATTTCTATGATCTGAGTGGTAGGTAATCTCTAAAACTAAAGCGATAATTATAATTTCTTCCTCCCAGTTTCAATCGTTAGGATTGGTTTGCAGCAAAGCCCCATGTCTCCTTCTCCACTCATCCCTGTCCTGTGCGGTTCTTTTTAACTCTTTATATGAGTCGAAGCCCATATCCTGGCACAAGTCGTCCAGGTATTCTTTATTTGGTCGTCCTCTGTAGTTTGTCCCCTCGTTCAGTCCTTCAATTTATTCAAAGAGGAGACCCTCTTGACGCGATGATTTAGGGTTTGTAAAAATGGATGAAACAATTGATGTAGTGATATGTATGCTACAAATCGGTTTTGGAACGGAGTAATAAAGTTCGTCAGTTACACAAACCAAGTTACCAAATCCACTTGGGTGGATTGTCTCTTTAATAAAAAAAAAAACACGTCCAGAAAGTTAACAAAACGTAGTACCTACTTATACAATATTGCGTAAGGTATAGGCCAACCCTCTAACAAAGAAGTATTTAAATAGCGCCGCAGTTGAAAATTTATTGTATTCTATTCTATCCCATCACGCCCCACCCCTTGCGGGATAGGCAGATGAGATCCCCAGACTTTTCTATCCTTACACACACTTTGTGTTTGAAATTTTATCTACAAAAATATATTCTAATAATGGGACCGTTGGAAATATATTTTCTGCATGACAACTCTCGATATTCTGCCGCGCTTCAAACGAAATGTCAAACGTTTCAAATTCAAAAATGGAATATTGTAATTTTTTTACGTCACTCGTTTATAGAATTACATGTAAATCAAAACGCACTTTAGTGTCGTTAGGTTGGTACCTCTGGTACTTCCACTACCAACCTAACAAAACATTAATCAAATCTGCATGTCCAGGCGTTAAATGGGAAATAGTTTTAATCTCTTTAAAGCCAGCACGGGGAAATTTGCATAAATTACTTTTTCTATATAAAAAAGTAGACGGCGCCATGTTTAAAAGACAGTAATTGAAAAGCGACACGTCGTATTCGAAATTCAAAGTATATAATTTTTCATAGACAATAATAAGAGAAATCAGTGAACTCCAGTACCTACCTATCTTCTGGAACAATTTCCCCCGTTTTCACCAACTTTTACCTAAGAAGGAGACCCCTAAGAAATTTCCATACAAAAACAGAGATAATATTCTATTTTTTGACACGCAGGCCTACCAACCACACCCTAATTCCATACAAAATGCAACACGCAACTCACCTAGCCTGGGCAGAGATATTTGGGCATCTAACGTAGGTGAGTTGCGTGTTGCATTTTGTATGGAATTAGGGTGTGGTTGGTAGGCCTGCGTGTCAATAAATAGAATATTATCTCTGTTTTTGTATGGAAATTTCTTAGAGGTCTCCTTCGTAGGTAAAAGTTGGTGAAAACGGGGGTTTATCAGCTAAATATTTGTGCCTTTAAGGGTGAAGAAACGGATATATAAGGTAGTTTCTTGTCTCACCCCTACTCACGTAATTCATAGGGAAAAATAAGTCGATTGAGATTTTTCAATTTCACAAAATATATAGTACTGGATGACATATAGCAATGTCTGATGAGACCTTTGGGATACAATTTGTTGCTTTTATTTCTAGGAATTATTTACTGTAAAATTTTAATACGCCATAATGTCATCAACATTTCTGCGTCAAGAAATCCGAATCTAAAAATGTTCCTTCTGCGAAATATTTTAGAAAACATGTTGTAGAATGATTTAAATGAAATTTCAGGCGTTAGCAACTTTTAATATTTTATCAAAAAAATATAAAGTCACTATTTAAAAAAATATATGCTCGAAATAAAATTGTAATTAATATGCAGATATGGACTTAATTCGTTTTGTAACTAGGTACCTACTATGTACATAATAAATACAATTTTTATATTCAATGCAATTAAAAAATATAGCATAGCGTGAATATTAAAAAAATTGCAAGCCTTTGTGGATAAATAAGCATTTTTTAAACATCGATAATTTAGCGAAAAAAATAAGTACTTAATCGTAAAAAAATAAAATAAATATATGATTTTATGACTTCACATCCTAAAACTGTTTTCCGCGGTCTTCTAAACGATACCAAACACGCCCTTCCAAGTTCCTTGGATTCCTTCATTCCAATGGCGCCTCCCACAAAGAATTCTCAGAATCGAATTTTGAAAAAAAGATATGAGTTCTACTCGTGAAGCACTTTTTTGAAATGCCAAACACGGCGGTATGCGGTGACTAGATACTCTCGATCGCTCGGTTTGTCTCTCGAGGCTTGAGCTAGACAACATCTGACTTGCAATCTGGATTTCATTTTCAACGCCCTTTCATACAATACCACACAACCCTTGGATCCCCTCAAATGCTTTACATAATAATTTTGTCTCTGGAAGAAGGCTGATCCAATATTGTACAGAATCGTATTGTCATTGTCTTCGAATTTACGTATGTTTGCAAAGTTCCAGGTCTCTCAGTAGTCAGAAAGTGGTTAAAAAATCGATTGCAAAATATACGCACAATAAAAAAATAAAAACAACAGAGTGAAGTTAAATAAAACCTTGTAAAAATACACATAGGTTTCCCTCCTTTACTGGTGATAGCAACAATAAAGGAGGGACGCGTTTTGAGTAAAAGAAATCGGAGAGCGTGTTTGACAAATGGCATTAATGTGAAGGAAGCAAGGTTTAATGTAAGAATAAAGGGATGTGACGTTCTGGACAGAGATGACTCTCTGCTTACTCCGAAAGAGATGAAATATGATGTCATAAGATAGAACTAAGTTTTTATTATCCATACCAAAGATATCTTAAAAACATTTCCGGAAAAATTCAATTTCCTACCTTCTTTATGACGTGTTGACATTTTGTCTAGGAAACTTAAAATCACTCTGTGACATTTTAAAAGCACACCGCGTCATGTGAGCTTTCTGAAATAAACCAGAAGCTACAAGATTATGACACCTTCTACAACCTACAACACCACCTTTGCTTGCTTTCATGTTGTCAGTTGTACGTAGGAGGGAGACTCTTTGCATTCTGTAACCCAAGCACGTACAGGGCACATACACTGCATACACATAGAATATAATCACGGACAAAGAAATCGTAGAGAGACGATTACATCGTTACTTATTATTTTAATATTGCACAAGGAACAAAGTGATTTTTTTTTATTTCGTGTAAAGATATGACTGAAACATGAATAAAGGATATTGTAATATACGACGGTAGGTACAAACAAAAAATTATTTTAAAAAAAGGATCTGGGCTTGCACACCCAAACCCAAATACTTTACACCATAATCAGTATACAACATTATTTAATCATTTGCTTGTTCTATTCGATATTTTTGTTATTTTTTTGTACTTGGATGCAACCTTGAATTAGTATTGCCCCAGAACAGGTTATCGCCTAGTGGGGCAATAAAATCCAGTGCTTGTTTTTTGCTTATATTTACTTTGTTAAATGCTTTTTTGGATATTAATTCAATTAAATGAAAAAAATGAAACTCTCCTGCTGCACACCTTGCACTGGGGTAAAAATCCTGTATGAGAGTGTGGAATACATCGTCAGCTCCGGGGTTTGAACCTGGCACTTCCCGCTTACGAGACTGCCGCTCCAACCAACTACGCCAACCATGTTCTCATCATCGTCCAAGAGATGTTGAAGAGATGTTGTCGGACTCATCGTAATTATTGTATTAGTATTATTTATTGTTGAAGAAATTCAGTTTTGGACCATTTACATCCAGACCTGCATTGAATAATAATATGTCTCTGTTTTATACTGATTTCTCTCTCAAATTCTGTTGTCATTGACGTAATGTAGTTCTGGACAATTTATTTAATTTATTTACTGCATTGAATTAATCCACACCTTTCATAATTTTGTATTATCACCAGTCACCATGAATTTATTGATTTTAGCCTTTTTTACGTAACATTTTTTTTATTTATCGCATATCGTAAACCTGACGATTCCAAGTGCCTTAAATAAGGCCTACGGATAATTATTGTTCTATTGTTTTCTATCGTCCGTAGGCCCATTCGGACACCTAGACTCGTCAATTTTTACAATTATAGCATATTATCAAACAATAATCATTCAATAATCATTTTCAGATCAATGCCAATCAGAGTGTAAAGGGCTCTTTAATTAGAGAATAATAAACTCTCTTGTAAGTACTATCAAGTTCTAAACAATAGGCGTGCGAGGCCTACTAATTCAGCATTATGGCTCTTCTATGTAGTGGAACAAAATCCATGAACGAAATGTTTATTATGTTTATGTCTGCAAAACATATCAGACAGAGTCACACTCCGATGTACTCTTATCCTACAAATATCATGACATATTCCAGTACTTATACAGATCTATGGAAACATTTTTATCCTCTGAGAATTCAGTACAGGAAAGCAGTGCTACACTTATTTAGATATGGCAATTCTCGATTCATTTTCGAGATTTAATTCCTTATACCTATTTGATGCGAAGAACCGACTCATTTTTCAGTAGTTGATTTTAGTTCATGGACTCGGTAACAAATGTTTCAATGAATCGTTGAATGAATCCGTATTCCACACACTAATGTACGAGTATGTATAACATTTCACTTTTATCTCATTAATTTTTTTTCATAAGAAATCCTGTCACACAGTGCCACTTGTGGGGTTAATAGAGAGGAAAAAACAACAAACTGCCCTATCCTTATCAGTGATTCCGTCAATTTTTGTCATAACTCATTTATATTTCACATTATCCATCCCCTCTCTTAGAAATCATACGCCTATCCGGCATTGCATGCCCTCCTCTTTCCGCCATCACTACTCTTTACACTGGCATGCTGGGTGGCGGACCTTACTACTGTATATAATGTAGATACTAATTTATACATAAATGAATTATTTCAGGACATCTTTTGATATAGTAACAATATGATTCGAGTTTAATTTGAAAGTATTCGTTTTGATCCTTTCCTTACAGTTTCGTGGTGTTTCGAGTCATTGATTCCCTTGATTCATCTCACTGATTCGCTCATTTGAAGGAATGGTTCACGAACCCCCCATCTCTAGTGACTCCTTACTAGCTACAGGTTGTGATGTGGCTCGACTATGTCTATTGAATATTAATAAGAGTCTAAGCGTTCCAGATTTGTTTTCTCTCAAGTATAAAAGGTAAAAAGATATTTTCCTAGAAGTAGTTGTATGAAAATGTAAGGAGAAAACTCAGCATTTATTATTATGAACGTTTCTGTGGAAATGTAGCGTCGAAAATCTCGGAAATTACTTTCTCTAAATTACTTACTCGGTTTTTTTACTTGAATGTTATTATAGGAATTTTTTGTAACAATTTTTAGATTTTTTTCTATAACACAATCGTGTTATGTTCTCATCCTTTGTGGGGTAGGTAGAGAGAACAGAACGTCAGGATTCCTTATCCTTATACACACTTCTTGCTTTCGGCACATTTATTCAATTCATCATGCACACTTTACAAATCATTTTACTCAAATCTCGTCCATCTTTAAGGCTCGCGACCCAACTATGACGTCGCGGTCATTTCCCACGGCATGAAGTTCAAAATCGCGTGTCTATACAAGATCTATTACCGTTATTCCCTACATAATGGTTCAATGTATCGACTCTATTTTTTCCAAAGCATATTTAGTAACGGTTGTTGAGATATAATGTCTCCCGTATTTTTAAGAACGTTCTTAGAAATTTTTGAAATGTCAGTATGCCTATGATTAAATAATGGTAGGATTTTTGGGATTTATTTTTTATTTTTTTATTTTATTAATCTTATAGAGTGCATACAGTTATTACACACAATATAAACAATCACAATATCACCTGCAAATAAACCAGTGAAGACTCAAATATTACTTAATTACAAATCCTGGGCAACACACAAAAAATCCTAACTTTATGGCTATACAAAATTTCTTTTACACATGATAGGTTTGTTTTGAAAGTTATAGCAAAGTGAAGTATTTTTCCAAGTTTATAATTTTAAATAATCTCTTACTATAATATTTCAGATAAAACTCGAAACAATTTAAAGTTCAATTCAAACTGTTTGGAAAGTTTAATTCAAGACCTCTCAGATAAAATTCCGCTGCTGTGTTTAAACAACACAGTAAACTCAGTAAAAACTGTAAAATAAGTACCTCTGGAAATACTTTCTATACATGCGGTGGGTAATTCGAGGATAAATATCCGAAAAATATATTTATCGATTCAAATTATCATAAAATATATTATATTGTGTACTTTGTAGCTGCCCGTATCCTCACCCAATATTAATTTTTAATTCGGTTTATTTCTCAAACTACTTATTTATTCATGTGGTGCAGAGTGAACCAACGGAGGTGGGGCTTCCTCGAGGGAGATGACGCGAGTTGCGACTGTGGGGCGCTGCAGGACGATTTGCATTTGCTGTCGTGCCCGCTGATGCGGATGGCATGCAATATGGAGGACTTAAAAACGGCAAATCACAAAGCGATATCTGTCGCTGCACATTGGAGTGGCAAGGTCTAGAGTCCGGACCCGTAAAGTAAGTAAGTATTTATTCATTTGAGCAATTTAAAAATACACAATATTAATTTAAAAAAGACACAAATGTTAATTAGCCGCCCCCAGACAGCTTTATTATATGTAGCTGGTATAAGGGGGACAATGCGATTACTCATTACCACTCTCTTCAATGCTTTACCAAACTTTACCAATACTAAAATAACTTCTTCATTAGGTAAATAAATCACGTGTAATAATTTTTCGATAAATATTTAGGTAAGTATACAGGATAAATACCATTTTGAGTATTGTAAGTACTTCTTTTGTTTAAATAATTTAAAATATATATTTTTAAAGAATTATTGTAGGTGGGTATTACTCGATCCCGCTTTAAAAAAAATGGATATTAGTGATGATAGATATATGGGAGTTTTACAAAAATATTTATTAGAATGATCGTGATTTATTAGCCAACCTGTTGCTGTGCAGGTACCATCACTAAACGATAGAGAACATTATATAGAATTCATTAAAAGTTTCGATTGACTCGATTATTTGCTTCAATAAAATTGATGAGACATCAGGGGGTGAGAATTGTCAAACGATGTACCCCTCCCCCTATCCCACCTCTGTACCCCCCTATAAACTTTAAGATCAGTCGTAAACAATTTTATTTTATGATCAAATTAAATTAAGTACAATATTTTATCTTGTTTGATTTCCAAAAAAATGTGAAAGACACCTCTGATTTATTTTCAAAAGACAGTTTTTTTTTTAAGGTCAAAAAGATACAATATTTTTCATATTGATAGTATACCTACATTAGAATGACCGTAAAGATTTTTTTGAATGACGCCAAATTAGCCTGGTTCCACACTACCTACTACCTAGAAAGCTATGGAGCTCCCTCGATAGACTCATCTTCAGCAGCTCTATTCATTATACTTGCAAGTTTTATGAAAATCTCTGGTAATCTGAGGTAGATTTGTGTGGGGGGGGATAGGGGCATTTCACTACATGGCAACCTGCATTTTTAGAGTTAGTCCGCCACTGTACATAACCTTCAACAAGACATTTACCGACGCAATTGTTCGCGTGTTCAGTTACCATGGCCCCTTAATAATTCGACCACTCCGCATTGTCCTGTTAGGTACTGGTATAGTATTCTCTTAATTAAAGGAAGAAAGGTATAATTATAAAATGTATTTGCAGGCAACAATACACTGTACTCGCTCTCAGGTAAAAGTGCGGTTGTCGAGTATTTTCTAATTATAACTTTCAGTCATTTTCAACTAAGTCACAAAGAGCCAGCGGTAATTTAACAAAGTAGGTACAGCCGTAGGTAGCATCGATCTGTAATAATACTGGATAGAGAAGATCGCTGTTTCTCCATACATTCTCTGAGATCTCCCGCGCAAATGAGTTGTCAGGCAAAATAAATTAAATTTGAGTATTTTCCATACTAAAAGGGCTATAGGAAACTCTGCGATTTACACATGAATTTTTGGTTTTCACTGTTTATATTTTAACTGATAATGAATTATGGGCAACATATTAAAATAATTATAGGACCAAGGGATGTAAATAGTCCGTTAATTAGAATTTATATGGAATTTTATGACACAGGAAACGGCACACGAAGGAAGTAAATTAAATTACTTAACGTAGTTTTCTATAGCCCGTTCAGTACGGAACATCCTCCATTTTGCTTCTTTTCCCTAAGAGCTATTTCCCCCAGGATCGCAATATTCGGCCGAGAGGAGAATCCAGTATACTAGTATTACGATGTCTATGGTAGGTAGTCATTATTTCTGCCAAAGAAACAAAGAACATAAAGTCAAAGAAATAAATAATACAAAAAGTAGGTATGCAACGAGTGACGACGTTTGAGACCGTTTTGAACGATCCCCAAGTTAGTACTCATTGTACGTACGAGTGTGTTGTACAAAACATTTCAATAGACGACTGACGTTTCTTGCGTAGTTTGTAGGTATTATAAAGTTGATAGTCCTGATTTGTGTATAGCGTAACCGGGATAACTTTTTTAAAGCTATTTCAAAATAAGTTGGAAAAATATTCTATCTATTTTTACCTTGCGGGGTAGGCAGAGAGGACAGAACGCCAGACTGTCTTATCCTTGCTCTCATCACATTCATGCATTTTGTCATACACTCTCTCCAAATTCGTTTACTAAAAACGCGTCCATCGCAGAGGATCTGGTCGACATAGTCAGTCCAGGTTAATCTCAGACGGCCCCGCTTCCTCTTATAAATAAAATTAAAAAAATAATACCCAGCCTCTCCTAAAATAGACGCTATATGTGAAAATAGAATAGAATTAATTATACCTACGAACTTTTTCGTGGGGTAGGTTTAAAAAGTTCACCCCTGATTCTTTTTATTAATTTTCTCAAGTATCTCTCCTTCCTAGTCCGATTCTGGACCACTTCCAAGTTGTTGATAGAGGGCCCTCGAATAAGGAGTGTGTGACCGGGAGTAGTACCAAGTAGGCGCTCTCTGCCACAGTGCCGGAAGTATTCAAGAATACTCCACTGCTTAGGTTAGGCTCTTTAATTCTATTTCCAGATTCAAACAGGTTTCGCCATGAATTATGGAATAACGCCATATTCCATTACATAATACTGCTATTATCCAAGTAAGATTCTGTGAAGATCTTATACCGTGTGGTGAGATACAGGGCAACCAGCTCTAGTTCACCCACGGTTATGCTCTTAAACGTAGACAAACTATTTACATATTAATAAATGTCGCTATATTTTGAATTGTAATACCCATCTATGTTTGTATGTGCACTAAAAATGACTGAATACAGAATCTATCTATCTATCTAAAAATGTAAGGCTGCCCCATTGGAAAATTTTGCATGTTCTATGAATATGTATGTAAATTTAAAGCAGCGACGCCTTCATGGGTGGCTAAAAATTTTCGTCGAAGTCTCACTTTTTATGAATGAAAATTTGAAATATCGAATTGTACCTTACCTACAACTAATGAAATTATGAATGAAAATAGTTCTGAAATATTACTTTCGTGGAAATAATCAAGTAGCATTTTATATAACGTGACAGGCTTTGAAGGGTGGGGTAGTATCTAATAGTGGTTACACAAAAACATATTTAATCAAGCCTCCGTGATTTTCACGGGTAGGTACTCACTAGTTCTTTTATATAAATTATCAAGTTTAATACTGTCATGCAAACTGTTAAAGCTTGTATTGTGCAGTGTAGTAGAATACATCGTCGGCGTCGGGATTCGAACCTGGCTCCTCCCACTTGAGATACCTGAGCTCCAATCTGCCACTTTCTATAAAATCATTTTTGATTTTATGAAAAATCGATCATGTTATACTACTGTAGGTGTTAAGCGGTATTTGTGAAAAGCTTTGAGAGTTAAGATAAGAAATGAAGTGATTAGAGAGATAAGTGACTGTAAGATGGATGATATAACGATGTACAATGAAAGGGAACAAGATGACATGGTTAGAACATGTTGAGAGGATGAGTGATGAAAGGATGACAATGAAAATAAGGTAACGCGACAGTCCAAGAACCACTCACTATGTCGACCAGATACTATATAAAAAATAATAATTAAAAACAACATTTTATGACTTTGCATCTTAGAATTGCTTTTTCGCGGTCTTCCAAACGGTAACAAACACGCCCTTCCGAGGAACTTGGATTTCTTCATACCAATGTCGCCTCCCACCAAGAATAGACAAAATCTATCTATCTATACCCTCACGCCACATCCCTTGCAGGGTAGGCAGAGAGGACAGAGCGCCAGACAGCCCTATCCTTACACACACTCTAATTTTTTATAATATAATATTAATTTTTTTCAATAAATTTCTTAATCGATACTTACTACAAAACAGACAAAATCAAACTTTGTAAAAAGACATGAGTTCGACTTGTGAAGGCCTTAAGTTGGATACCAAACATGACGGTATGCTGTGACTGGATCCTCTCGATCGCTCGTTGTCTTCCAAGGCTTGAGCAGGAAAAATTCTGATTTACGATCTGGATTGCTTTTCCAATGCCCTTTTATACGATACCAAACATGACCCCACACGATCCTCGGATCCATCTAAAACGCTTTGCATATTTTTTGTCTCTGAAGAAAGCTGATTCAATTTTGTACAAAATCGTATTGTCATCGAGTTTACATACGTTTGCAAAGTTGCAGGTCTCTAAATAGTCGGTAAGTGGTTGGAAAAACGATTTTTTTTCCTTGTTCGGTCAGGGGACCTATATCCCCTGCGTCACTGCGACCAGAGTAGGTCTATTGTGACACCCTTCAATGTTACAGCTCGTCCTCAAGACCGATGTGTCTCATGTAGCTCACGATCTGTCTTAGTGCGAGTAGTCTTGCCTTCTCGGAGTCCAGTAGAGCCTCCAAGAGAGCGACTTCTTTTGTGAGCGAGTGCGTCACAGTTACAGAGGATGTGAATAGGTGTTTCGTTGTCCTCTGAACAGAATCTACAGACTGGGGTGTCTGAAAGCCCAATTTTGAACATATGCTTCCGCAGTCTGCAGTGCCAAGTCAAGGTCCTGGTTGGAAAAACGATTACAATATTTTCAAACCAATAAACAACGGAGCGAAGTCAAATAAAATCTTGTAAAAATGATTTTGATAGAAAAAAAAAACGCCCAATAAGGTAAGTGGTGACAGTAGAGGTAGGACTACAAGGATGTAGGAATGTATGAAACTATATTGGGCACTGTGTACCTACATACCTTTGTCACATACCACTGACAACGATAACAATTCCTTCATATTTTAGATATATTTTTCATTATCGCCGATTCATGACGGGTGATTCGTTTTGCAATTAATTTTACAGCGGATCAACAATTGTTGCAAACTTCTCTATTGTAGAACGACAATGACTATGCAAAATCTCTAAACCTGTTATGGAAAAGTAATCATCAGAATCAATCATTCTTAAAATACTTTTTTCTCGCTGGAAAATAAATAGGTAGTAAGGTACGAGTAGGTATATTTTAAAACCTTCCCTATGACTATCTTTTTATTTCTTATCTTTTTAATCCATAGATTTCACCTTCTTAGGTCAGGAATAGCGGAGATAGGAGCCACTTATCATTATTTTTCATACGAATACTAAGGAACAACTTAGGATCAATTATTTTTGAGAATTGTCCTAAAATATGACGTAGATCTCTCAGTTCTTAGTGAATTTCCTAAATGAGAATATAATCATTATAGGTTGGTGGTGCAAATGAAAAGAAGGCATAAATGTGCACTCAGATGAGGTGCAGTAATATATAATATACATATGGATACACACAGATGATCACTCCTTAATCCCATTTCCCTCTCTCTTTCTCATCTCTACTATCTCACCTTGGTTGTATTCTAGTGTTTAATCATTTTATTTCTTATCTTCTTTCACCTTTTCTCAATAAATATTATTTACATACATACTAATTACATCACAATACATAATTGGAATAATACCTCTTTTATTATTTATTTTCTGTTATTTTATATTACGTATGTATTCATTCTGTTTTGTTGTTTAATATTTTATTTATAAAAAAAAACATGAAAATATTCGGTCTAGAATTCGCAATTTTAGAGACATTTTTCTGAATGGGCAACACTACTCTATTTTTTCGAATGGGCAACACTAAACTGATTTATTTCCTGTTGTAGGACTTTTGGACGCTTCTGGTTTGAAAAGTGCGGCTGATCAAGATGTTGGAGCCTCTGGGGATAACACATTTGAATACATTACTGTTGGGGAATCGGTTCTTGAAATATTTTGAAACTCCCCTGGCGAATAGAGGAAATTTGAATATTTTATCTGTGATTCCAAGTAGTTTTGCATCAGTTCCATTATATTATACTCGAGTAGGTTAGGTTGGGTTGGGTATATATCAGTACCGAGGATATGGGAGATACACGACAGTATTGCCATGTACCTTGTGGTTGTATAGTGACTAGTGATGGGAAACCGTGACAAATACCATATAGGTCCAGAGTAGGTCTATTGTGACACCCTTCAATGTTACATCTCGCCGTCAAGGCCGAAGTGTCTCATGTAGCTCACGATCTGTCTTAGTGCGAGTAGTCTTGCCTTCTCGGAGTCCAGTAGGGACCCTCCAAGAGGGAGACTTCTTTTGTGAGCGAGTGCGTCACAGTTACAGAGGATGTGAATGGGTGTTTCGTTGTCCTCTGAACAGAATCTACAGACTGGGGTGTGTGATGGTCTACTTTTTCTAGATGTACCTTAGTACGGGCTTTGCCTAGTCAGGTAGATCTATGTATAATGCAGATGAATTTTTAACTATTATTTCAACATTTATTGAAAGAATTTACTTTTATTATTATTATACTTACGCAATAAAGATTTCATTATTTTATTTTGATTATTTCGTGCGTTATTATACGCACCATTTACAATAATTACATTTACAAATAAACAATATCCGGATATTTTTAATACCGGATATTTATTATACGATGAAGTATTCTCTAGTATTGCCCATCCCTTATGATTGTGGCACACTTTGTAATTCCATTTCATGGAAGTTTCTAGATTTTCTATGCATTTCCTATGGAATTTCATCTAAATTCAACAACTAGTATTCACTTGGAGTGTCGTCTTTAGTATATTTTATTAATCCGTATTACAGCAAACTATTCCCTCCTCTCTGTGTGGCAAATATACTATACTAGATTCTACTAAATATACTGCAAAATATACCTACCTACCTTCCATATTGTAATGTATGAGTACTGAAAAATGGAAGAATTCACAATATATTATGATGCTACTATGAGTTGGTTGAGGCGGCAGTCTCTCGAGCGGGAGGTGCCTGGTTCAAACCCCGGCGCAGGCGATGTATTCCACACTCGGCGGTACAGTCTTTTAGCCTAGTGCAAGGTGTGCAAGAAAGTATTTGGGTTTCTATATGCAAGCCCCGATCCCTTAAAAAAAATATGTATTGACTTTTGGGTGTTCAGTAGCCTGATTGGTAGAGCGCTCAACTTTTGGGTGGGCGCGGGCTCGATCCCCGATGCTGACTTACTACTTTCCACGACATAAGCTTTTGAAGCTTTCTTTGAAGTGTATAAAGATTTAGATTTGGGTTTATTTCAATAAACCCAGATTCATTAAAGGATTACCTAAATAATATTCATATGATATTTTTGCATCTGATATTATTTTTGTGAGATTTTTTTCCAGTGCGACTATTTCTGACACCGTATACAATATACATCTATAATATATTATATTTAATAATTGATAGGCTCAATCCTTAGCATTACGTAGTCGTCAGATAGCATCGATGTAATCGAATGTGTTATCGATTTATTGCCCATCACTAAATTACATAGTCGGGTTAGCAAAATAAATTATGGTCTATTTTTATGGACCCATCCATCATCGAGGTCGAAAGTAAGTAATTAAGTTTAATTTCCATAGTAGGCGTGAAGTAATTAATGCTGAGTACAAAGTCTTGTTAGCGGAAAGGTCGTCACAGTTTTTGGGGACTTTACTTCTAAACAACTTGCTAATTTCATGGAAGAAAAAAAGATATAGAGGCTGGCTGTATTAATTTTTCCATAAAACTCGAGTTTAGGTTGCAGATACAAGACAACTCAACTTTACGTCGCTTGCTTCTAAAGATACGTAAAGCGAGTCTCGTAGTTTTCCGCAATATTTGAATTTTGTTTGAATTCTGTGAATTACTTAAGAAGGTTCCATGTACCTAATTTAAAAACATTTATCCAAAATCCTTACTAAGCATTACAGTTTTTTTTTATTAGGAATCTTCTTCAGTCTATGGTCGTCCACTTCTTCCACACCTTTCCATCCAAACAATTCTGTACTATTTACATCCATGCTGGACCGGCGTGATACACAATTTCTATCTTTCAGCGGAGCGAGATCTTAGGTAAATTCCCGCAGTTGTAGTCCTAGGATTCCTAGGAAGCCATCAAATGTTAGAGTTTCGTCCATACACCGCCTGATTGATGAATTCCGCTACAAAATCCAGTCCATTGCCATTTTATTGTTAGAACTATTTTAATAATGTCCAGTACAATGTTCTGCTTCAATGATTTTGTGATTAAATAAACCTTTTTTCATGGAAACAGTCACACTTTTTTGAAATACGAGTAGATAATTAGAGCAGGCGCCCAGAGGGGTTTCGTTTGCGTAATATGAGGGCCGAATTCCATCAACTGATTATTGTTGAGGGTAGGTCAAGGAACAACCATCCGGTTCTTGCCCTTCAATTTTATGGTCCAATTTTTTTTTTACACCCCCTCAAAGGTAGTGGATGGGGTTTATGCTAAATATGCAAGTGTGGATAAATAGAGAAAAGTGAATCTGAATATAGACAGATATAATAGCAAATACCTAGTCATAAATAGATCTCCGTTGGTTTATATAGACTTGAGAGTATTACGAGGTACTCCTGTAACTGGGTTAGTTTATTACCAGTTGGATGTCAAGATATTTGATTGATTATGCATTGGCTGTCATGGTCTGGGCATTGACAGATTTCTGATAAAAACTTTATCATATCAGAGGGGAGAGTGGCATACTAATTATATTATATTATTATCTAATTAATTAATTATACAAGTTGGTGCTTAAAATAATCAAGTCATAAAGAAATACATATCTAACGGTGTCCGGTAAGTTCGTCTAATTATCAATTCGTCTTAAATCGACGAATTGATCGTTAGGCAAATTGATAATAAGACGAATTGATAATTAGACCAATTGATTTTAGACGAATTGATTACTTGAACTTACCGTAAACCTATCTATCTATACCCTCACGCCACATCCCTTGCAGGGTAGGCAGAGATGACAGAGCGCCAGACAGCCTTATCCTTACACACACTCTCCTAGCCTCCGTCACAATTACGCGATTTGTCATTCAGCCTCTACGATTCCTTTTACCTGCTCAAAACGAGCCATCATTGAGCAACTGGTCGACATGATCGGTCCAGTAGGTCAGTTATGGGCGTCTGCGCTTCCTCACACCTCTTCGGTCACTCAAATATATATTTTCTGTCTGTCATCCTCTCATCATTCATTCTCTCAACAAGCCCAAACAATCACAATTCATTCACTTTCATTTGGTCACAACACCCATCTAGCAGTCACTTATTTTTCTAATAAAAACTATAGGTACCTACCTAAATTAATGAATGACCGTAAAAGTTTTTTGATTAAAGCGAAATTAACCCCAAAAAATGAGGTATTTTGAATAAATAACCCCATATTAATAATAATAATAATAATTTTATTTCATTAAGTGTACACTTTAAGGATATAAATATTTCACTTGTCAAATATAGTTAAGTTCATTATGGTAATATGCGTGGTGCCTCACTGGACTTGCGTCTGTATTGAGGCTACCTTTTACATAGTTATAAGTATGTCACTGTTATTGTCTTTATCTCATATAATTATTTAACCTAGCAATTTAATTGTACATCATATACCACACACACACCTATACTAATATTTTTAACAACAGAGTCTCTGAATTAACTACCCCCACTTCGACCAGGTATTTGGCCAGATTCACTTTGTTTATTTTGCTGCCCCTCTCACCAAAAATTTTATTCACAGTATTAAATAGTCTGGGTCCCAGGAAGGTGTGGAACCTCTGGCAGAAGGCAGTGATTGTTGCTGGCACTACTAGGTTGTTCACTTGTCTTGTGTATCTCGTGTGGTCTACCTTTTCCAACAATTGAAATTCTCCAGCTATTCTCAAGATGAGCCTTGACATATATAGCTGTCGTGTACTTAGCAAATTTGCATCCTTAAATAGTTGTATTGATGGGAAACTCCACTTGAGTTTGAGCATAATTTTGAGAATCATTTTTTGTGCTTTATATAGTGGATCCATTAAGGTTTTCGCCACACCTCCCCAGGCCAGGATTCCGTAGTTCAAAATTGATTGGCACAATGCAAAGTACACCGATTTGATATATTGTGGGCTAAGTATGTTTCTTAATAATATTTTAATAATATTTTAATATTTAATATTTTTTCTTAATAATATTTTAAATAATAATATTTTACCATTTTATCATGCGATTGTTAATGCGATTTTTAACCTTAAAATTCCGTGGGAAATGACCGTGACGGCATATTAATTATTATAATTCTCATAATAAGACGCATTGAATTCGCGGACACGGACCTACATAGGAGGATGCATACCAATATGAACACTAATGACATATTGTATCGGACATTAATAATATTGAATATTCCGCGCGCACTTTGGGAGGTATTCATCCCAAATATTTGATTAATGGGTCAGTGTATAATAACGCACGATCAACAAGATACTGGCACATGTCAAAAAATGCAAAATAATTGTTATATATCACTCGACAACGTACGACAATCATTTTCACAAGAATTGTGTAAATTCTCTTAAAGTGTAGTATTCCCACAACGGTGTAGAAGAATTAAGGATGAACATTGTCGAGCTTACGACCGACTTCGGCTGGCTTAAGTGATCACTTTACACTCGAGAAACATTCGCCATTTCAGTTCACCCCGGCTAGGATTCGAACCCAGACCTTCGTCTCGCATAGTAGGGATCATATCCACTACGCCACGAGGAGCGACGGCTGTGTTGTCGAATTTCATGTAAGTATATTAAGTACCCATGTATTGTTGCATTTCTTACTTACTTACTCGAATCCAGAGAGTTACAAGATCATTGCGTAATCATATTCTTACTACATATATGTATTTAATAACTGTAAATTGTAAAGTGTATTTTTTGTTGAATAAAAAAAAATAAAAAATGAATATTGGACTAGCAAAAGTTGCCACGGCCCTACGTTACATTATTTCCTGATTTCCACCAGAATTGTGTATATTGATTCTTCAAATATCCATGTGAATACCATAATATTATTATCCTATGGACCTATGATAATACACTATAACTGTATTAGGTAGGTACTATGGTTCATAATCCTCATAGGTAATATCTATCTATAGTTCACCTATCATTATCCTAATACACGGTCACACTGGGTCATCCAGTAATTTAAAAAACATGAAAAAAGACTGTCAATCGGCTCTAAAAATTTAACGTCGATTTTTTCTAGGCAGGAAACTTTTGATAAGTTTTTTCCTTTTTTAAAAATATTCCGCACCTTTATCTCGCTAAAACAGATGTCAGACTTATGTAAGGACCACCAGTTTGGTGACCCCTGTTAAAATATGTACTTATACATAAAATACAATCTCAAAATTTCAAAAACAAAAAGTAAAATTGACAAATCCGAGTCGAACTTCAGTCGATAGAAACAAATTACGAATGTTACTAAATGAAAATTAATTTCGCTCCCCATTCTTCATGTGTCACTAGTTACCTCATTTTAATATGCAAAATACTTTGAAGTCATGAATTAGGGCTGATAAGAGTTATTGCTAGACGAATTATAGCTCGGACATGTCATTCGGATGCCAGAGGAGCGGCTTCCGTTAAAAGCTCTGGAGGGCGAGGGTGCAGGCAGAAGACCGGTGGGCCGCTTCAGAAATAGCTGGCAGAAGCAGCTGACAAAGTTGTGCGAGGAGAGACTGTGATTGGAGTGATCGGAGTTCTGGAAACTGCAAGTGACAGGGGCCTCTGGCGAAGATACACAGATGCTCTGAGCCCCCGACCCAACCAAGGATAGAAGGGGAAGAAGATGTATGTATGTATGTAAGAATTATTAGGAACTAGATAGAATTTTCACTAACAACTACCGCCCTCTGGTGGCAGATGGACTCATTTGAATGAATTATTATGATGCACGCAACAAGGTTAGGCATTTTCAACAGTATTATATTACCGGCGTGCATACATACCTAATGTTAGCAGTAATGATACAACACACAATATGAAATAATTAATCACTGCATGCATGCGGTTAAGATGAAATCTATACAAGTTTCACGGTTTTCAGTATAGTACCTACTCCGTATACAATATTTGGGTTATCCCACCCACCCCACTTCCCAGTATAATACAGTAATAGATATTAGTTGATGAAATTTTAGTATAATGTTACCAGTATTCTCTCTGTATTTCAATAAATATGTAACTAACTAGGTAGTTTGATATATAACCGTATGAATTATACTCGTATCCATCAACAAGTACCTACTTACTTACTCAAATTTAAAATAAGTAGTCGTAAAAATTACTTTTAAAGCTCTCAACCCAACTATGACGTCACGGAAATTTCCCACGACATTTAGGTTCGAAATCGCATGGTAAAATGGTAAAAACAGCTTTTTTCCGTTTTTTGGGGTTAATTTCGCTTCAATCAAAAAACTTTAACGGGAATGTGTTGTGATGTATTAGTACATATGTAAATATGTAAACAATATTTATTGAGAAAAGGTGAAAGAAGACAAGAGAATGAAAAGGATGAAACACTAGAATACAACCAAGGTGAGATAGTAGGGATGAGAAAGAGAGAGGGAAATGGGATGAAGGAGTGATTATCTGTGTGTATCCATAATAAGTATAATATACTGCTGCACCTCATCTGAGCGCACATAATATGCCTTATTTTCATTTGCACCACCTATTTTTTTTCTCATACGTGGAGGCATGACTTGCCAACACACCTCTCAGTATTATCAGCCAGAAGAGTCTACATATTATCATTTACGATTGACATATAAACTCATCAGCCTAATACTAGGAAAAATTCACCTATCCAGATATCACGGATATCACAGGATTAGGCTAACGCGGGGCCTAAAATACATGCATTGTGCCTGAAATATCAGTATTTAGAAATTGTCTTACAATATTGCCAGTTATTGTAGGTATTATTAATTACCGATTTTTGTTTGCACTTTTATGTACTTATAAAATATCCGGTAAATCTATTTTTTTCTCATTAAATAAATAGATAAATACCTAATTATAATATTGTTTATTAAATTAGTAAACGGATTTACGTACAGCAGAGTGAAATCAAATAGAAAGCCCGGTGGCACAGTGGTAGAGTGGTACAGTGGAATAGTTAGTGTGTTTGTGTATTATTATCAGTTTATATTTTAGCCACAAACATACAAATATCCATTTCACTGAAACCATTACCACACACGTTCATGTTTTATGGGTGGATGTGTGTTATCATCATACAATAATAATACAATGCAACACGATTACTCGGGCGCTAAATTTACAATAAAAAACATGAAATGTTTGCTTTGACGACGTCAAAAAATACATATTGGCAGGTGCTTACTGAACTATGGAAAATTATATTTCACTGTTTTCTTTTGATTATTGGTAGAATATGTATAGCGGATAGATGACTGGAATTGGCTAATGTTACATAAGTGTAAAGTGATCACTTTAAGTCAGCCGACGATCAGTCATAATCCTGATGGAAAGTCCATCCTTTGCTGTATATCTGTTGATCTAACTACATGCAAAACTACTTTATTGCTTACCTGCTTAACGCAATGCTAGCAGACGTTCTACACTCTAATAGCATCGATGTGCTTATCTTTTCTTATTGCTCCTCTTGATCGTTAATAGACTAAAACTATGTAAATTTGACCAGTCCAAGTGCCTAAAATCAGGGCCTAAGGACGATAATGAACAATAAACAAGAAATAATGAAAAAAAAATCAGTGTCCATACTTTCATTACCTACCATGGGCGTCGCCAGCATCTGAGCTAGGGGGCAACAAAATTTTTAAAAATGTATATAGTATGAAAAAGCGTAAATAGCGCCGCAGGCGAAATTTCTTTGTGAGACAAAGTGACGGAGGTTGAAAATGTATAAAATACTTTGCACAATAATATGTCTTTTATAGAAAAGGAATAAAAAAGTAGCGTTTTTATGAAATAATTTATTTTGATGGATTTTCATGAAAATTTTTGATATGAGAAAACCCCCCTGCCCCCCCCCCCCCCCCCCCTTACGACGCCCATTTTACCTACGCTTATGTCTTACGCAAGTTCCAGATTAGGAGGGCTCTACTGTAAAATATAAATATTTCGCTCACAATATTGTTTGGAAAAACTACATAATGAAAAAATGGAACTACAATATAAGCTTGTCCCGACTACAAATTTCAGGATAGTTTTATTTATTTAGTAATATTATTAGATACCTACAAATATATTATTTCATATGTATGTACGTATGGGTGTGTATATAAAAATACCACCTCTTTCTATAACAGTGTGAATGGCAACAATACGTAGGTACTTAATGTATACGGAATAAGACAACACAGCCGTATTTACTTGTAGTGGCGAATGTTTCTGAAGTGGCGAATGTTTCTCGAGTCATCACTTAAGCCCGAAAATGTTCATCCTTAATTTATTCTTCTTTACTGTTGCAGAAATACTGCATTTCATATGGGGATTATTACTAGACTTATATTGACTAAATTATGTCGTTGTCTGCGTATCCATTTTCGTCTTCAAATTACAATCACTTCCTAATCTCCCAGCGTCTTTTTCGACGATCAGTCGTAAGCTTGATGGAACTTTCAATGTGTTACTAAAATGGTATACCTACCCAACCACTTCATCTAGTAGGTAATTCCCGAGGCGTGTAAGTCTATATTCTCTAACTTCAGCCAAAGAATTAAAATTTAATTATAAATTATAATACATACTCGGGACTCGTATAACAAATGCCTCCACTTGAACCAAAGGATTATTCTTGGAAATATACGAGTATTATAATGAAACAGAGAAATCTCTCGTTACATTATTTTCTCTTATCATCCCATTGTGGTCGAAGCCTCGCTTGTCAAAAGACTCTTTCAATTCGTAGTTAACATGTCACAGAATAAAACATTTATAGATGCGTCTTAATAAATTGTACGAGTCTTATTAGCTGTTGCATTTAGAATTAGAGAAATCTAGAATAAGCTCTAGAAGATTTTAGAGGATAAAATGAATAATACCTAACCTCATGGGTGGAAAAATTGTTCCCTTCATTTGAATTTAAGTACCTATATATCTATTAAAAAATCACAAAACTCATCAAAATATCACATGCTTACCACATTGTTTTTGTCATTTTATCCAGAATTATTTCATTTTTTTGCCTGCGTCGCTAATCCAACCTCTTTTTGTGTAAGGCATTCGTTATATTCTAAAGACAATCAACCGGATCTATATAACGACTTTTTTATGCCAGTCCCAAAAAAATCACCATTTTCCCGCTTGTTTTACATGCTATGTCAATATCAAAATTTTAACTGCTCCCCCCACTAGCTTAAAAGCTGTCTACACCGCTGTTAAGCTCAACCCACCGGTATTTAATTAAAATATCAAATGATTCACGTGTAGATTTATTACACAGAAGATACTCTGTAGGAAGTATGATTATATTAATTAGAGGTAATGCCACTTCTATATAATATATTCATAAATCTGTGTAATTCACTTTGTCGTGGTTTGTCTTAATAATAATTTTCTATTCGTGTCTGTGAAAACGTCTTAATTAGGGAATAAAATACCAATTAATTATTATTCAAAGGAGCGTAAAACAATATTAATTCCTAACTGAGTACCTACCTACCTTTCTATTATGTCTTCGGGGATTAAAACAATTAATTTATTATTATTATTTCACTCGCTGAAATTTTAATGAACTTGTTTACGAAAGGTATTAAATGCTCGTACCACCATTTGAGGAATTACGTTCAATTTTGTAAGATTCATAAATATTTTTTTTATAAGTACGTAAAACATGGGTAATTCCCGAGTTGAAGATTTAATTTCCACCCTTTTTAGATATTTTTTTAATGTCCTGTGAAAAATTTTCTCCGCGACTTTCGGGAAATGAGTTTCTGTCTTTCGGAAAAAAGATTAGATGTGTTTTTCACTTTTTATTTTAGAAATCTATACAAGTTATAAAAAAATCTTTTATGGTTTTTCCCTAGATAAATGTTCAATGCATCTACTCAATTTTTTACAAAGCATATTTAGTGCCGACCCTGATGTATGCTAGTGAGACGTGGACGTGGATGAAGAAGGATGAACCAGGGTTGAATGCAGTAGAAATGAGGTCATTAAGAAGAATGTGCGGGAAAACGCTGAGAGATAAGATAAGGAATGAGGTTATTAGGGAAATGAGTGACTGCAAGACTGGTGTAGTGACAAGAATGAAAGTAAACAAACTAAGATGGTTTGGGCATGTTGAGAGAATGAATGATGACAGGATGACAAAAAAGATATATCTGAATGAGCGAAGAGGGGTGAGAAAGCGCGGCCGTCCGAGACTGACCTGGTCCGATCATGTCGACCAGATCCTCAAGGATGGACGCGTTTTGAGTAAAAGGAATCGGAGAGCGTGTATGACTAATTGCATGAATGTGACGGAAGCTAGGAGTGTGTGTAAGGATAGGGCTGTCTGGCGCTCTGTCCTCTCTGCCTACCCTGCAAGGGATGTGGCGTGAGGGTATAGATAGATAGATAGATATTTAGTAGCGGTTATCGAGATCTAAGGTCTCTCGTTTTTAGAAATTTTTGAAATGTTAATATGCATACTCTTAAAGTAGTGACTAATCTATAAGATAAAGCGTAGCTATCAAACGTAAAAATGTAATAAAAAAAACGAAAATATTTCTCCGTCGCGTCACCAGAAATTGTTTTTTATTCCTATAATACGATTATTAAGAATATTTTATTGATGGCGCGGATTTCCAATAAACAGTCAACATAACAGCGGGGGCTTCGAGGGGAACGACTTTCTCGCCTGAAGATTTGTCGTATTTTCATATTTAGTATATGACATAAAGTATTATTAGATAATATATGCGCCTGTCTTGTAATACATTTCCAATATGAAAATACCCAAACCCATAGTCTAATATTATAACCAAATAACTCCACATTTTGGGATATTGAAGGTAGATAATATTAGTTGCGAATTACGCAGTTGTATCATATTACAGTTTAGGTTTTTCCTCAACAGAGACGAGAGGCATCTTCATTCACATAATGTAGCGTTATGAAAACTACCTTGGGGAGGAAGCAAGATAGGTGTTCCGACGCCTACGAGTCAACTTTGGCTGGCTTAAGTGGTCACAGTTAGCTCAGGGCAACGTTCACCCATTCCATCACATCCTGCTGTCAATCGGGTAATTTTAGAAAGTTGTATGAACTGCTGGAACTTATGTCACATTGACCCAATGTTTCAGATGCTATCGCCCTCTTCTGAGGAGTTTATCCCATCCTGCTTCCTCCCCAAGGGAGTTCACATAACGCTACATTATGTGAATGAAGATGCCTCTCGTCTCTGTTGAGGAAAAAACTGACATGTATTTCCGTCTGTGCAATGCAGATAAATTCCGGTTCCATACCTAAATTAATTTAGGTATGTCTCAAATCAATGTGATTGTGATTTTTAATTTTAAAAAAATCTGCTGCAGATTTTTGTGATTGTGTGGAGATGTATGGTTTTAGTATTAGAGCGTCGATAACTAGAATAAGAAAATATTTTGAGGGGGACAATTTTACAGACGATTTAACACGAATATCGAGTTTTTTTCCAATTTCACAAAAAAATGCGAATTATTATTGGGTAGGTATGTCTTGATAGAATCACTGCAATAATGATATCATTATTTATCCAATGGAGCTTGCTAACTTAGGAGTCATTCAACGAATCCGTATCAAGGTGCTCTTACACGAGAAATTTTTATTTATTTATTTATTACACATGGAACAGATACAGTCACAAAAACAAACATTGACAGTACATTAGTACAACAATATCAATACACAAGACCAATAACATCCGTTCACAATTAGCACACACGCAAGACAAATAGATGACATTACATAGTTAAAAACATATATCTTATATCTATACAACATTTATGATAGGGAAGGAGGTTATATTAATACGATCTGTCGCAATAATTGCGAATTAATTAACATTATTTCGCAATATATTGCAATTATTTCGTCAATATTTAAAGGGAGACAACGATATTGCGTGCAAACGAGAAATATTATTGTCATGATGTCGGCGACACGATCGTTTTGGACATTTGAGTAAATTCTCTTTCTCGTTTGCACACAATATCGATGTCTCGCTTTAAATATAGCCGAAATGTTTTCTATATATTGCGAAATAACGTTAATCAGACGATTTGCACGAGTTGCCTCAATTATTGGTCGAAGAATTGCTCGTGTAAGAGCACCTTTAAAGAAATCTTGATTCAGCAATAAATTCCCCCTCTTTTATTCACACTTTAAATTCCCTTCTTATATTTTTTATGTTGGTAATTACATTCTTTTATCCTTTCCTGCGTCCAATTTCATTTATTAACATTCACTTTAGTCACTCAAGCTTACTTACTAAATTATATAAGGTTGCGTACTCCCATATAAAACGCCGTTTCACCTTTTATTTTGACAGGCAGGAATGAGGCAAGTTGTGACGTCACCAGTTTTAGTTTTCACGGTCATTTCCTGCGGCGTTAATGTTCAAAATCGCATTAAAATCCATTGATGAAATGTAAAAAATAGCGTTTTTTTTTAAACTTTTTTGGGGTTAATTTTGCCTCATTCAAAAAAACTTTTACTGTCATTCCCTAGATTTCAATGGATATATCAATACAACAACAATTGTTTCTGCGTCTTTCGGGAAACGAGTTGTTGTCTTTCCGAAGAAAGATCAGATGTGTTTTTCAAATTTTTTTGAGAAATCTATATAAGATATAGAAATATTTTACGAGCTTTCACTAGATAAAAGTGCAATGTGCCTATCTACTCCATTTTTTTCCAAAGCATATTTAGTTAGGTTGTCGAGATCTAAGGCCTTCCGTTTTTAGATTTTTTTGAAATGCCAATAATATATGCCAACTGTTTATGGGGTAACCAGTAACTCTGTGTATGTAACTCTGTGTGTTCAAGAATACATATATGGAAAATTCTCTTTGCGCGAACATTTAGTTTATGGTATTATCTGACATTTACAAGATACCTGAAAAATATGCAAAAAAAGAGACTAGTAGGTACGTAGGTAGTATAAAATAAAATTTTATGTAAAAGATATTTTACGAAAAAAATCAAATTTTATGAAATGCTGGGTTACCTTTAACAAGGAAAAAAGTTTTCAATCTAGGCGATGATTTATGTAAATAAAGTTTCCCGAAAGCTCTTATAAAGTGAGTTACTCATTTAACATCGAGCTTTTAGAGCTTAGACTCTCGTAATAAGTAAAAATAATTATTGTAATTGGGAAAAGTTTCAGTGAGGAGAATTTCTTAATTTTATACCGTCTCCTCTTTCACTTGGTCCTCCCTTACCCTCAGCCTGAAATAAAAGTTTTTTTTATTTTCTTTCAAAGGTCTCACATCGCACAGTGGATATTTTTTCAGGAGAGGTTTCAGCACAACGGTATACTATACAGGAAAAAAAGGATTATAATTTTAAATCTTATCTAGTGCATGATCCGTGTGAAATTCACCTACCAACTGCAATAACTTCTTCAGAAAAAAAATTAGATACTCCCACCATTTGTCAATTTTTAATCAGAGAAAATTATTCATATTAAATATGGATAAACAAATATACACATGGTCACCCCAAATTAATAAGGTTCCAATTGCCAAGACGATTCAACATGTAGAGAAAAACGCCTTTTTACATATTTTACACACAGACGTAGGAGGGAGCCTACGAGTATAGTGCTGGATTTCACCAACTTTTTAGGTGAGGAATAGTGGAGATAGGAGCCACCTAGCACAAATTTTGGATGAAAAATAATGATAAGTGGCTCCTATCTCCGCTATTCCTCACCACATTCCAGTATTAGTCTCATTATTTACAAAACTACTCCAGTTTTAATTGTTTTAGTTAACCTTACTCGTAGATTATGTGGCTTAGAAACATTTTTTAGCCAAATATCAATATATCAGAATTTGTTGTTAAACCCTTTTTATTTCCAGTTGACGACATAATGAACTAATTCACGTTTCCAAAAAAAGGGTTAAAATTAACTAAAATTCAAAGTCTCAAATATGTGACAGTTTTACCAAAGCTCCTTTAGTAAAGTTTCGGTGGTAAAGTCTTTTACAGTACGTGCTGAATTTATCTAAGTGAATCTACATTTTTTTATGGGTTAAAAGTTTTTTTTAAATCAAGACCCACCAATTTTATTTAATTACGAATCCAAAAATTACCGAAGAATCCAATTTAAGTACATGAGAAAATTAAGAATCACAGAACTGTTGGAGAATATTCTATAGATTATACACATTTCTTGCCTCCGTTACCTTCGTGAAATTTTTCGTACATCAATCTACGATTCTTTCTACTCAAAGCGTGGAAGTCAATAAGGATCTGATTGACACGGTCGAACCGACCAGAACTTGGACGGCCGCGTTTCCCTTCACCGCATCTTTCATCCGTGCATATTTTACTTGTTATCCTTTCATCGTTCATTCTCTCTACATGTCCTTTCATTTTATTCACAACATCCGTTTTACATTCAGTCAACTCTTTGATCACTTCATTTCTTATCCTATCTCTTCACACATTCTTCTCAGCGATCTCGTATCGACGGCATTCATAATTTTTCAGCCATGCTCATTACTTTTATATCCCCTCACGCCGCATCCCTTGCGGTATAGGCAGAGAGAACAGATTGCATAACTTTCCTGTCCTTACACACACTGCGTGCTTCCGTCACAGTCATACAATCCCGGTCGCGCTTCTTAAACCTCTTCTTTGTCCATGTTCATATCTCGCTAGCATTATCTTTTTTTTAAGAATAAGTTAACCCAAGTGGCGGGATTATTACAAAGGCGATGTCTGTCAACCAACCCAGCTTATCATGCAACCTCACGTACTAATTATGAATCACAATGTATGAATGCAGTAAAACATGAGTTTTGTCATGACTATATTAATTGTAGTATTCAAACATTCTGAATAAAAATTCTAGCACGATTACTTACATACTAATCAAATTACATGATTCTGCTGGAAATGGGGTTTGTTCGTAACGCAGGGCGTGTGGGAACTTTTGCAAGTTGTTCCAATATACCTATTTATATGGAATTTAAAACACTTCATGACAGCATCTAGAGATTTTGGCTTATACTACTTTTCATTGACAAATAATTGCGAAACATAATTACCAGCGCATTTTTTTTAAAGGTTATCGATAGATGTCGACATCTTTAGAAGTCGTGGCTTTATAATCGCTGGGAATATTGAATTTGTACATTTTGATCTTAGGTTAATTAGAAAATATTTTATTACTTACATTTAATATTATTTGGTAGAGTAGAAAATATTATACTAAATAAAAAATTAATTTTCCACAAAAATGTATGTACAATAATTATATTTCTTCTCGACGCACGAGACTTGCCTCTATTGGGGAGGTATCTCAAAATATTGTATAGTGTTAAGGAATATTTGATTGTTTACGTACTTATAATTATATAATATAGGTACTTAATTGTAAATACATATTAAAGAAAATAGAGAATTTTGAAATTGAATTGAAAACAAATTGTGTAAGGATAGGATATTCTAGTAATTTTGGTAATGTGTTCTCTCTGCCTACCCACGCGGAAACAGCTTCATTATTGACAGGTTATAGCTAGTTATTCGTATTATTGTGTGCTGCGTTGTGTAGGTAGGTATTACCATGAATTACCATTAATTTTAATGTTTTATTGCGATCTCGCATTTGTAGCAGTAATTAGAAATATACGTCGCTAGAGCTAGTCGCAATAATTGGCTATTAAGTTCAAATTATTGTCAAGAAATGTAATTGTAATAAAATGTAAGGTGATTTTAAGTAATTAACTAATTAGTACTCGCTCACTCCTCATTCCTCACACTTCACACCGGTGTCCGGTAAATTCGTCTAAAATCAATTCGTCTGAAATCGACGAATTGATCGTTAGGCAAATTTATTTTGGGCGAATTGTTAATTAGACGAATTGTTAATTAGACGAATTGATAATTAGACGAATTGATTTTAGACGAATTGATCGTTAGGCAAATTGATTTTAGACGAACTGATTTTAGACGAATTGATTTTAGGCGAATTGATTTTAGACGAATTGATTTTAGGCAAATTGATTTTAGACGAACTGATTTTAGACGAATTGATTTTAGGCAAATTGATTTTAGACGAATTGATTTTAGGCAAATTGATTTTAGACGAACTGATTTTAGACGAATTGATTTTAGACGAATTGATTTTAGGCAAATTGATTTTAGACGAACTGATTTTAGACGAATTGATTTTAGGCAAATTGATTTTAGACGAATTGATTTTAGGCAAATTGATTTTAGACGAACTGATTTTAGACGAATTGATTTTAGACGAATTGATTTTAGGCAAATTGATTTTAGACGAACTGATTTTAGACGAATTGATTTTAGGCAAATTGATTTTAGACGAACTGATTTTAGACGAACTTACCGTAAACCCCTCACACCTCACTCCATTCAACTAATGAAAATTTTTTTAGCAGTCATTAAAGTCACTCTATGTTTTCATTCACACCAAATTTAAAACAAAGGAGAATGCTAATTTAGTATTGAAAAAACCCAGGCCCGGCGCAAACGAAATGTAACTCAAATTATAGGTTAAAATCAGTAATTAAATACTGCATAGGGGGCATCATCAAAATCAATGGCATAATGCCTCCTACGCAGTATTTAATAACTCATTTTTTACCTATTATTATTTGAGTTACATTTCGTTTGCGCCGGACCAGGTTTTTTCTTCCATACTTCATGAGCATTTTCCTTAGGCCTATATCCAGCTGAGGAGGAACCAAGGCTGATAAAGAAGAAGACGGGCTACCTTATACTTTTTTTTCGTAAATAGATGAATTGATGAATCTAGTTCGAATGTTATTCGTATTCAACTCCTCTCTCCGCATCGTTGTCCACATGATTTTCTTTAGCTTTGAATGTTATTCATGTTCTATTATTTATATAATAGGGGATTAAAATATCTACGGTTACAAAATAATGAAAATAAAAACTCTCTCTTTGATTTCCATCGATTTATTTTAATTGCAGCACATTTATAGGATGAACAAATAAATTGTACTGCGGGAGAGGATATTAGGCTAGTTGACCATGGGGGGATTTGTGCATTATAAATTTCATATTTACTGTCAATTATTATGTCCCTCCCCCCTGAAACCACAACCATCCTCCCCTGCCCCCCCCCCCCCCCCCATTAGCCACATCAACCCACGCGGTTGTATTGATTCAGTTCGATTTTACAATATCACCCACTATTATTTTTGTCAATTTAATGTAGGTAGGTACTAACCTCTATTTACTGGACCGTGTAAAGTACCTAACTAAATTTATAGGTACTAGGTAAGTACCTAAAATATTGATAAAAAAAAGATAGTGCAGCAAGATCACGCCGGGTTCGAATCTCACCAACAGAGGAAGTAACTTTTTCATAGTGTTAGTTTAAGTAGGTATCTTCTCACTTTTTTCTATTAGTCCAGACAATAAAGAATTTTACTCAATTTTTTTTACAAACTTCAACCCTATTTTTCACCCCCTTAGGGGCAGAACTTATAAGAATCCTTCCTCAGTAGAAGGTTTTATATTAAAACCTATCTGCCATCCGAATTTTACTTTTCTACGATTTTCTTTTTGGGCTGTTGTGTTTTAATGAGTGGGTATGTCAATCAATTAGGGCATTTTGCTCTGTATCGTAATTATTTCAGCAATATTTAAACGATATTGTGGGAAAGAGAATAGAGACTAAAATTTTCAAACGGGTTGGATATTCAGCAATTCGTGTCGCCGACATCATGACAACTATCTTATTCGTTTGCACTCAATATTGTTGTTTAGATATAAATATTGACGAAGTAATTGCTATATTATATTGCGAAATAATGTAGATCAACGTACGAGTTACCGCAATATTGCTCGTAGAATTGCCCGTGTAAAAGCGCCGTTAGATATATCAGTTTAGAAGTAGGTAGAAGCTATTGAGATCATAGTGGAAAATTGGGACAAACTTCGTAATTAAGACGATCAATTAACAGCTGCCAAACTCTCAGCTGAGATCCATCCATCCATAATAACGCCACCACTTTGACTTACAGAACACAGAACACCGTACACAGAACACAGCACACAGAGAAGACGACAGGATGTTCTGTGGCTTCCAGTCAATATGCTGCATCACTTCCTGTTTCGTTCGATTTTCGCAAACATCAACTAATAACGATCACATCCCTACAGAAGTAAACGTAATCCCGACATAATTTCATACTTTCTGCTAGATAAATTCTAATAGATATACGTTCCCTTTTTAAAATGGTGTCCGTTCTATTTATACTATCAAAGCATTAGGTACTTAGTTTAGTCGCAATTCTCTTGATAAGCGACGAAAATGTCGAATGGATTGAAAATAATATTCAACGAAAACGTAAGAGTTTTTAAGCAAAAAACCTCGAAATTTTCTCTGTGCCTTGGAAAACAAGCACGCTGTTATTTTAACTACTATACTACATATTATTATCCAATCCGTTTGAAAATTTTACTCAATTTTTCATTTCGTTTGCGCTCTCGCTTTAAATATTGGCGAAACAATTGCGCGATATCACTCCATCAACTGTTGCACGTTGATCAATACGAGTTGCCGAGCAATTATTGCTCGAAAAAATGCCCGTTTAAGGGCACGTCAAGATGTTGATATTGTCGGGATTATCTATTGATCTGAATGTTAAGACTCCTTACTTCCGTTTTCTATAAATTAATTAATCTTGGCTCTGTTGTCAGAGCAGTGAGGGTGGATTATAGGCACTTACTTTAGTATAGTTACGGGGGGTAGTTAGGCACCACTATAACTTCCATAACTACGTAACCCAACCAGCCAACTGATTGCTTTCTTAGAAATTTGAAAACCTTTCCATCGTGTGTGATGGAGCCCCGGATATCAGATCAGTGTATGAAATTCATGTAGTAATCTTTGTAAGCAATAATAGTGATTAAGCCTCCAGACCCAACTATGACGTCACGGTCATTTCCCACGGCATTTAGGTTCAAAAGCCAATTTAAAATAGTACTTAGAATACAAAAAGTGAACTTTAAAAAAATGTAAAATAACACTCGCCTCTCCAGAACTGAATAAATAATAGATTTTTATTATGTTTGCTAGCTCCTGCTAGAACGCTACGATATACTCGTATTATTACTACGGACCTCGTGTTTTTCCTCCTGAAAACCTGAAAGATTGTTAGTAGGTGGTGGTACAATACAGTCCACTTTTATTTTCGTATAAATTTTCATCCCTCGCTGGGCGGCGGGTACAAAGGGGAAACCGTTTTATATTGTTTTATGATTGAAGGGTGATTATTGTTTCCGAATTTATCAATTAATTTAAAAGTAATTTGCTCATGGGTAAAAATGGAAAACGGCTACAAAAACATTTTTGGGTTTTAGGCGTTGTGTGTTATTATTTTTGGAAACAATAACAAAGGTTTAATATATTATTTTTTATCCCTACTAATGTTCCCGTTCACACAAGGCTCAGGAATTTTAAAATACCTACATACACCCACCCATATACTAATGTTCCCAAAGCGTTATGTAATATGGAACTAAGTTCCCATATCATGGGCGTGGTCAGGGGGGGGCAGCGGGAGGGGGGAGAGATTGAAATAGGTATGTACTAAGTGATAAAACCTTACAAAAAATCACATTACTACCACACATTTTTGCATCATATCACAAATTCTCTAAAATTAGTACAAAAATCCATCAGTTCCATAAAAAAAATTGCCTGCGGCGCTATTTTTCACGACTGTTTAATAATAAAACGTTTTTCATTCATATTGTTGTACAAAATATCATCCTATGTATTTTCAAATAAACAAACCAAATCACGACATGCTTCACAATGTCTCCCAAAACATTTCGCCTGCGGCACTGTTTACTCGTTTTTTTATGCTACTTCTTCTTCTTCCTCAGCCTTCCTCCCTCCACTGCTGGACGTAGGCCTCTTCCATTTCCTTCCACTCATCTCTGTTTCTACCCCTCCGCATCCAGGTTCTTCCGGCTTGCTGGACTAGGTCATCAAACTTTTATGCTACATCATTTTCAAATTCAAATTTTATTGCCCCCCCCCCCCCCCCCTAGCTCCGAAGCTGGCGACGCCCATGTTCTATATGTTTGCGTATATGAATTAATTAAATTTTTCTTTCGAGATTTAGCTTTTTAAATTAAGGTTTTTACGTTGGAATTACACAAAGGAATTATTTTATGATTATAATCCAAAAATTCTATTCTTTTTTTTTAATGAATCTGGTTTTATTGAAATAAACCCAAATACATCTTTGTACACTTCACAGTAAGCTTGGAAAGCTTATGTCGTGAAGTGGAGCAAGTCGACATCGGCGAACGCGTTACCAACCAGGCTACCGACCACTTCATTCTACTATGTATATCAACTCACGCCCGTCGCGTTTCTTGTGGGGTGGACAGAGAGAACAGACCGCCAGACTTTCCTATCCTTACACACACTTCTTGCTTCCGTCACATGTATGCCATTCGTCAAATACATCTACGATTTCTTTTATCTACTCAAAACACGTCTTTGAGCAACTGATCGACATCATTCACCGAAGTGGTTCTTGGACAAAATAAAAACTCTTTCTGATATGGTCTTGCGGATTGGTTTGCAGCAAATTTTTGCATCTAAATCTCCATTATTTTGCTTCTCCAGTCTTCTGCAGCTCTCTTCAACTTGACATAGGTGGCGCAGTTCATGTCCCCGTACATCTGGTCCATCGCTGCCACTAGATGAAGCTAAAATTTCGAATCAAACAGCAGAAGACGATTAATTTAAACACAGGTTCCATTATGCCTGAATGTTGCTGACTGTTTAGCAAGGCTTTTTAAACACGAGCACAATATAAATTATGATAAGTACCTATTGTTATTTCAAAAGCTTATTTATTTATTTTCAGTATAAAGCACGGAAAAGGGGAAACCCTCGTGAAGTTTCTTCGATATTTTCTTGTTTCCAAGTCTGCCTCTTAAATCCTTTGACAAATAGATTTCCACAGCGTGACTGAAACTAAATTCATTGAATATATTTTCGTGAAGAACTTCTAATTTTCATTTTCGACGTCCATAAAACAGATTCGAGACCGCTAAGGTTTCACAGCTTCCACACATCTATTTTGTATAGTATTTTTACAGAAAACGCGCAAGAAGAATTTCTATCTTCGGTAGAAATCTTCTTCTACTGCGGTAGAAACTGTCAACTCCTGAACGTAGGCCTCCTCCAAGTCTCTCTACTCCTGTCTATCCTGCGCCTTCTGCATCCATATTACACCCGCCAACTCGAAAATGTCCTCTCTCGGTAGAAGTACTAATGAAAATAAACCTATTATGTTTTTTTTAGCAGATTCTTATCACTTTATTTTTGTTTATTTTTAGTTCTTATCACTTTATTTTTGTTTATTTTTAGTTCTTATCACTTTATTTTTGTTTATTTTTAGTTCTTATCACTTTATTTTTGTTTATTTTTAGTTCTTATCACTTTATTTTTGTTTATTTTTAGTTCACCGTGGCGATCTTGCCATACAATACATATTCACTTATTTACATTTATGTTTTCAGTCGGTGAATATTCTCACAAATGTTTATATCATCATATTCTCGTGTAATAAATGAAACTCGTCATAGATACCTACTACCAGTTGCAACGTAAGACATAGAAAATTGTTTGACGTGGCAAAAAAATGAAAGGAACTGAAAAAAAATTACAGATGAAGATAATGTAGTGACTCTATAGGTAGGCACCATGCACTGGGAATGAGGATTGGGTTGAATTTCTATACTTACCGATAACCGATTCGAAAAATATTTATCCGACGCACCCCTGTGTATGGAATGTTGTATTGTATGTAGATTGACGTACTAAGCGGTGACGTCTTACGTTAGACATTTTCACTTCCTCTTGGTCCCTCCACCTTGTACTGTGTACACACTAAACAGCACCCCCCTCACCCCTTCCACAATAACAATATAACACAATCACTGTCAACCCTACAGTAATCGTTCTTCTAGTTATCCCATCTGGATAATAGGTAGGTGAATACATAACACCTCCCCTCTTAGGATGTCATTTCTATGATGTAATAGTGTTTGATATTGATGTCACCATATTTTAGTAAGCTTCCATATTATGTACTAAATGTCCAAGAATCAGTTTTATGCGGGAGAACTCTTATCCTACCTGCATTATGAGTAACGATTGAGTATAATCTTATGGTTAAGAGTATGCGAAAACGGGAGACCTTATATCTCGACAATCATTACTAAATATGCCTTGCAACAAAATTGGGTAGATGCATTGAACATTTATCTAGGGAATAACCGTAAAAGATTTTTCATATCTTGTATAGATTTCTCAAAAACAAATTTTTAAAAACACCTCTGATCTTTTTTCCGAAAGACGGAAACTCGTCTCGATAATATGCTTTAAAATCTAGGGAATAACCGTAAAAGTTTTTTGATAGACGCAAAATTTACCCCAAAAAATGGAAAAAACGCAATTTTTACCGATTTATCATGCGATTGTTCACGCAATTTTGAACCTTTATGCAGTGGGAAATTACTGTGACGTCATTCTTGGTACCAAGCCCTTACAACATGTACGTACTGAAAATAATAATGTACTTTTTGGAAAATAAGCATCCTAGAATAGGTATAGGTGTTTCAAACATTGGTTTTATTTTTCACCATTTTGTCTTTCAAATATAACCTTCTTGTTATCATGTAACGAAATAAACGATCAGGGTATTCCTTCTGGTGCTGAATGTGTTAACAATAAGTGTTGTCTTGTTGAAATATATTATTATGCCCTTGATAAAAGCTTTCGAAAAAGAGTTAACACTTAAGCGTGGGGAGGTACCCACCCCACCTCCGTAGTTGAAGAGAACAGCGGGTTGATCCCAACAAATGAGTTTAATCTTATAATATTTACCTAATAATTCTCAAAGAGGTTTAGTACGCAGAGTATTTTATCTCATCAACACAACGAGGTGTCGAGACTTTGACAAAAGGGTAAAATAGTTAAGGGGTGATAATATACGTATTTTTTCGGAGTCTCGATTTGTTCGTTTTGACTAGGGCCGATTTCATGCGATTTCAAGGTCATGCGATCACTTTGCTCCTCCACCATTCCCTGAACGATTATGATGGCCGTTCCCCTCTTCCCCTTTTTTTTTTCGCGGACTTGTTTCTTTCCCTCTTTCCCCAATTGCATTATTTACTTTCATTTTTTGTGCATACCAGATTCCCGTTGTAAATAGAATAGCATAGCTCGTAAGACTTACATATAAGTATAGACATAGTTTGAAATATTGTAGTAATAGGTGAAATTTTGTAACCTCCTTGGACAAGGATATTGAAGGAACGTAATTCAGGGGTGGGGTTTGCCGGGGGGCTTCCTTAAGGCTAACCCTGGGCCCACCTCTTAATAATATTTTGCTAGAAGTGCGGGTAAAGAGGTCGCTATTAATGCGCCTGACCTACCCGGGGATGTGGAGGGCCTTAAGCCCGCGGGATTTTCCTTCAAATACCAGATTCCCTTACTATTACTTTCATTATTGTAGCATCAACATCTAAAATAATAATAAGATTTACGTACCACGTTTTGAGGATCATGTAATCAAGAAATCAGGTTGTGATGTATGGTCTAATAATGATAATAATAATAAATAACATTAAGGAAGGAAGGAAGGGAGGTAGAGGGGGCGCGGGGAGGGAAGGGGGGGGGATGCGGTTGCGATCGTCGTTATTATTTGACATTTATATAATTTGTAAATGTCATAGTAAAATGTATTATAATTAATTGTATGTGGCAGTAAATATTATAGTAATTAATAGAGGAAACTGACTGAGGTATACTCAGTATAGGGACCTACAATAATAGATGTGGGAGACTGCCAAGAGAATAGAAGTCACATAATGATGTTTTACTGATTTGCGCTCCTTCTACAGGGTGATTGGTCCCTTATGTCAGATATTTGGAGAGGTGATAGAGAATGAAAAAATATGAAATAAAGTTAAGAGGATGCATATCCAAAAATCAACCATTTTGGATATATTATGGCCTTTTGAAAATTTTCATACTCCTCACAAGTACACGACAAATTTTTAAAATGAGTACCTAATCCTAAAAGAATGCCTGAGGTCGGACCTCATCCAAGATGGTCTGACGATGTGAGGCGAATCGCAGGAAGTAAGTGGATACAGCATGCCGAGGACAGGGATCTGTGGAAAGTCAAAAGGGAGGCCTATGTCCAGCAATGGAATTAAAACGGCTGAGAGTGAAGATGAAATTTTAATAGTATGTGGATTGATAGCAAACATATCCATTGGTATACTTAACAAGTAACTATTTTTAACTATCTATCTATCTATACCCTCACGCCACGTCCCTTGCAGGGTTGGCAGATAAGACAGAGCGCCAAACAGCCCTATCCTTGCACACACTCCTAGCCTCCGTCACATTCATGCAGTTTGTCATACACCCTCTCCGATTCCTTTTACTCTATTGAACTATTTTTAACATTTAAGATTTTTTGTAATACTGTCTTGCAAATAAAATAAAATAAGATAAAAATAAAAAATAGTATCTGGTTTGCTTCAGGAGTTTGGAGTTCCAAGTTCACTGCTCGCAGCTACCGCAAAGCCCTTTTCACCTTGATGCTAGGTATACTGGCATAGTAGACGAGCTCTCTTGTGAATGATTAGGTACCTATATAGTATGTTGTTTGATCATAATAATATTGTATAGCCTGAAAACAATAGTTCCGTGTGATGTCGCCGGGTAGTTTTGTTGGGAACATCATAATATTTGTTCAGACATTCACATCAGCCATGTTATACAATACAAACACACACGGGAGGGCGCTGCTGTAGCTCATTCTATTATTCCAATTATACAGAGTACAACATCCACTACAAGAATGGAGGAAAAAGGGTACCTATAACTACCTGAATACAATTTATTTCATATACTGTTATTGGTATCGCCAGCCGGGAAGGTTCCCAAAGAGATGGAGGGAAAGCTGGAGTTCAGCATCCTAAGAGGAGACTCCTCGTGCTAGAACAGACTCTTGAGTCTAAAGATAGAGAAGAAGAAGAAGAAGTTGATAGTAGCCGCTGTGGGGAGTAAAAAATTGTCTGCAAGCAGCAACCAACAGAAAGAACTGGAAGGGTATGGAAGAGGCCTATATGCAGCAGTGGAGGACAGAGGGCTGAAGAAGAAGTGTTCATAGTAGCTTCAATCTCACGTGATTACAAGAAATTCAGAATGATGCAAGTGTCAGCTCTGGTATTCAAACCTAACACCTCCCGTTTGGAAAGCCACGCTCCAACCAATTGCGCCAACGATGCTCCAAAATAATGGGTCAACTGGAAGAAATAAAAAATAAAATAAACAAATCTTTATTGGCCAGAAACAATATGCATAGTTACAAAAATGCAAGACAACCCGCGGTAGTATGCCAAATCACAGTATTGAAATAAATTCACTGTAGTGAATAATTTTATATGGTTTGGTTGATTGTGCGTTTTTCTAACAGTTCTTATTGTTTTTTTATTGTACTTAAATACTTAAATAAATGAAAAAAAATCGAATGTTTTGAAACTAAAGTATATTAGTGAATAAGAACGCTCTTATTTTAGCTGGAACCCACTCAATTAGTAACAGACCTGAGATTTTGAATTGTGACATATTTTGTTTATAAGGAATATTTTCCACCCTGTATATTAATATATTGTTCATAATAACATGTTAACGACCCAATGAGTTTGTCCAGCTGCAAATGCAGGCAAACAAACAAGCAACTCACAGACAACTTTACCTGAAGCAAACAACACAATAATACCTCCTGTAGCCAGACATACACCCTGTATATCTAGCAATAATTTAATTTAGTTACATAATAGGTATCCCAGCCATTATACAAGCTATGCTTTCATTACAATATCGTCCTTTCAATTCGTAGGAAATAATCAGTTATTGTACCTACCTAACCTAATAATATCTCCTCTGTGGTCTCCCAACGAAATCCTTTTGAAAAACCCTTTATTTTTTCTGACAATTTCTCAAAAATCTTATTTTTACATGATTTTATGACTTCATTCCGTTGTTTATTTTTTTCGGTGCGCAAATCTTGCAATCTATTTTTCAATCACTTTCTGACTATTTAGAGACCTGAAACTTTGCAAACGTGCGTAAACTCGGTGACAATACGTTTCTGTACAAAATTGGATCATCTTTCTGCAGAGACAAAAAAAATTTAAGACGTTTCAGGGTATCCGAAGGTCGTGTGGGGTCATGTGTGGCATCGTATAAAAGAGCATTGGAAAAGAAATCCAGATCGTAAGTGAGTAGGCCAGCCATTTCCCACGACGGCGTTAAGGTTCAAAATCGCATGATAGAACAGCGTTTTTTTTATTTTTTGGGGGTTAATTTCACTCCATTCTATAAAAAAAAATTGGGGTCATTCCCTAGATTTTAATGAATATTATCAATTAGATTTTTCTTTGCGATTTCAGGAAAAAAGTCGCGGTCATTCGAAAAAAAATCAGATGTGATTTACACTTTTTTTTTGAGAAATCTGCGGAAGGTATAAATAAATATTTTACGTTGATTTACTAGATAAATGATCAATGTATCTACCTTATTTTTTCCAAAGTATATTTATTTAGTAAGGTTGTTGAGATCTAAGGTCTCCCATTATAGAAATGTCAATGTATCTACATAGTGGTAATGATTTCACTTGGGTAATGAATGAAACTTGTCACCTACTCTTAGTTCTCTAGAGTTTGTGTGACTAATTTGATTATATATACTCGTAGTACTGCATGAATGTTTGTTGCTTACTGCTTAGTGCTTAGTGCTTCTGTCTTGTGGCATAAGACGTGAAACTTGGATACAACTTCTCGGACACAACCAACAAACACTACCAAGTCATTTCAAATTCAAATCACATATCTGCAGTTCGATTCCCAGGTTGATTGGGACTTCGGCTTGTGGATAATTTAATTACAAACCAAACATAACTTCAATATCTGGGAGAGTTTCATACACTAATATTGAAATAAACCAATTTAATTTCATTATATTTCTTTATTAATGAAATTATAAATAAGGAAGTTATATACGAAGAAATAAGACGTCGAACAAAGGATATTGACATAGCAGACCGAATCACTAAGTTAAAATGGCAATGGGCAGGCCACGTTACGAGGCAGAGAAATGAGAGATGGGCATCTAGAGTCCTATAACTTATAGCGACCATGGGAGAACAGAAGACCTGTAGGACGACTCTAAAAAAGGTGGGTAGAGTTGATGATGTAGTCCCAGTCGCAGGAAGAAACTGGCTGTGCAAAACTCAAAGTAGAAGATATTTTGAAAACGTTAGAAAAGGCCTATATCCAGCTGTGGAGGGATGGCTGAACAAGAAAGAAGAAGAAGAAGAAAGAAAGTTATAAATAGGTACAAAATTATAGCTTAAAATTAACAATTACAAACTACAATAGTTTTTCTCAACATCCATAAAAATACACATTCAGACGTCATTACCATTCATTCATTCATACACACAGGTTGTCACGCTACCAAGGCCATCGCTTTTCTTTCAAACAAATATTTGTAACATCTCACACGAAAAGTCGAGAGAGTGGCGGCCTCCCTGACGTGTAATGGCAGATTATTGAACAGTCTAAACCCCTTATAGAATAGACTGTTCTCAGTGGCCGAAAGTCTTGCCACTCGGAGGCGGAACCCGTTGGGCAATCTTATTCAAGATTTGTCTTGTCTCTCCGGCCTTATTCAACACCTTGCTGTTTGTGATGTGATCTGTTCAGTGAATCCTGAGCATGCGTATGTAGCACCACATCTCAAAGGCTGAAAGACGTTCGCATTCCCTGCTGAAACCACCTGCTTGATAGAATACATAGACGTGTATCTAAGTAGGAACCTGCAATATTATATCGGAGTACAAATTCTCGCGAGTAAGATATCCAGTTGTAGACGTTACGTAGTCTTGTGGCATCTTGGAGAACAAATATTCAGTTAATGCACATTTGAAATGAGGTTACCAATAACTTTGAAATGAAGAAAGATATTACTCCAGTCCTTACTACTGCTTACATTACATTTGATGGTCACACGACATCGCTCGATTTTCTGATAGTTACTGAGTTGAAAATAATATAAGAAAATATTACAGAATTTTAAAACGAAATGAAATCTGATGTTTTCGGTCATTGGATTTTCCTAATAGATACTGTTTTCTTTTCCGAGGTGATCAGTAGCCCGGTTGGTAACGCGCTCTATTGCAGTTAATCCAGTGGGCGCAGGTTCGATCCCCGATGCCAACCTACTCCACTTCACGACACAAGCTTTTCAAGCTTACTGGTGGAAAAAGTACACAAGAAAGTAAAAAAAAAAACAACAATTTCGTACCAGGGATATGTATTTACTAGGTAGCTTCTACTTCAGTACTAACTATAATAGATGTTGAATTTAAATTGCGGTGTTTCACGTTAAAGGTCCTGGGTTCGAATCCTGACCGCGGCAAATAAATGAACTGGAGTAGATTGATGTGATTTCATTAAGCCATCCGGTGCGGTGAAGAGAAGTCATAAGCCCGATTTAATGTTCTTCCTTCGCTGTATATCTGTTGAGATTACTATCATATAAAACGAGAAATTAAAGGACGTAGGCCGTTAGTAAAATGGCTAGAAGAATACTTATTCAAATCTGGAAATAAATATGAGTTGTTTGGATTTCCTTATAAAAATATAGGTATTATGATGAATGAATGAATGAATGAATGAATGAAGAAGTAGGCGAGCACGCTGACTTTGATCGTCGGCGGAGCGTTTAATAAAAGGGTGTAGCCGGTGCCGAGTTAAGCCGTGCGCGAGGCCCAAAAGATCCAAACATTTTCTCAAACAGGTTTCCCAAAGTCGTTTGAAAAAAAAACGTAAATTATTTCACATTCTGTTCCCTCGTAATAGTTTTTTCGTATTCTTGTTTGCAAAGGCTGTACTTGGCGCCGCAGGCGATATTTTATATTTGACTTAAGAGTATGCATATTGACTTTTCAAAAATTTTTAAAAACGGGAGACCTTATAAATCTCGACAAGCGTTACTAAATATGTTTTGGAAAAAAATAGAGTAGATACATTGAACCTTTATATAGGGAATAACTAGATTTCAGAAAGATAGAAACTAGTTTCCCGAAAGTAGCTGATATTTTTTATACTTAATTATAATAAACATTAAAATCTAGGGGATAACCGTAAAAGCCTTTGGATTGAAGCGAAATTAACCCAAAAAAATTGAAAAAAACGCTATTTTTACCAATTTATCATGTGATTGTTCATGCAATTTTGAGCCTTAATGCCGTGGGAGGTTACCGTGACATCTTGTTTGGTCCGGAGCCTTAATATCCCTCACACAAAGTGTTCAGAGAATCAGTGCCGGCGGCTTTCTGATTTTATTTCTGCCTAAGCGCCCCTAAATGCGTAAGGCCCGTGGCATTTGCTATTCATCTCACTATAACTAATACGGCACTGTATCTAGCTAGGTATTTGATTCAAATAATGTTAGTACAATATCAAAGGTTCTGAGTTGAACTGAATGTATGATATCTTCTGATGCGTACTAATATGAAGGTTTTGTATATTTTGTATGGCGAGGTAATATTAGAACTTGAAAGAAATTTAAGCTTTGCTTATAATAATGCGTTCTTAAACCGCCCTCAGCTAAAGAAAGTTTGAAAAAACCTCTCTTTGAGTGTATAAAATGTAGGAAAATTATCGAAATGACAAGTTATTTATGAGTTATAAAGAACTTCTGACTAATGATTAATTACATTTTTTTTTATCAATTAATATTAGAGTTACATTTCGCTTGCGTCAGCCCTGGGTTTTTATGAATTTAATTAGCTCTGTACTTGAATCATGGGCGTCGCCAGCTTCGAAGCTGGGGGGGGGGAGTAAAAAAAATAAAAAATGGATGTAGTATGAAAAAAGCGTAAATAGCGCCGCAGCTGCGAAAAATTTTTGTGAGACATAGTGAAGAAGGTCCTGATGTGGTTTGGTTTATTTAAAAATGTACTTACATTACTTTGCACAATAATACGCATGAAAAATTTCTTTTATAAAAAAGTGATAAAAAATAGCGCTGCAGGCAATTTTTTCAAAGAAATAATTGTATTTTGATGGATTTTCATGAAAATTTATGTTATGATGAGAAAACTTGTGTTAATAGTGTGATTTTTTGTGAGGTTTTATAATTTAGTATGAACTTGTGGTAGTGATGTGATTTTGTGTGAGGTTTTATCATTTAGTATGAAAAAATATATACCTATTCCAATTCCTAGGGGGCTGCCCCCCCCCCCCCCCTTGCTTAAAAGGCACAATGTTTTCTTTTGCCATCTAGCCTTGAATATTTTAATATTTGAAAAGTTAATGTCTTATTTTGTACGCGTATTTTTTCTTGTGCTTAAATTTCTCGTTTGATTTCACATTATTATTGGAGAATAATTTGTTTGATCTTCGAGCATGTGAACAAAAACCCTGTTAGCTGTAATGGATTCTAAATATTTGTAAATTCTACACCACTACCCTGATATACGCTGGTTCATCTTTTTACAACATTTTACTGAACTTCGCTCCGTTGTTTTTTTGTTCGTGTGCAAATCTTACAATCCATTTTTTAACCACTTTCTGACTACTTAGAATTGAAGATGTGGACTCCTCCTCCATAGGTGGGAAAAGAGGGAACATCCTTACTGCGAGTGTGGCGAGATCGAATCGATTGATCACATCGTGGGGCACTGTCCTAACAAGAAGTTTCAGAGGGATTTTGGGGAAATCCATGAGGTGACGTCAAGGGCAATAGAATATTTGAGAAATATTGACGCGGAGCTTTGACTCTCAGATACACTGTACAATGGTCGCTCACATACGAGAAAAGAAGAACTACTTAGAGACCAGAAACCTTGCAAACGTACGTAAACTCGGTGACCATAAATTTCTGTACAAAAATAGATCCTTCTCCAAAGACAAAGAAGATGTAAGGCGTTTGAGGGGGATCCAAGGGTTGTACGGTCATGTGTGGTATCGTATGAAAGGGATATAAAATAAATAAAGATCATGAGTCAGATTTTGTCCTGCTCAAATCTCGGAAGACATCGAGCGATCGACAGGATCCAGTCACCGCATACCACCGTGTTTGGTATCTTATAAAAGTGCTTCACGAGTAGATGTCATATATTTTTTTTGTCATATAATTTTTAGTGGGAGACACCATTGGAATGAAGGAATCCAAGCGACCCGGAAGGACATGTTTGGTATCGTTTATAAGACCGCGCAAAACAGTTCTAGGATGTGAAGTTATAAAATTTGGTTTCAAAAAAGTTTTTTTTTATTATAACAGTCCTATCTTCTTCTCTAGTTTCAATCCTGCGGATTGGTTTGCAGCAAATTCCTACAACTTGTTCTCCACTCCTCTCTGTCTCCCGCAGCTCTCTTCAGCTCAACATATGTGGTGCAGTTCATATCCTCGTACACCTGGTCCAGGTACTGCCGTCGGGGGCGTCCCCTGTGGTTTTTTCCCTCAGCCATTCCCTCTAAGAAGTCTTATATTTTTTTTTTAAATTTAATTCCAAACTGTTTTTCCTGGGCTGCGTGTATTTGGCACACGATTTTTTATTACTTTTCCGTTTCATTTCACAGGATTTGATTGCCCACTCTGCATATTTTTGCTTGAAATATTTCAAATTAGGTAGCCACCCACTCCATATATATTGAGTTAACAAAATAACAAACAGTAACTTCCTAAATATACCAGGAATCAGCAAAAATACATAAATCAAGCAAACCAAAAATGAAACGCAAATAACTAAGTGAAGTAAATTGATTGAGGAGTAGATTTTAAAATCGGGCAGAAATTTAGACAAAACTTAAATATTATTTATTGTGTCTCCTTATTAGGCCTTAGATACTGATGGGGCACAACGCCGTCCTGGTGCCGACACTGATGTATGCTAGTGAGACATGGATTTGGACATGTCTGAAGGAGGAAGGATCAAAATAATATAAATGCTGTCGAGATGAGGTCGCTTAGAAGAATGTGTGGAATTGAGAGATAGGATCAGAAATGAAAGTATTAAAAAGTGCTCCTTCAGGAGCAATTTTTGGAGCAATAATTGCGGCAACTCGTCCAAATCGTATTGATTTTTCGCACAGCAATTATTTCGGCAATTTTTAAAGCGAGACAACGATACTGTATGCAAACGAGAAAGAGAATTGTCGCGATGTCCAATCAGTTTGGACATTTTAGTCAGTTCTCTTTCGCGTTTGCACGCGATATCGCTGTCTCATTTATAATATTGACGAAATAACTGCTACTATATATCGCGAAAGATCAATGCGATTTGTTCTAATTGCCGCAACTCTTGCACAAAAAATTGCTCGTTGAGGAGCACTTTTAGAGAGAATAATGACTGTAAGATGACTACACTTCACAACACAAGCTTTTAGCTTTCTGTGATGCGTGCAGAAAAGTCTGTACACAGATTGTTCATTTTATTCAAGAAACAAAAAATAATTTAAATTTAATTATTTTTTGGAAAAAATAAGTAAGAATAGTTTCGCCTGAAAAACCACACCCCTATTATAAACAGCTAAATTAATTGCTAGGCATCAGCAGTTATTAATTGAAATTTAGAAAAAAGCAAACTATTGTTTTTTTCCGCAGAATGCTTAGCTGTAATTGCCCAAAAATCATTCGCAGATTTCGCTGAAAAGACAGAAAAAAAATACGGCATTGACCATCAATCATTTGAGATTGTCTAAATTCATAGCACGAATATACAAGTACTTACATACGTTACAGTTGTTTCACTACAATCGTGATTCTCAAAAAGTGGTTTTACGATTCTTCTATTCAGCCCCTTTCCCTGCACTGCTGGATATAGGCCTCTTCCTGTCTCTTCCATAATTCTCTGTTTTGGGGACTCATGCCTCCAGCCACGTCCCACCGACTCGATGTTATCATCGACCCATCTCCTTTGTAGTCTCCCTACAATCCGTTAATTCTCGTAGGGTCTCCAGCTCAGTACTCTGGAGGTCCATCTGCCGTTCTTTTGCCTTGCCACATGACCCTTGACTGACATTTCAGTGTCCCTACTATCTCTGGAATGTCTGAGACCCTTGACTGACGTCTTGCATCTTTCTTATCGTCTTTTACGATTACCTGAATATTATGGTTCCTTTTCTCTTGAAATTTTAAGCAAAGTGTATTTTATTATATTCTATCCCCTCACGCCATGTCTGTCCCCTGCGGGGTAGGCAGAGACGACGGACTTTCCTATCATTTTACACACACGAACTTCAGTTACATTTATTTTACAATTAGTCATACATACTATACGATTCCTTTTACTCTGAACACGTTGTAATATCTCTAATATAACGAGAGAAGGACTATGTATGATGAAATATAAATGACAGAATATAAGTAAGTAGACTGGCATATATTCTGCTATGAAAGGAGTGTCTGTGCTAAGCAAACAAACAATATTCTGGAGCTAGAACTAGAACTAGGTAACCACTTTACACTATCCACTATACAGTTTGATGGTTAAGCAAATATAATTAGTCAAGCAGACATGGGACCATTAGCGACTTGCATGCGGCGGTGTGGGTCAACTCAACTAAGCTGTATCAACTAACAACAATATTAATAATAATATGAGGTATTATTCAACTGAGCTCAGTGTTCATACCTCCCTCAATCTATAACCTGAAACAACTGTTATACCTGTATAGTGCATATCCTATGCAGGACTGCGTTTTTTGCCATTAATTTTAACTCAGCGGGTCAACGGGCGATTATCGCACGTAAACAGAACGCATTTGGGTGATTGTTCCAATTGGAATTGTCAAACAGAGATAGAGATATGAGAATACAAATAAGAGTGAGTTGATAGATATACATCGAGATAGCGATATCACAGCACTCTTCTTTTGTAGAAAGGGATAGACGTATTGTGGGTTAATAAGAGTGAGTGAACAGCACGTGCGGATCACTCTATTATCTATGGCGAGCGAATGTCACCCAAGCAAATAGTTAGGTGTTATTCGCAACAACCGAGCGTGTCAACTATGTACATATAACAGGTTGAATCGCACAACCGGTTCACTCGCACAACTGGTTCACTCGCACTGATGATAGAACGGAGAACAATAGAACCATAAAAAATCACTGAGTGAAATTTAACGGACCCGGAACGGACCCCCGGCTAGTGAATGGAGCGAGATGAAAGTGTTTATAACTGTACTACTAACGACATCTGTTTGACTTACTCAATCCAATCATATTTTTAATTGCCTAACATCGACTTTTTACTTCATTCGTACATTAGTTGACGGCATGCTTGCCAGGTCCACTCGCTTGGCAAACCACAACAAGCCATCACACATTGATTAGCTTGTCTAATTTTACCGGCCGATACGATCGAGTATCGGTTTTTTTAAAACAAACGAGTTTGCGGAAAACGCTATCGAAGTAGACACACATTTGTACATTTGCGGCAAGTGCCAAGCGTGTGGAACTAGCATTAAAATCTATCATTTGAAAAGACGTGGTTATGATTGAAGTGCAGTAGGTGCCACAATTTTAAACTATCACCTAAACAAATACGTGTGCAAAATTTCGAGGTGCTAGAACGTTAAGAACTTATTAAAGTTTGAAAAGAAAAATGTTGGCAGGGACACCGAAAATGATGATCAATAAAGGCGTATTAAAAATGTTTCAGAAATTATGTAAGTATCACGTGGTTTGAGAAGAATATATCTCTGGGTTTGGATATATTATTTGAATTTTCAGAAAATGTCTTCGAAAGAGTATAATTCCAGACTTTATTTGATCATACTTAAACCCAACACAGTTATTCCTTCGCCAGATCCGATGGAAAATAATCAAAATAATCAAATGATTGTAGAATGTATGTATACCTATACCTATAATATAATACCATACAATCATTCAGTAATACGGAAACTTTCCCCACACCCATAACATAAAGTGTACCATTAAAATTTACCGCAGAGTGTATGCACATGAAGGCACTTAGATAAAAGTATCTTGGGGTGAAATGGTTATAGTTATTACGCTATAATATTCATATAATGCCTTTCCACTTTGTGCACAATGGGTACATTATGTACAATGTGAGTAGTGCCATTATGATTATTTTATATTCCAAGCTTTTTTCTGTTTGTTTTTTACTTCGCATTTTGCAGCCTACTTCATATCAGTAGATAGTTCATTGAAATTTATAAAATGAAAATAAAGGTGCTCTTACACGGGCAATTTTTAGAGCAATAATTGCTCAGCAATTCGTGTCGCCTCGCCGACATACTCGTATAATAAGTATTGAATAAATATTGCGCAACAATTGCTCCACTAATTGCTGCATATTTCCGTAAATTTCCGGGAATTGCTTAATGTTTTCATGATATATTCTGGACCAGAATGGTCGGGAGTGGGGCAATTTAGTTTCTTATGTAAGCGAACCTTGAAAAACTTAGATGATTTGTTCGTGCTTAGAGAATGATGGATGAGAGGATGATCAAAAAGGAATATGAGTGTGGAGCGTGGTCGTCCGAGACCACTCATGTCGAAGACGGCCAAGTTTTGAGTCTATCTATCTATACCCTCATGCTACGTCCCTTGCTGGGTAGGCAGAGAGGACAGAGCGCCAGACAGCCATATCCTTACACACACTCGTAGCCTCCGTCATTGCGTTCATGCGTGCAGTCATACACGCTCTCCGATCCCTTTTACTCAAAACGCGTCAGTCCTTGAGGATCTGGTCGACATAATCGGACCAGGCCCTAGTCTCGGTTTTAAGTACCTACAAGAAATCGGAGGAAGATTCCTGAATGTGACGAAAGCAAGGAGCTTGTTTGTTGGGGCAGTATGGCGTTCTGTCCTCTCTGCCTGTTCCGCAAGTGATAGAGATATGAATAGTATTGAAATGCATTGTTATAATCGTCCAGAAAATAGGTACCTATGTCGAATTATATAAATGTAATGGATGCACAAAGTGTGACGGACTGAAGGTTTGGATTTCACTAGCATAAAATATAATCTTCAAAATCATTTATCCAGTTCGAAACCAAATGTCGATAGAAAAATGTAACATTGTAAGCAACATTTTATTCAAAACGACAGCTTTAAAAAGTAGCGCCCTCATATAAGAAGGTTTCAGGTGCAAATAATACATTTCACGGAATTTATCTTCGTATTTTAGGTTGCCAGGTTGCCCCATAACAAAGGTGATGCAACATACAGCGAGTATGAGGTTTTATGTTATAAAAATAGGGATTCAATCATCAATCATCGAACCATCAATTTTAGATATTGCATATTTACAAAAATAGTCAACAAAGTTGAACATAAAAAAACGACTAATTGTTTGATTGAAGACTTTGGGGGCGGCATGAAAAAGGCGATATTAGTATCGAATCCATTGTTTTCAATATCGATAGGATGAATTAATAGTAACATTCTCGGAAACCACAGAAGTTCAGGGGTGGAATAAGGGGGGGGGGGGGGGTAGGGTGGCGGCATGAAAAAAACGACATTAGTATCGTATCCATAGTTTTCAGTGTCGATAAGATTAATAGTAATATTCCCGGCACTCGCAGGAGTGTCTGTGGCGTAGCAAGGCGCGCAAGGTACACATAGTTACTAATAAAATGTACATAAAAAAAACACACACACGATTGCATAAAACAAAATATTTGAACAAAAGATGATAATTACGAAGAATCACGAATTCCACACAATGCAGTCAGAGTGATTCACGATTTCCAGGGAATATAAAAGAGTGTCATAACAATTGTGTGTCAGATTCAATTCCCAGTAAACATGAGAGGGTTCATATTACTGCCGCTGCTGGCAATAGTGGTCCCCAATGAAGAAGTAGCTGCACAGGTATGGCCTGTAGCTCCTCCACCAGAGAATCGCCCTGCTTTTCTTTGTGAGTATTATTCCTTCCAGTATTTTTAATTCACGCTTTTAATATTTCGTCTGTCTTTGATGTTGTCTGCGGCTACATTTCCCTCTTCAAATTTGATTCACTCTCCAATGTTCCAGCACCTTGATACTTTTTTTGCAAAAAATATTGCTTTGGTTACAGTTTAAAATTGTTGTGCTAGTTTTTCATAGACACGTTTCAAGTGGTAAATTTCGTGGTTTCGTAAGTGGAAAAGCATGGTCCAAAAAGTGTTGTTTTTCTACGATCGCGTAATTATTTGTACTTGGAAGCAACTTTGGCCAATGAACTGATTTTTTATACCACGAATACGATAAAAGTGTGATTCATTTAAGACAATCTATCACCTCTACCGCTGGATGTTTCAGGAGCTTAAGTTCCTATGTCATTCAGATTTTTTCAAAGGCAGGGTTCAAAGTGTACTAGTAGAGTTTCCCTAATCAAAATTCTCCCTGTACCTATCCAAACATACATATACCAGAACTGTATACCTATCTGCAGAAGTTATTCCATTGTTTATTTTTCATTGCAGCTTATATATGCGTGGTGCTGTTGAACCGACCAAACTCAGTATGGAATTCTTGCGGTTCTCCCTGTCCTCCAAGGTGCAGTAACAGAAACCCTGTTTGTCCCTTTAGGTGCACATCTGGATGTTACTGTATTTCTGGTTATATTCTCAATAACCAGGGTCAATGTATCAGAGTAAGGGATTGCCCAAGAATAATATTTAATAATATAGCATAGACGTAAGATTATTAATTGCAGGTATATTTTTATTATGTCATTGTTGTTGTGATCCTCTCCACGAGTGTTGCTCGTGTGAGGGGAGTATAACTAATTTATATAAGTAACTTGTTTTATATTTGTGTTTTTGGTGAAATTTCAACTGCTTTAATTGAATAATTAAATGAAAATGAATAATAAAAAAAATGTAAAAATATATTATCATTTCACAAAAATACATGTTTCTTAACAGAATTTTCACTGGATTTTTTAAAAAAGGCCAAAAATAAGGATCTCTACCAAAAGCCTACATTATTGACTATGATTTTTTGTTTGTTTTGTCAAAATCGAGTTAGTACTCGTAGTTCGTAAGTCTCTCGTAGTTCAAAAAACCCAATGAGAAATTTTCATCCACCTCAATTTTCAAAAGGCCATAACTCCAAAAAGGTTAATTTTTTGTCATACATTTACTGTATTTTTTTACATATTTTTTTATCCTCTATCACTTCTCCAAATATTGGACCTAAAGAACCTATTACCCTGCGTTAGATTTTTTTTTATAATGAGCTATTTTTGAAGTAAAACAGTAATATCTTTTTTTAGAAAGGGATCTATGTCCAGTTTTGTACTTTTTTAAAAAACTACAATAAATGGGATAGTTTTTAATATAATTTGTCAGCTTAATGTCATACAATTTTTTTAGTGTGTAACGCAGTCGAAATTTCTCAATAAAAAGCAAAAAACTCGAGAGCCGGAAACGATGTTCTTTTTTTCAATATTGTGACATAGTACGTTTTATTTTGGATTATAATCAAATAGCTGGATTATTCAGGATTACGTTTCAATAATTATAATCTTAGAATATTGAATTTGGTGACCGTGGCGATCTAAAAGCTGAGCGAAGGTGTCGAATTTCACGAAAAACAAAAAAGTGCCGATATCTCGAGAACGAGCGATTTTTTACCAAAGTCATATTTCGATTTTCTGGTCCGTTATGAGTTGGTCTATCATCCCTCCACGGGAAATCGTTGACTTACGGGACACCCTGTATATAAAAAGAAAGTTATATCATCATCTTCTTCTTTCTCATTAAATAGATCTTGGATCTGTTTAGTCAGGGCTCAAGTCTCGTTCCTGTGATGAAGAGGTCCAACTCTCTCTCCATCTTTTCGGCGGACGTCCCGGTGGTCGACGTCCTTAAGGGAGCTTAGGAATTATTCGCCTATTATTATTATGATCATAGATATGTTTAAGGACCCGCGAACTTTGGTAAGTACTAAAAATTATCGAACTTTTGAAAACATCGAAAACTGAGATTGAATTTGCACCCCTAATTGTCTGAGGTCTAACATTATGAGGGTCATACGTATGAAATATATTATTGCTGTATGTACATAGAATTTCTGCTGCACTTATCTTGAGAAATGGACATAGGTAAGAAAAACGTATGGAAAATGTATAAACGGAAAACTGTATGAGTTATTCGCACCTAAAAACTCGACAACTGCAATCTGAAAAAACTGCAGTTTTAACGAAAATAATACTTATATTTGCAAACCACCAGATTCAATTCTGTCCCTTGAGCGCGATCAGCATCTAATTAGGAATGCTATTTTATTACAATTTTTAGAACATGCATAACATGCCAACCTTTGAAAAACATACATCAGCGTCCTTTCGGTAAGTAGAGAGAGGTATGGAAAGAGGGAGTCACCATTTAGTACAAAAATATGGTAAATTAACTACGTTCTATACTACTTAGTCCTACTTCGGGTTGACTGTAAGATATTTCTTTTGCAATAAGTCCGCCCTTTAGCACACGACTATTGTCTTGTTTTGTAACTAATTTACATTTTTCTTTTATAAAGGATCTGGGCTCGCATGTACAAACTCAAATACTTTCCTGCATACCTTGCACTAGGCTAAAAACCTGTATCGCAAAGTGTGGAATACATCGCAAGCGTCGGGGTTTGAACCTGGCACCTTCCGCAACTGCGCCAACCATGTACCCTTTGTGGCTAATTTGTTTGTTTATTTTCTTGATTTACTTACCTGCGTACTACGAGTATCTAAATCTACAGACGTTTCTATTATACGTTACCGGTAAGTTCGTATGATCTGCAGTTTTAAGGTGCCGCGCAGGACCTTAACTCCGTGGAGCAGCGATTTATCTTCCCATTTGTGCAATCGTGCGGCACTAAGAGAATTCCCAGACACTAATGGATTGCACTCAAGACTGCAACAAATTTTAATGATTTATATTGTTACGTTGTTGTTTCTTACTCTCCTTGTTTTGTATGCCTTCATTTTCTAAATTTCAAAACGAAAAGGAAAGAAACTAGACAGTGAAATTTCACTCAATCTATGGAGTGCCAGAAATGGAGGTGAGCTAGTCAGGAGCCAATAGACGTACACCTGGCCTCGACGCCAGAACTATAGACTAAGAAACTCAGAACCTCCTCCTTAAACCTAGAACTAACACACCAGCAACCACCATGTGCGCACTGTACAGTTTCCAAACCAGACTGATATGTCCTGATCGTTTGAGACACCCATCTCCAAATTAATGTTTGGAATCACCTCAGCCCAATTTGAAAACACCCCGACAAGTTTCCTAATCAGGTTATTTGATTGAGATCGCGTTCTTATTCTCTAGTTTCAATCCCGCGGATTATTTGCAGCAAATTCATACATCTTGTTCTCCACTCTTCTCTGTCTCCCGCAGCTCTCTTCAGCTCGACATATGTGGCGCAGTTCATGTCTTCGTACACCTGGTCCAGGTACTGCCGTCAGGGGCGCCCCCTGTGGTTTGTCCCTTCAACCAATCCCTCTATTAATTCATGTAGGAGACCCTCGTGACGAATGATGTGGCCAATCCAGCGGGCACGTCTCTCGGAGATGGTTTTAAGTAGGTGCCTCCCTTCTTCGACTCTGCTGAGCACCTCGGCAGATCGCGTTACTGCGTAAAAATATGTCATTTTATATTGGTCATTACTTGGATTACTTGGATATTTTATTGATGTTTTTAATTCTTCGTTTTAAGAACTGTCACGACACCATTATTGAGTCCAACTTTTTTAGTGAGACTTGACACATCGTGTTATAATAATTGTACATTGAAAATAAAATGTTTAATTAGACAAATGAGAATAATTACCAAGATAGGTATCACGATTTTCCCACAATGCAATCAAAGTGCAGATTCACGATTTCCTTAGTGTATAAAGGAGTGGCATGACAGTTGCGGGTAACAGATTCATATCCCAGTCACCATGAGAGGACTCATACTATCACAGGTGCTGTGTGTCTTACTGCTTGCTATCTCCTATAGTGGAATAGAGGGACAGATTCTATACCCTCACGCCGCATCCCTTGCAAGGTAGGCAAAGAGAACAGATCGCAACACTTTCCTATCTTTACACACACTTTGGGTTCCGTCACATTCATGCAATTCGTCATACATACTCTACGATGCCTTTTACTCCTTTTACCCTCCGTCCTTGAGAATCTGGTCTACATGCTGAAGCCATGTGGTTCTTGGCGGCCCCAATTCCTCACACCTCTTCTTTCTCCCAAATATATTTTATTTGTTATCCTTTCATCGTTCCTTCTCTCTACATGTCCCAACCATCTCTACTTGTTCACTTTCATTTTAATCACAATCATAATCTCATAATCTTTTTTTTTCACCACTGAATATATATATTTTTTCTTTTAGTTGTGTTTCCAAGTGTAGTGAAGTGTGTTCAAAAAGTATTCGGGTTTGTAAAACGAAAGGGTATAATAATTATGTTTACTTTAGAGATAGCCCTTCTTATATTTTATAGAGAAATAGAATAGAAAAGAAAGCAAAGAACAGAATAATAATATATTGAAGTAGGGCCGTGTCTAGTGTCTACTGTCTGGGCTGCAGCCTAGGGGACCTCCACCACAAAGTAAAATTAATAATTTGGAATAAATTTTTAAATAATTAAACATAATAAATATTTTTGTGGTATGTGCCCTTGAAAAAACTGACAGGAATGGAGGAGTATGGAAGCAAACAACAGACAAAAATGGAGGAGTATGGTCTTGGTCTATATCCAGTTGTGGAGCACAGGGGGCTGAAGAAGAAGAAAAAGTGCCCTTTCAACACATGATCACAAATCACAAAAGAGGCCTCATAAATTAATGACGCGGTGTATTTATTTTTTTATTTAACTTTTGAAAAAATGTAGGGGATCTACTAAATATCTTTTTGCAAAAATGTCATGTCAATACTGTTTCCTCGCGCCGCATCCCTTGCTGGTTATACAGAGAGAACAGAATGCCAGATTTCCCCATCTTTACACACATTTCTTGTTCAAAATAGCCTATACGATTTGTTTCTACATGGTCGACCCAAGTGATTTTCGCTCCACATACTTATTTTACTTTATGTATATTTTCTTCGTTATCCAAATTACAAAATAAATAACTGTAATCAAAGAAATCTAGACTCTCATTACGGGCCAGGGCCACTACCACCAACTCAGCCTAGGGGCCTATGGATCCTTAATACGGCCCTGTATAATAGGGTAGCCACTAGCCATGCCATAATATAATAAATTTTCCCATTTTCTGTATAGTGGATGTTCTGTTTGAAGTGAATAATAATATATGATTACATAATAATGTTCATCCTTTGATGATTTCATACCAGGATCCACTAGCACTCCCTAATAACATGATGATAGAAGTGAAGGCTATTAAAAGAGAGCTCCAAATTGAATGGGTGCCTATGAAAGAGCTTTATTTACTATATTTACTTTTAGCCGAGAATATTTTTTGTGGCATAAACTGTTCAAGCGGCGTCAGAGCGAGCCAAAATATGGTCGTATATTCACTATACAGCTCAGAGTATATTCGTTTGTAATTTTTCGCCCATAACTCAGAACCTACACACTTTTAAGCAAAAATATCTAGTAGAAAAATAAAGTGCATTATTTTTTAATTAATTTATGCTAAGATTGTTTCGTCGAGGGACAAACGGTCTAGGCGCTAGAGGGCATTGAAATTCAGTATAGTACATTAGAGGCAGTTTTGACAAATATTTAAACTGATTCGCAATAACGATAAAAATAGTTAATTGTTAGATTCGATTCCAGGTCGACGTGATATTATTGTATGTGATATAATTGTATGTTCACTGACAGAAAATGGAACAAAATATTCGTATGTCTCTGTATGTATGTTTTTACACTATTATAGCGTACGTATACCAAGCTTCGCCGACCACAATACTGTGCAAAATAAACTGAAAAATATTCATGAAAATGTATGTAGTTTACATTCATATACACTACATATACTGTACCATACTAGTGTTTAAACAATCCTTCTAAACAGGAGAATACATATTTCACTTTTTTTTATACCGACATTGAAAATAGACGATTTCGCAAAATGCATTAAAAAAACTATAAATTATAGTGTTACTCCTCAGCCTGCCTCCCGTATTAATGTATGCGTGGGGGACTAAATAATTCAGTTTGCACATAATGTTGCAATATAATATATAAGTTCCTAACTGAATTGACTAATTTAAAAAAACTGTAATTCTTAATGACACTACCAACTTGTATAGAATATTTCACAACGTGACGTACAGACAGTTGGTCATTATTATATTATACCCGGATAGTTGCAGGTAGATATAAGATATAGTATAGATATATCGCTGATAGTGGTCAGTACAGCGATTCAATATTACCTGAATTAAAAAAAAAAACGGCACGCCCAACAAGTACAACAAATGATCGCGGCACTCTGCTCAAATCATTATTTGACGATGCTAAATTAGTCAGAGAGAGCTTACTCTGGACATGAAACACCTGGAGCTTACTCCAGAAGACTGCCTGTATCGGGGCAAATGGAGAAAGAGGATCCGAGCCGCCGACCCCAAATAAATGGGATATGGTGTGGAGAAGAAAAAATTAAGTAATATAAATTATTTCAATTATTTTTATGCTGGAAATCGAGGAATTATTAAACACTTCTAAAAATAAATATTCGTGTGCTAGTATTGTTTACCAAGGAATTGACACTTATTTTTACAGTCGCGGCACACACCACAAATACTGATTGAGACAGTCAGTTTTGTAGATCAATTTTTAAACGAGTTTTAAAAAGGGATTGGAGAAATTTATATGAAATAATACTTTCTTATAAAAGTGTCGATTAAAACATAACACTGTTAGTACTTAGGTAGTAATACAACAAGCATTTTTTTTAAATAAAGTAACGTTAAAAATACTGCTTATCAATAAAAAAAAACATTGAAAATGTGACATAGGTAGCATTCAAAACCTTCGAAAGATAATGTTTTCGAAGAGTCATATCGCGGCACACAAACGCGTCACTTTCATCAAGAATTAGCCCGGTGTACCATTCTACATTGCATTATGAATTTTTATAGGAGAATTCTCTACGTACGATGCCTTTATTCAAATATTATGCTTGCATAAATGTTTAACCACACGTGGTGGAGGTTTTTGTATATCGTACGTTGATTTTAATTATGAAGTACCTACAGAGAAAATCTGTTCTTGCGCATTTATCTGGTGAACACGTGTACCTATAATATTATAATGGCCATTATTTCGCTAATTTTATTTTTTCTCGTTTTTATACGGTTTTAAAATACTGAATGCATTATTATTTTTTCTCTATTGTTCAGTTTAACGTTTAAATACTCTACCTGCATTATTTCTTTTACTTTTTCCTTCACGTCCCACACACATACATTACATCAGTTTTATAATAAATTAATATTTATATCCAAAGCACTAAACTCCCTTTCATCAGAAAATTCCCCCACATGTAACCACCCCGCAATGAAATAATTTTGACAGCTCGTCATCTGAGAAAAACAATGTTCTAACTCACCATTTTTAATAATGTAGAGTGTATTGACCGAAGTTTTTTGGTGGAAATTCATTGTAATAATTAGTACCTACCTACTTATTAAATTGAAAGCACAGTATTAATAGTATCTTCCCCAGACTTTGAGTTTATTGAGAAGGCGACTAGTCTACGGACACTTTAGAGTCCTTCGTCAGTTTACCAGACGGCAGTCAATTTTCCATTGGCCTAACAAAGTTTTGGCGAATTTTGTAACTTTTCAAGCAAAAATAAGTTTTTTTTTTTATATAAGGATCTGGACTAATTGTATACCCAAACCCAAATTAGGTATACATTATAATATGTACTTTCCCGCACACCTTGCACTAGGCTAAAAGCCTGTATCGCAAAGTGTGGAATACATCGCCAGCGCCGGAGTTTGAACCTGGCACCTGCTTGAGAGACTATCCCCTCAATCAACTGTGCCAACCATGTAATCGAGATGGAATCACAGTAACAGAATTGTCTTACTATTTCATTCATACTATTACCGACAGATAATTTTTAATTAATCATGAGGCAATTTGTAAAGTTCATTGATAAAATCTTGTATTTCCCCGCCTGTAAATGCGGGGGAAGCTGTTGGGTGGGGGTGTTGAAGTGTCGACGTCACCGGGGGGAGAGGGAGTGGCGATTTAGAAGCATTAATTGTAACCATGGAGACCATTTATCAAAGGATATTGAGTGACAAATCCCTGGACGTTTGGAGGTTACAGATTATTTACAGGATTTAAAAGATGTTCCATTATCGGGAGACTTAAATATACTTACAATAATATACGTCGGCACTCTACAGCATCGTGTAATGAACACACGTATTGTAAGAAGTACGACTCTACTTAATATTTATTTATTTTATTGATGTATGAAAACATAGATTTCTTAACAGTTTGAATATAAACAACAAAAAAACCAGTGAAGACGCAAAATAATTTTGGTGATTATTGAGTCGTCAATGGTTTGTTTGTTGTAGGAATGGCTGGGAAGTCAAAAACAATTTGAAATTCAAAATTCATGACAATAAAATAAGCAAAGGATATAATATTACAACGTGAAAATAAGTAATCGCAAAAATTTATGACTTCACATCCGCGGTCTTCTAAACGATACCAAATATATCAGTGGTTCTTGGATTCCTTCACTCCACTGGCGCCTCCCACCGATTTACAGGTTCAAAATTTGTAAAAAGATATGAGTAAAACGCTTTCGTAAGATACTACTAAACAGGCGGTATGTGGAGACTGGATCCTCTCGATCGCCGGGTGTCTCTCGAGGCTGGAGCTAGACAGTATCTGACTTACGATCTGAATTTCTTGTCTAACGCTCTTTCATACGATACCACACATGACCCCACAAGACTCAAGGATCCCTTTCAAACGCCTTACAACTTTTTTGTCTCTCGAGTAGGATGATCCAGTTTAGTACAGCATTGTAAAGTCACCGGGTTTACGTACGTTTGCAATGTTTCAGGTCTCTGAGTAGTCAGGAAGTGGTTGGAAATTCAATTACAAAATTTTCGTCAAAAACAACGAAGTAAAGAACGATACGAAGGAAAAAAAATATGAATTCTTCGTGAGAAAACTTAATGCATTGTTTATGAAAGGAAATTTCAGTCTGTATATCTGTACAATATTACAATATTACAATATAGTAGGTATGTATAGAGTTAGCGTGATTAAGGGAGGAGGTATCTTCGTGTTCAATATATTATATCAGCCATATTATATTATCTAAAACTGAAGGTAACTGGAAGTACATTAATTTACACAATACATCACACCCATGCACCATACGGGATCATACTTTGCCTGTTGTATACCTATCAGGCGCGAAGCTACCTAAGAACACGATTCCCATCGAGTTATCTTTTGGAAAAAATGATAGGTAAAATATTGTCTAATCTGACGTAATCCCACTAGAAATGTCAGCCCCGGCTTCCCTTCTGCAGAAATCCACCCTTCGCCACTGATACCTATACACCTTCTCATAACAATATACCAACCTATATAGATTAATATAACACACAGAAACAACATCCTTAATCTTAGTATATGCATTATTAGATCAGGCGCTGCTTTTTTTAACAAAATATGTATTCTGTCAAATTATGGAATAACTTGTGTTCTAGGACAATATTAAATTGTTTTATGTAAAAGTTAAATGTTTTTTCTGAAAATAATTTGAGTACATGGTTGGCGCAGTTGGTTGAGGCAGTAGTCTCTCGAGCGGGGGTGCTAGGTTCAAACCCCGGCGCTGGCGATGTATTCCACACTTCGCGATAAAGGCTTTTAGCCTAAGATGTGCAGGAAAGTATTTGGGTATGTGTATTGTGTATGCAAGCCCAGACTTTTTTTAAAGCATAATTATAGTATTAGGTAAGCGAGTTGCACTATGCCATACTCTCTAATGAAGTCCATACAATATGTAGGTACAGTATCAGTTGCAGTGTCTCATGTGAAGGAATATATCAGTGGGTGGGACAAAGAAGGGCCTATCTCATATTTCATTCAGACAGAAGGCTAAGGTAAAAATTGAAATTCATATTAAATATTGCATTTCGGTTTTATCAATTCCTTTATTATAAGATTGTATATTAGACTGTTTCAATATAATTACTTCTGAATGCTAAACTTCTAGATTCACCATCACGTAACAACACAGCAATGGGGTAACCAGTAAATGCTGTGTACACACACACAACACACACACACACACACACACACACACACATACACACACACACACACACACACTTAAATAACATTAAATAACATTCAGAATGGGTTGTTCGTTGGCACAACTGATCGGAGCGCCGATCTAAAGTACTTGGGTCTGGGTATTGTTTACACAAGCCGGCGTCGGCGGACAAATTGAACCGTTGAGTCTGGGGAGTTTCAGCGTTCCAAAAATCTACAGAATTGTTTAGTTGTCCCTTCCTTTCTCCAATTTCCTTCCTATTCCTAAATCCATTCCTATCCCATTTCTTACTAAACTTATATAATATGTTGGCTTAGAAATAACATTACCAAGAACATAGTAATTGGAGTTATAAAACTTGAATTTATGTAGCATCACTTCATATATCATTATAATTACTTTGTACAGATGTTATCTTCTCAAAAATAAATGAAAAAAAACCTAGATGCCATAAAAAAAAAGAAAAAAAAAACATAAATATTTATAAAAATATGCCCTTATTCATCTCCCCCACAGTGTATTTACAGGGTGGTTACTCCTCACTATCCTTGTTTGATGGATTCCTCGTGTATTATACCATACACCACTACTCCCAACTCACCAATACGGATAATCCCTAATAGGGTATAAAGAGATAAAACACGACATTATAGGGCATCACACTCCTACCTCACCTAACCACTCAACTATAATCAATACAATTGTTTGTCAAGGTAATTATATAAAAACAACGTTTAGGTACTCGTACAAGGGTGACACAATTAGAACGCAACCTTTCAATCTACAGGTGCTGAGTTCAAATCTCAGGCGTATTCTAAATTCCACGACAAAATTTTGGGTTTGGGTCCGAACCCTTTCCTAAAGAGAACCGAAAAATAAATTGAGAATCTGGTCGACATAGTCAAGTCAGCTTTGTATTGGCCTGATGAAGGATACGGGGCTCTCCGTAAACTAGTCGCCTATTTAATAAATTCAAAGTCTGTTGGAGATACTCACTAAATAGTATGTTTCATTTTAATAGTATAACAATAAACCTCCACCAAGAACATCCTGTCTTCAGTCATTCTGTATGACTATCCACTTCAGGAGTGTAGAGGATTTGTATTAGAATCAATACCTAGGATTTGTATGTAGTGTCTATTGGAAATCCAAAATAAAATACACTTTGTAAAAAATAGAGCCCGAATAATAAAACATTCCCAGGCAATCCACTGCACGGGGAGATTAAAATCTTAACAATAAAATACGCCACTGCTTTTATGCCATAATAGTTCTATTGTAGTTCGCTAAATATAGGATGTTTCATAATACTCCCCTATTCTTAAATTGAAAAAATGTGTTTCGTCGTTTTGACTACAATATTATGTGATTATTTGGTGAATCAAATACACCTAGACGCCAAAACAATATCGCTGTACAATCTTGGGTAATAACTTCATGATGTGTATTCCATTGAACATTTTCCTTCTAATTCACCCGTGAGGCCATCCATTCTGAATGAATTAATTGTTTCGATGTTGTGATTTTTATGTACTTATTTTTTAATTACACTTCAAGTTAATACTACACAGAAATATATGAACAAATTTAATCAATACTACGACATTTTGTTCACTAGGGCTAGCGTATGGTACTCGTAAAATGATGCTATATGCTATCTGCCATCCAAATCCAAAATTGTACTTGGACAAGTAGGTACATTTTGATAGGTAGACCATTTAATGTTGCAGTAGCATTAGAATTAATTTACGAGTAAACTGTATATATATCTACTTATATAATTAATTTGTATGATAAAATTTTTATTAGACCTGTTGGTCTAATCTGACATGTTGCAATAATAAAAATAGTCTTGACTTTCCATCTAAAGAAATCCACTCTTCGCCACTAGTGACTGGTGCCTAAGAAAATATTTCGAGTTCCATGACTTTTGTTGGAAAGGGCCTTGTTTTTTAATCTATTAATTTTGTAACACCCTGTATGTGAGAGAGCGTCGGGTTAAAATGCGTCGCTCCGGAAACTTAGGATTAATCGAAACATTTCCAACAACCGTCCAGTCGCTAGTGGAGGAAACCAAGCGAAACGCTTACTATTAATTGGAATAACATACAATAGATGACCGGTTTCGGTAGACTAACGGTCATTATCAAACGATTTGACAAAATACAGTCCAGTGGGTAACTAAGTATTTATCTCCACATTCTATTTATCTAATATTTTATTTGCTTACTTATTTATTTTATTCTTTACGTGAACAAATACCTAGTATTACCTATACAAAAAAAATTGACAAAAAACATATTATAAAGGTGAATCGGTTATAGTTTGTTTTCTTTTATTACAAAGGTGTGGGCTTGTGTACACAAACCCAAATACCTACTTTCCTGCACACTTTACAGGAAGCTTAAAGCTTGTGATGTCAAGCGCACAATACAAGCTCAGCACAGAGATTCGAATCTGGCACCTCCAGCCTGAAAGTATACACTCCAAATGAACTGCTCCAACCAAAAGTTAATATAGCTAAGTTAATATAAAAGGTTGGTAGTTAAGTCGATTGATCCTTTGAACAGAAACCCATTTTCCATTTCCAAGACAAATAAGCAATAATACTTTTTTGTTACCCCCTTAACCCTTTAACTGCCTCGCGCTCTATGCCCAGGAGTGTACTTAACCTTTACATTGCGTTACTTTTTACTTTAGACACTAAAATTTAACAATCTCAGGCCTGAGGGGTGCTAGGAATAACTAACTTTTTTCATATTCATTCCTGTAAACTAGATGTTTTTATTCAGATACAATTTATTATAAATCGCTGAAAAGAGAAAATTAAAATAGAAAGGAGCTAAATATTTACACTACCCACTCGGGGCCGCAGCCAAAACTCTGAAAATTATACTTAAAGGTTATTACAAAATAAAAAAAAAATAAACCTCATCTTTAATCCTCACATTTAAGAGCGATCTTTTACCTTCTTTTCTTTTATCTTCGACCCCGATTCGTCTTTCATAAGCCATGTCCAACTCTCACTAGCATAGGTTATCACTATAATTAGACAGCATTGTGCACCATTTGGTCTGAGTGCAACATTATTATTGTCCTACTACTAGCCAATTTCCTTTACAATGAGGCATTTTGAATATCTCGGTTTTCCATATTAAATCTCTTAATATCTGTCTACAGTCAGATAGGCGAAAAAAATTGGTAGTTATAACATGTTTTTCGTCTTACTAAATCATGCCATTTCGTCAATCAAAGACGTCGTTTCATCCTATTCTTGTGGATTAGCTTTGATTTTTGTTGGGGTTGTGACGAGCCCCTCTTCGGTCAGCAAGATACACCTTCAGGTCCTCAAAGGTAAGAAAAAATAGTCTAAATGAATGTAATCCAGAATCCCCGGATAATTCAGGAATCCCTTAGCCTTAGATTGAAGGAAGGAAATAAGTTATTGCTCACCTGTGTATCACATTACATTACATTACACAGGCGAGCATGTTTAAAGGCTTTATTTATTGCTTCTGTGTCTCTCACTGAAAAACAACCCCTTTAAGGTTTTAATACTTGGTTGCTATACAATTACCACGCTCCCAGACAAAAAAAAACAGTGAAGTTGGGTAAAATCTTGTAAAAATCAAAAGTTAGTAGTGTGTCTATACGATTTACGAGCAATGATGGTAAATCTAGGTCAGCCACGCTTCCTCACTTATATACTCTGAGATATTATTATGATGTTCATATAATATCCTGAAATTATTTCATTCGCGTGGAGACAGTTATGTGCTAAAAAGGCGTATAGAGAGGCGAGGCTGAAAAGTTTATTGCATCTTTGCGGATTCTGTTTAAATCTCAATAAATTTTTATATCACTAGCAGAGTAAACTCGTATATAAAAAATAAAGTTATCAATGTCTTGAAACTAGACATGCCAATGTCTCAAACTCATCGTAGACTTGTGTTCCAAATGGGATCTCCGGATTGTATAATAGACGTTCACTCATTTTTCGTCTTTTCCACTAGGACACTAGCCGGGTGTTCCTAAACATTCGTACGACTTTCACATATTTTTCAAGAATGAGATTCATCATCCATTCCGAAAGTCGTACTGTATATTTAATACGTACATGTGCAGAGAAAATGTTACGTATTTTCATATATCTACTCACACATCACATTGTGATGGTATAGTAATACCTAATACCAATAATTACCTATAATTTAATTAATTGCTTCTTCGACCATTGTACAAGAGTCAATACTCTTCAAATAGTTTGTTGCCCTTGACGCCACCTCGTGGATTTCCTCGAGAACCCCTTAAAACTTCTTGTCAAAACACTAAATTACTGAAAATTTGTTTGTATTAAAATAACGTCTTGAGGAATCAATGTCTAATCTTGAAAAAGCATTATGTTGTTTTGTTAAGACATTTTCAAGTAACAGACTCACAAACCTATAATACTCGTATTTAATGACATATGCTACTTTAGCACTGATGTTTTGAGCTGTAAGGAAAAAATCAAAATATTTTTCTTCATACTCGCGGTTCCCTTCCTCCACAAAATTATCATAGAAATTCCTTGTGTATTTTATGTTTAGTACCATCACCATTCACCATCATAAACATCTTATTTTTCTTCCGCCAACCCTCGCCTACTTGGAGTCACTGGCCTACAGACAAACAGAATCTCCGGCCTTTAGGTATATTATTAAGGATTATTGTAAGTGATTGCCACAGGGCAATAAATCCGACATGTTGTGATATAATTTCATGAAACATCATATTTTATTTGTATTTAAATAATTTATATTTATTGAAAATGAAGCGACGGTATAAGAGTGATGGTGTGGGATGAAGAGTGGAGATATCCTCAATTATTTTAGGTATTGGAACTGGATTTTTCTGCATTGCGGAGATGGAAATACATTACAGATATTCCTAGGGGGTATCTACATCCGCATAATGTAGCTTTATGTGAATTCCCTTGGGGAGGAAGTAGGGTGGATGTTCCTACGTTTACGAGTGGGCTTTGGCCGGCTTAAGCAATGAAATTTCGATCCGTATTATATACAACTTCGATCGGAATAGGTGAACGTTGCCCCGGGCATAAAGTGATTACTAAAGCCAGCCAAAGCCGACTCGGAAGCAGATACGTAAATCAGATACATATTCATTTATTTTTTATTTGGCAGTACATAGGTACTTAAATGAACCCTTTTGTTATCGCTGGTTGTCCCAAGTTGTCAGTGCCTAATTATTGTGGAGGGTTTCTAAAGTGAACGTTTGACCTGATTGCCTGATTTTCGGGCGCACCATGAAGTGGACTTAATTTTATTTTGTTCGACACCGACGACGTTTCCGAAAAATCTTTCATTGACTGGATTCCTCAATGGAACAAAACATGTAATGGTAGGATGGGCTAACCACTAAACTAATCATTATTGTACACGAGGTTTGAAGGGCGAGGCGTGCAGCACGGCACACGGCACACGGCACAAATAATATTTCCTAATGGGGTAATTTGCAACAACGATTAATGTAATTTACACTTTTTTATATCACATATCTCACACGGAAATACGTGTAGGTTAGGTATATTATTATAACCTTACATTTTAATTACTACGCGGCACTCCAAACAACGGCACATTTCAAAGCAACGGCATAGTAAATGACAATATAAAATTGTATTCCATTTATGGACACTAGTAGGTATGTGGCATTTAATAGCGTATTTTTGTTAATAATTAAGTTATTTTGTCAATTGTCCGGCATAAATTGGGATATGGTTAGACATAAAGGTAATTTTATAGAAGCAGGTGCTATACAATAGGTTCATTAAATCTTACAAAAGTTACACGAATTGAAAAAGGATGATTGGATGACGTTTTTATTTCTTGTGTTTTCAATTTCCCAACGCGTACTGTATGCTCGAAAATAATATAAAAATGTAGCCGTATTAATTATCATATGCCTATCGTCTGTTTAATTAAGACTTTTCTTAAATTTCCATCACTTCAGAGTTCAGACTAACTCAAATTACGGTGCACAAATTTGTGTTCTGTGCCGTTATAATAATATAATATGAGGTATTGATGACAACTGAATATGTGTTAGAAAAAAATATGATTTTTTATAGGCAATCCACCCGACAGCGAGTGATTTATGAAAGAAAACATATACTCTCTTTAAAAATATTAGTTTTAAACTCAGTTTTAAGGAGCATCATGAAATAATTGCGTTTTATATCAAATTGTTATGTATTTTTAGAACAGGCAGTAAGCACAGATGTTACTAAATAAAAAAATGTATGCAATTGATAGCGGCACAATGAAACATCGTGTAACTGAATTTCATATTGCTGTAAACGTGGCTAGGAACAAGTATGTGAGCAACATGAACAAACTATTAGTTAGTGAGTTAGTATGTAAAACACTGTGAAACTAGTAATAGGAAAATGGTATGGGCGGTTTGAGATTTTATCTTTTTGGGGTTAAACTTGATTTATGGTTTCACGTAATATTAGTAGGTAGATGTAGGTACACCCTATATTATTAGGGAAACTACACTTCCACTAAACTTGTGGGTAATTCTCAAGCAAATACCACATGTAGGTGTAGGTATATTCATTCATATGTGAGTTAGGTTAGGTTAGATGATATTAAAATATATTTCATGAGTTTGGTGGCAATTATAATTACTATGAGGTACTTTATTACGCGGCGCAATCAACATTTATCTTATTTTGAGTCTTAAACGTATGAGCCTAGGTATATTATTAGATTAATTTCTGCTATAAAATTTGAGAATCTCTTTAGCATTGTAAAAGTCAAATTGAAAGACAAGAAGACTTTAATTGCTGCGTGCACTGAAACGTGGATCATCCAGATCTGGAGAGCGAATCCGAACATCTAGCTACCATTGAGATATGGAGCGGGGATCCATTGGTCAGATCATATCCGAATTAATAAGGTATGGAGCTGAGCTGAGGGAACAAGGCAATTCCTAAAGAAAGTTGCCCAGTCGACCCAACTGGACTGGTCATAATTTCATCAGGTACCCAGACCCGCTCTTTACAGTCGTTGAGGGAATGGCTGAGTGGAATAATCATAGAGACTGTCCTAGATATAATTGTAGCTACATAGACCAGGTGATCGAAGATGTGCAAAGTAATTCAATCAATGTGGCAGATAATATGAGGCTTCACTAAATCCTAATATATAGCTCAATCAAAAGACTGACATAGGTATTTTCCATCGCCCACTTTTTGATAAGTATACCAAAACCGAATCAGATCGTTTCGAGATGCTAAATTAAAAATTCTGAAATTAGTTTGACTTTGAATTAGACAATAATAGATATTTTGTTTAGTGAACATTTCCCATTATTTTCCCATCATTCATCCCCCTGACATCCCCTCATTCATCCCCTCAATACAACTGCAGCATAATGAATAAAAGAATAGACAATGAATAAACAAAACAATAAAAAGTGTCATGTCTATTGTTTCATTGAGAGCAGTAATACCAACATAATGATTGTATTATTTCAAATTTCAAATACTTACGTTGTTTTTCATTGTTTGTAGTATAGTAGGAATATCAATACAAAAGAACGTACCTCAGTAAAAACAAAATTGAGTAATTTTTCATTTGTTTACCGGAATTGGTGAATGCTACTACAGTGTAAAGTGATCACACTAAGCCAACCGACGATCAGTCATAAGCTTGAAGGAATGTTCATCATTGTTTATCGTTATCATTATATACTCAGACACTCTCTCCACATGCCTAAACCATCTCTCCCTCTAATCACGTCATTTCTTACTCTATCTGTTAAGATTTTCCTATTCCACATGAACGCCAATATTATCTCAACTAATAATACTAATATGTATCTTAGATATTATTAAGTAATGTTGTACATAAATTATCAATTAGTGACCCCCTCTCTCTACAGACTATATTCGGTAAGAAGACATTCTCTTATATCGCGTTTTAGCGTCCTTCGCGGTGGGTATGGGAAGACGCCAGGACATTTCTTCAGTTTTGAATGTAATTCATATTCTATCGATTGTACCTACTAGGTTCCAGGTAACCTAAGGCATTCATATGTCCATAATAATAAATTCCCTATCACTTTATATACCGTCCTTACTGCACACTGCACACCTGAACACTTTCCCATAGCGTATATATTGTAGGTACCTACATAGTGTTGTACATCATTGTATTATTAGGTAGGTAGGTACTAATTATTATAGAAGAGAAAAGCAGAAACTTGTTGTTTGCGCCTTGAGTTAATTAGAACATCGCGTGTGATAGAATAACAGGACAAAGTACAGAACACAGAACACATGTATTGTATTGTACAAACACTGAATTATCACTTGTATTCATGTATCTCTATATCATAACATCATTACATTACATACTTATTACATATGTATTAGACTAGCTTTAACCCAACAGAAATTACGGTTGACCTGACTTTTGCAAGACACTCTAAAAATATCAAAAATGAGTCTATGATCTATGCACACCATAATCTACCTATTATTAATTTAAATACTTATTACAAATTATTATAAGAATGAACGTCTACAAAGAATCTTCGGCGAAAACGAGTGAAAAGCACGTATTTATTATTTGACCCCATTCAAAACCCATTTCACCCAAAAGAGGGTAGGAGCTTGTACTTGGATTAAGAAACACTCTCGCCTATAAGGGCTGTAGGTATCTGAAATAGTTTTGCTCTGCTCTCTGCTCCTTGCTACTTAATTCCTATACACACACACCCGCCCGCCCATATGAAGTAGGTAGGTATATACCAGTGGCGAAGGGTGGATTTCTGTAGAAGGGAAGCCGGTACCAATTTTTTTTATTGCTATATGTATATTGTAATTCGTGAGCACTCAGGGCCACTCAACACCATCTATGAAAATCGAAGCAAAACACGCAGCTTTCAAATTTATTGTGTAGATGTCTCTATCGTTATGCAAAATAAAAAATAACGCGCATTATTCCACTATAATATATCGATATTTCCAGCGTATTACACAATAATTACCTAAAATATTGAATTAATATTATACCTACCTAATATAATTAAGCACGTTCCCGTCTTTAAGGTTAATCAGCGAAAATATTATTTAATATTTTTAGGTACATCAACATCGATCGAAAAAGTTTGTAATTATATTATTAGGAATCGTGTTCTTAGGTAGCTTCGCCCCTGGTATATACAGAAACACACTAAAGATACCTGGAGCCATTATATGAACAACAATACATTACACACATTGTATATTGAATACTAGATACAATACCCGCTGTTTGTTCATTATTGTATTTTACCATCCCTAGGTCCATCACCCCTACTTGCAATCGTCGTTATAAATTTAAAAAACAAATAATAAAAAACATATCTACTTTTTTCCTATGTGAACACCACTTTTTTTTACCTACTCCACTTGAAAACTGAAGCTTTTCCAGTAATAAACATCGGAGAAATGCGTTGTTATTTTTTTGAATGTGTGTAATCTAGTAGCTGAAGGAATTTGATTGTTTTATTGGAAACAACAAAACCTTTTTACATACAAGCATAACAGTGTACAATATTATTCTGATTCCTATAGTTTGTGATCCCCCCTAACTGCGATTAGGTATAGGTGTAGGTGTAGGGAGGTGTATACTACAATGAGGGTGCCGGACAAGACTCGCGTGACGGAACGTGACCACGTAGTACGAGGAGGTATTACGGACGTGACACACGTGGAAAATTGCGACCAGCTTAGCTCTCCATCTACACAGGAGTGACGCAAGGAGAGAATAACGCCCAAAATAAAATTGTTGTCTTATTAAGACAGTAGGCGTCAGCCGTATCAATCAAGTGAGAATCGGCGACTCTACGCTTCACATGGCAAACCTTTTTAGTCTAAGCAAAACGCTGAGAAACTATCCCCCGTTTTCACCAACTTTTACCTAAGAAGGAGACCCCTAAGAAATTTCCATACAAAAACAGAGATAATATTCTATTTATTGACACGCAGGCCTACCAACCACACCCTAATTCCATACAAAATGCAACACGCAACTCACCTAGCCTGGGCAGAGATATTTGGGCACCTAACGTAGGTGAGTTGCATGTTGCATTTTGTATGGAATTAGGGTGTGGTTGGTAGGCCTGCGTGTCAATAAATAGAATATTATCTCTGTTTTTGTATGGAAATTTCTTAGGGGTCTCCTTCTTAGGTAAAATTTGGTGAAAACGGGGGATTATTAAGACTATCTTATTAAGACAGTAGGCGTCAGCCGTATCAATCAAGTGAGAATCGGCGACTCTACGCTTCACATGGCAAACCTTTTTAGTCTAAGCAAAACGCTGAGAAACTATCTCAGCGTTTTGCTTAGACTAAAAAGGTTTGCCATGTGAAGCGTAGAGTCGCCGATTCTCACTTGATTGATACGGCTGACGCCTACTGTCTTAATAAGATAGTCTTAATAATCCCCCGTTTTCACCAAATTTTACCTAAGAAGGAGACCCCTAAGAAATTTCCATACAAAAACAGAGATAATATTCTATTTATTGACACGCAGGCCTACCAACCACACCCTAATTCCATACAAAATGCAACACGCAACTCACCTAGCCTGGGCAGAGATATTTGGGCACCTAACGTAGGTGAGTTGCATGTTGCATTTTGTATGGAATTAGGGTGTGGTTGGTAGGCCTGCGTGTCAATAAATAGAATATTATCTCTGTTTTTGTATGGAAATTTCTTAGGGGTCTCCTTCTTAGGTAAAAGTTGGTGAAAACGGGGGTATGAGTTATATAAATAGCTGCGGAGAGAGAGCCATGCTAGGGATAAGCTAAAATAGATATGTCGGAATTGAAGAAGTAAAAAGAAAAATTAAGGTCACTGATGTCATTCAAATGTATTGGATATGTAGCCAGGAGCGCAGAAGGGATGTGGACAGAAGCCTGTTAACTTGGAGACCTCGAACAACAAATAGAAGGGCAAGGCGGCCACAACTGAAGGGAAGAGATGGCCTGATCCAATACGTCGGTGTGACGCAGGTGCAGTTTGCATAGGACATGGCGACATGGAGACAAATTGAGTAGGCACTAGGTAGGTTTATATGCAGGAGTCAGCGGCTATGGACTGGGAACAAAGAAGGAAAGAATGAAACGAAATAGTGCAGATTATGTAGGGGCGGCGTATATCCTAGTTAGGGCCCCGTGGTCATGTTAAACATAAAGAGATAGTTTAAAAGAATCATGGTGTGGAAGTATCTCATATGGTAGGTGTAGGTACACACAGTACACTGTACAGTCAAACCATACGTATTGTATTTTATCTCTGTGCAATTGTAAAGTATGTTTGTTGGGAATTCCTGTAGAGTGTAGAGTAATATATACCTAGTAGTTGTAAGGACATTGTGGAAGGAATCACTTACTCGACAACTTACAATCTATAAAGGAGAGTTTATTATATTACACATAGTTTTATTGTATTCTGTGTGTATTATGTGATTGCACTACAGTGGCGAGGTGTTATGACAACAGATTATATTGGACTTCCTTCATTGCGTAGAATTCTTTGTATACGAGTACTGTGTGCGGTCATACATCTTGTGAATGGTCTAATGACTCAATATCTCTAGAGTCTAGGTGGTACGTAGGTACGAGTATTTACGCAGAATTACATAAATAGATATTTATGAAAAGCATACAAAAGGGCGGGCTTATTTCAAAAGCAATATCTTACAGTCAACCCGAAAAAAGAGAAATGGTACGGAATGTGGTCACATTCTCATATTTTTTATACTAAATAGTGACCCCTTGTCTCCAAACCGCTCGCTGTCTTCTCACCGAAACGACGGGGTGGAGACCTTTCTTTCCTCTTGCATATTCCATCAAATCAATTATTGTAATAAGACTTAACATTCTATTGTATGTATATGTATTACCATACAAACACAGATAGAATTCTACATACTCGTATGCGACCACATTCTCCTAGAGAAACAGTTAAAGTTGCAATGCAACACCAGACCGCCGTCTAGCCAACAGCCAACAGCCAGTAAAGTGGTTAACACATAATCCTCTAGGGTCGCTCTATGCTCTATGCTCTGTGCTCTGTTCTCCAACACCCCACAAAACTAAATACATGAATAAAATCCTTAAACTCTGTGCTAAATACTCGCCTTTATTATTGCAACACAATTTGGCTTAATGCAACGTTGTCTAAAACTGCGGTTTTCTCATTTAACGACAGGCAGGAAAATAAAAAAAAAGTTTCAATTTATTTTAGTAAGCCGAGACTTATCTCTGAAATTACTGAAATTTATTCCCGTAGTTTTTATTTTTTTTTTTAAAAAGAATTTGGGCACAAACCCAAATACTTTCCTGCACACTTTGCACTAGGCTAAAAGCCTGTATCGCAAAGTGTGAAATACATCGCCAGCGCCGGGGTTTGAACCTGGCACCTCCCGTTTGAGAGACTGCCGCCTCAACCAACTGCGCCAACCATGTTAGTTAGTTAGATATACCTAATGCTAATTTGGTTGATATGTTTATTTTTATATTCGGCCCCCTTTTTATAAACAACAAGCCGAATCGTCGCTTGGGTAAATTATTCTTATGTTGCACTTACACATTGATAGATTTTTAATTAAAAACGTAAAGCGATATTAAGAACTATTTTTAGTCACAGCATGTCGTCCCTTAAGGTGCGCTTACACGAGTAATTTTTCGAGAAATAATTGCTCGGTAACTCGTATTTATCAACATGAGACAATTATTGATCGAGCGATGTCGAATGATTGTTTCCGCAATATTTAAAGCGAGACAACTATATTGAGTGCAAACGAAAAAAAAATGACTAAAATTTCCAAACCGATTCAATTCATAATGTCGACATGCAGAAATATACATTTAATATTACACAATAATTGCTCCACTTAGTCTTATTCCCAGGAATTGCTTGATGTTTCCATGATGTATTCTCGATCAGAATTTCCGGCAGTGTAGACCAGGCGCTGGGTGCATTTTTGTATGAACAATATGAGGACCGAGTTCCATCAATTGATTATTGTTGGGGATAGGTCAAAGATAAAGGAATCGGATGTTGCCGCCGCCTATTTTGGTCCAATTTTTTTTTACACCCCCTCAAAGTTAGCCGATGGGGTGCATTCTATGAAGTCATTTTAATGACTATTTCAGTTTTTATTTTAATTTTTTTATAATGGAAAAGTAAACCTAGGTCCTTTAGTGAAATAAAAAAATAAAAATAAGAAAAATAAAATAAGGCTTTGTTGTTAATAAAATAATAGAGAGAAAAAATGATGGATTTCGTTCTTCCATCATTCAGATCTCCTAATTGAGGATGCAAAAGGTGAGGACCGGCAATTAAGCACGGATTCTTATTCCTGAGACTCTAAACAATGAAAAAAGCCATGTTGCCGGCAACTGCAGTGGTCCCTTCTAGTCCCTTCCCCTCCCTTCTTCATCCCCTAGGGTAATTCTAAACAAATAAGTCGTTATTATAGAGACGCAATATTCAGGTGGTCGTGAAATTTTGGTATGTTATATAGGTCAATACGGTAGTGAATAATCCAGTTTTTCACGATTTTCCTCCCACCGCCCCCTCCGCCACCCTTAAAAAACCTTAAAAATCGCACTGTTTTATATTATGCTTTGTATCTTCGTCGTTTCGCATTTTTGGCCAAAATAATCCTTTGCTTATTTGTTAAGCATAAAATATTCTAAAAATTGTTCCTAAATAATTTTGCTCTAAAGTAAATAGCAGCGGTACTGTCAAGCTCAAAAGCTGAAAAAAATTGTATATTTTCAATTTAGAATTTCTTTCCTTTTTACGGTATGATAACTTCGTTATGGTTGGTTTTAGCTCGAAAGTCCTCATAATTAATTTTATAGAGAATTTAGTTTTCTTCAAAATTCATGTACTAAGGTCCATATTCCGCTGAAAATGACGGAGTAGGGGTAGATTAAGAAAAAATGAAATAGTGATTTTGTCATTACTCCATACATGTTCGAACATTCTTCATACATTTTCAAAGAACGTTCGAAAATGTATGAAATTAGTTGATGAAATTAGAAAATGTATGAAATCATTATATCGTTTTTTCTTAAATCTGTTCCTACTCCGTCATTTTTAGCGGAATATGGACCTTAGTACATGAATTTTGAAGTAAATTAAATTCTCTATAAGAATAATTATGAGGACTTTCGAGCTAAAACCAACCATAACGAAGTTATCATACCGTAAAAAGGAAAGAAATTCTAAATTGAAAATATACTAAATTTTTCAGCTTTTGAGCTTGACAGTACCGCTGCTATTTACTTTAGAGCAAAATTATTTGGTAGGAATTTTTAGAATATTTTATGCTTAACAAATGTGCAAAGGATTATTTTGGCCAAAAATGCGAAACGACGAAGATACATAGCATAATATAAAACAGTGCGATTTTTAAGGTTTTTTAAGGGTGGCGGAGGGGGCGGTGGGAGGAAAATCGTGAAAAACTGGATTATTCACTACCGTATTGACCTATACAACATACCGAAATTTCACGACCACCTGAATATTGCGTCTCTATAATAACGACTTATTTGTTTAGAATTACCCTAGGGGATGAAGAAGGGAGGGGAAGGGACTAGAAGGGACCACTGCAGTTGCCGGCAACATGGCTTTTTTCATTGTTTAGAGTCTCAGGAATAAGAATCCGTGCTTAATTGCCGGTCCTCACCTTTTGCATCCTCAATTAGGAGATCTGAATGATGGAAGAACGAAATCCATCATTTTTTCTCTCTATTATTTTATTAACAACAAAGCCTTATTTTATTTTTCTTATTTTTATTTTTTTATTTCACTAAAGGACCTAGCTTTACTTTTCCATTATAAAAAAATTAAAATAAAAACTGAAATAGTCATTAAAATGACTTCATAGAATGCACCCCATCGGCTAACTTTGAGGGGGTGTAAAAAAAAATTGGGCCAAAATAGGCGGCGGCAACATCCGATTCCTTTATCTTTGACCTATTCCCAACAATAATCAATTGATAGAACTCGGTCCTCGTATTGTTCATACGAAAATACCTCCAGCGCCTGCACTAGTGGAGCAATTTAGTGGCCCATGTAAGTGTACCTTTACGTGATGTGAGTAAGTACGTTGATATAAATAAAAGCAACCTTACAAAAGCAAAAAAAAAAAAACAGAAAACTGGGGTTTTGAAATGGTTGTATAGGGTGACACAGCGTTTTCTATTTAACTATCAGCTCTAATTTTAATAAAACCCCCCAACATATAACTCCATAATAATATTATTATTTATGTGAAGTGAATGTTCCCAGTTCCAGTTCCCATTTAACAATGCAACATTGCGCAACACCGTGTAATTCAATTTAGCATTAAGTGAATCTGAATAATATTACTATTATAATTACGTCATACATGCATGTATTGCGCAATTAACACGGAATTTACGTTAAAATTATGAAATACTTTGTTATAATATTCATGCCATGCGATAACATTATTTCTGATGTCATAACATTGTATAGTATGTAGTTCTATATATTGGTTTCACATTGTTTAGTGTTTAGTCAAATGTGTCATTAGTTACAATAATTGTTTAGTCATTATCGACAACGAATCACATTATAGTCGTGTGGTCACCGGGACTGTTCCTCTAATTATTTTTTACTAATGTTTATCTGTACTCATTTTATGTTATTATTTATGTTTATGTTCTTTTCTCGTCTTTCATCGTTTCCTCATTGCTGAGGGTCGTGATTTGTGGAGCTACCCACGGACAAAACAAGACGCCTCCAGTCCTCTCTGTTCTCCTCAGTCCACACCGCCGACCAAAAGTCTCTCCCAGTTACTTCCTTAATCTGGTCGCACCGCCTTGCAGGAGATCTACCTCTACTTCTTTTGCCTGAAACACTTCCCATGATTTTTTTTCCAGGTTTCCCGACTCTCTTCTGGTGATGTGACCAAAGAAACCCAGTACTCGCCGACTGCATACTATAGAATATAGATAGTCATCCCGTCATTTCAAGTTCTTTGAGGACTGAGTCATTCGTCCTTCTTGCAGTCCATGGGATCCTCAACATGCGACGCCAGCACCACATCTCAAAGGCATCAGTTGTTGCGCGATCTCGAGATTTTTCTGTCCAAGTTTCAGCCGCGTAGAGAACAAGATAATACACATCCACAATAAGATGTTATCCTCACTAGGGCGAGTTTATAGCTATACAGCGATTTCTTTCAGCTTACCCGTTTTGAGTACGCAAGTAGGTACCGGCTTGTTCATATTATATAATCTATTTATTTGCACAAGAAACTTTATTTAATAACAAAATATTTAATTTCCCACGACTTTAATAACGATGTCGATAAAAACAACTCTATTGTTGGAAAAAAACGATTTTCATCAACTTTTTTGCTTGTTAAATTCCGTGTCATCAAAAATATACAATTCTCCATTATCCTGGGTGATTTCACAAAGCGAAGCAGAAACATGAAACAAATTCAAATAGGGAATTAAAAAATTTAAAACGAAAAAACTCAAGCTTAGTAGAAAGTATAGTTTTATTCTATTTGTACGAAGAAATGCCTCCTTTTTCCAAGACATCATGCGAGGGAAAGGAGGACCAAAAGAACTGCCAGGAATAGCTCCTCCACACTTCTAATTCCGGTCCATTCCCTTAGGTTTCGCAGCCAGGACATCTGTCTCCTACCAGCTCCTCGACATCCCTTCAGTATTAATTGGAGCAAATGGAACTTCTCCCCTCTTAGCACGTGGCCAAGATATGAAATTTCCCTAACTTTAATTAATGAGCAGTTCTCTGTCTGCTTTAGCTCGCCTGAGAACTTCTGTGTTGGTGGTCGTATCAGTCCATGGAACTTTGAGCATTCTCCGGTGAAGCCACATTTCAAAGGCCTCCATTTATGTCTAACAAAATAATAAATGTATTTTTCAGTAGATATTGGGTGCGAGATTATTTCAGCGTGGAATAAATATGAAGAAGAATAAGCAAACAGTTTTTTCGAAGGTTTTCAATTTTCAAATACCCCTGAAAAAGTAATAGGTAGTAGCTGATATTTTTTATTCTGTGTGTTTAAAACAAGCTTATTGTTTGAACTGGCTGGGTTATTTGATTTCGTGAAGAGAGCATTTTTATAAGGTAAAGAATTATTAGTGACTGTGGACTGTAGAGCAGGTGAAATACAATAAACTCTGTATAAACTGGATCAATCCAGTCGATGGCTTTTCTAAGGAGCAAAAGATACAATGCTAATCTTATGGAAAAGTTCCCAGCTTTTTAACTTGGACAATGTTGTGTACTCTCATTTAAAATTTCATTGCATCGTTTATTTTGACAGTTATAAAACAAAGTAAAGACGACTCGTGAAATCAATATTATGGTGACAACGATATGACGTCACAGTGTTTTGATCAATAATGACGTTGGATCATCGGGAGTACACAACCTGTGAAGTCTTTGAAGTATGCCTTGTCACCTGTCAAACCTGAAAAGGGCGCAAAAAGTATGTAAGTAAGACAAGTAAATTATTGATGCAAATAGTTGCCATGAGGCTCGCTACCCATCAAGCTCCGTCAAATACCGAAGCATGAAGACCGAACTACGGATTTGAGAGTTTAATGTGTGATATGGAATAATGATACAACCGAGGTTAACCCCCAAGGGAACATCTTAAAATTCATGAAAAAAAAAAACAAAACAGCCCAGTTGAATTCTGAGGAATCGATAAAGGTGATCCCCTAATTTCAACAGCCAAGGAAAGATTTCCCCAGATTCCAGATAATGTGGAATCCACTGTGCTCTATTATTAATTGACTTGTCTTTTATTGGTTTATCCAGTTTCTCGCTTCTTTCGCACATTTTTCGCCCGAGTTAATTTCGATTATTAAAAAATTCTCCTTTTTTTTAATCTACCAACTCACCTTTTCAAATACCCGGCGAAACTAAATTACTTTGTTGCAAAAAATGTATTTAAACAGTTGAAATATGAAAAAAAAATCCTTTTTTACAAAATCGACTACGTTTAACTCAGTAGGTACCTGACTGTGAGAATTTTTCCATCTTTTGAATTCAGAGAAATTTAATACTTACAGTGTGCGCACAAAGAAAAGTAAGGGAAACCATTAACAATAGGCATATTGACATTTCAAAAATTTCCAAAAACGGGAGACCTTAGATCTCGACAACCTTAAAAAATAAGCTTTGGAAAAAAATAAAGTACATAGATACATTGAATTTTTATCTCGGGAATGACTGCCAAAGGTTTTTTATATCTTGTATAGATTTTTTAATGAAAATTGTGAAAAACACCTGTGATATTTTTCGGAAAGACATTAACTCGTTTCCCGAAAGTCGCGGAGGTTTTTTTGTATTGATAATATGCATTAAAATGACTGTAAAAGTTTTTTGGTTTAAGCAAAATTAACCCCAAAAAATGACAAAAAACGCTATTTTTACCATTCTATCATGCGATTTTTCATTCGATTTTGAACCTCAATACCGTGGTAAATGACCGTGACGTCATAGTTGGGTCGCGATCTGTATTCTTACCGGAACGACGGCAACAGAATTTATGTTATTCGTGCTCGAAAAATTTCCCGTGTAAGACAACCTAAGGAAACTATGAACGGCTCTACAAATCGTTCAGTCGAATCCCTATTTGTTACAATAGAATCGTTTAATCAGATAGGCGGGGAGTGTGAGATGAAAAGGAAAGGATTCAGGAAGAAGGAGAGAGAGTTTCCTGGGAATGTGTCAGAAGGCCGAATAATCCTACGCCGATAGAAATCCACTTAACCTGCGAGTGTGAAGTGAAGGTACTGTGTAATGTTATATGTTATATAGTATTAATGATATGAGAGATACAAAGAATCATATTAAATAGTTTTGACTTCTTCTGAATACTAAACATGAATTAATAGCCAATTTAACTTAGGAAATATTTAGTAACTTCTTCTCCAGTTTCAATCGTTATGATTGCTTTGCAGCAGAGCCCCATGTCTCCTTCTCCACTCATTCCTGTCCTGTGCAGTACTTTTTAACTCTTATAGTATGTGGAAGCCCTAACTTTAGTAACTATCTGAATAAAATTTTCCATAACATTTTTATTTCTTCTACAACCTCATCCTTCTTATTAGCTCGTTTCTCTCATTCTATTGCCAAGCAACCAGCGATAGGTGTGCGGTTTTCTTTACCTTATCAAACAATGAAGTGAGAAATTAAAAATAAATGATCACAGAGAACCTTCGGTCATCACATTTAACATTCTTATAGAAATATTTATAATTTATCATTATGTCACCCGAGAACAACAACAAGATAAAAATGTTGAGAAAAATGAAACCAAAAGGGTTTGAACTCTATGATGACCTTTTAAATTATTAGTCTCCTTATTTATAAAACTATTTAGGATGCTCTTGTGGATGATTTTATTGTGCTCGTAGATTATGTCGGTTAGAAACATTTTCAAGCAAAAAGAAGAATCTCATAATTTATTATATAGATGACGAATTGGTGACGAATCTGATAAAATGATTTTCCAGTTTCCAGTAAGTCCTTCACTGGTTCAGCCCTGTAGCAAACTCCTTAACTTCCTCAGTAAGTTTGCTTAAGGGTTGGGTGTCACTGTCTTACATATACCTAATTAGATTAGAGGCATCCCTTCTTGTGTGGATGGTTTGATTAATACTAAGCACTAAGCAACCAGTGCAGGGAAGCGGGTGATGATGTGATTTGTCTAGTACTTACTAGAATAATATTATCAATTAGCATCTCTACACCCTGCACCCCTAACAATAATAATCTACTTACATCATTCCGGTAGCAATGTAACGCAGGGCCGTGGCAACTTGTGCAAGTTGTTAGAATATATAAAGAATTTAAAACACCTCGCGATCATTATGCGCTCTCAATTATCGTCTATAATTTTTCGGCTAATACTAGATTTTGACTTAATATGACGCAACGTTGTTCACAACCCTTAGTATTCATTGACATTATGTGAGTTAACAAAATGTTTTGGACAGCCATCGATAGATGTCTAGAGCTCCTTTACATAAAATTTGCAAATTTTATTTATGAAGTGAATTTGTAAATATTGTAGTACTAAATGTTATTAAGTAGAATATAAAATACTACGTTAGATATTTTTAGATTTACCATAAGAATAAACTGAAAAACGAAGTCTGGGGATCTGTTCTCCCTGTCTACCCCACAAACAACGTCATTTTTGACGGGTTATAGCTAGTATGATAATATATTTAGTGTTCGAGTCAATATCTCTCAATTCATAATTCGGTTGTTGTCTTATTATAAAACTTTCAGTAGATGTCGTCCATCATTAAATCACATAACATTGTAGTAAAGTTGTACAGTTATGCATTATGGGTGAAATGCAGAAATATTAAAGAAAATCAACAGGAATCAGTTTTACATGGGAGAACTTTTAGACTACTTACATATTTTAGTACGGGAGAGAAAAATCCTGGCTGGGACATAAAGCTAATAACAAATCAAGTAGGTAGTGAGGTTAACGAGAAAAATGGCTCCAAAGAGATTACATATTAAGTACTAGAGATCTGATTCTATGTTCTTTCAATAGAACGGAAGTGTAGCAATTTCACGCTCGGCACTTTTTGGTATTTTAGAGTCGCAAACCTCACACTATTAACAAGATATCAATAATAAAAACTAAAACATCTTTAAAACTATCGTTTTAGTCCTAAAAAAGTTAAAACTAATACAGTTTTTAACTATGAGAGCAAAATTTCGAAACCGTTGCCCACAAACTGTCAAATCGTATGGAAAATTTTAATAATAATCTTAATAATAATCCCACAAACTGTCAAAATTTTCCATACGATTTGACAGTTTGTGGGCACCAGTTTTGTTACACTCCTAGCATTCAGTACTCTGTCTAGGTAGTAGGTACTTAATATATTATGTCGCTGAATAAAACAAAGTGATGCAACAGTGGTTGCATAAAACCAGGAGCAGACTACGTGTCTTAGGCACCTACCTACCTACAGTTAGTATGGTGAGTCCCCATATTATTTTATACTAAATAGTGAACCCCTCAAAGCCACGATGTCAAGTCAAAGTAGATGGGGAGTTGACGGAAGAATTGACAGTATCGCAGAGATTAAAACAGAGCGCCAGACTCCCCCATTCTTACACACACTCACCTAGCCTCCGTCACATTCATGCATGCCATACACACTCTCCGATTCCTTTTACTCAAAACGCGTCCATCAATCTAGGTCAGTCTCGGGCGGCCGCGCTTCTTCACACTGCTTCGCTCACTCCTTCAGACCACACAGCTCATTCACTGGTTACCTCATTATACCTTTAAGTAGATAAAGTACTCGTATACCCTCTGTAGTGTCCTAGTAAGCAAAATGCACTGAAATCGTAATGATTGAAGCGCTGACTGTTGATGCCTCATACGAGTATTGCTGTGTGTGCATATGCAATGTGCAATGTGCAATGTCCATGCATTGATTAGGCATCATACTAGCAGAACCTATTGTATTATTACAATGTTTCCAAACAATGCTTGTATTCTATGTACCTACTATAGGTTATATGGAATGATACATTATCATCCGTCCTAATTGTGGGAAATCTACACTAATATTATCGGACAATGAAAATAGTACCTCAGATTTTGCGCTTACACTATCATTAAACATTTTAAGAAGTTGAAGCGATGATAGAACAATATTTACTCAGGGCAAATCATCCCCTTTGTAAAACAATATGGCCATCTAATTACCTTCTATAAGCCTTAATTTGAACACAGATCGCTAGATGGCACTGCAAGCAATAATCAATCCAGTGGACGTTATATCACTTATCACTGCCGCTATTGGCTATTATTGATACGATATTACATATTACTAGTAGTGTAGAGTATTACGAGTAGGTACCTACTAATACAACATAGAAATGATTAGCATTCAGACATGATTGATGTTCATTAGAATACGCGCTCAGGTAGAAGGTAATCCTTTGTCATCTCACGCCTCACTCCCTGATTATACTCTACCTAATGTAATATTATTAGTTTGTTATATGTACTACCTATGTCACCCAGTATGTAGTAAGTTGTTAGATTCCCAGGTAAGGAATAATCTCATTATAATGCGCTCACATAACTTCTCCGCGCCTAGGGGGCGCCTACAACACCCCTGCGTTTCTTCGCGAAATTAAATTTAAAATTGCACTTCCTTGTATCGTATGTATAGTATCGAAAGCAGCAATCTGATTCGGAATAAATTTAAAAGTTTTTATCTAAATTGCTGTTGTTGACTTTCATACGAGTATAGGTATTATTTAAGATTGCCATATTTGTGAACAATTCATTTTTTATATCAACAATTTATTATGGGTTATGGAATGTGGGGGAATATGGAGTAAAATGTGTGGTATTAGAATAGGAACATTTCCACCTGCGAACACTCTTCGGCGCAAAGGCTGAACGCTGTAATGCCGAAGAGTGGAATATTTAAATTAAATAAATAGATTCACTTCATTCACGTGTACCTATACCTGTTCCTTTAATCAACTCACATAATATAATAATAATGAGTTTTGCTTAGGAAAATGGTATGAGTTTCTTTAAAATTCAAAGTATTTAGGTATTATTTATGCCATAACATTTTACTCGAGTATTTATGGGGTATTAAGGAACCCCTCTTCCCCCAGCAGCTATTGAAGGTTACGCATTGTATATTAAATTATAGTTCACACTAATTCACATCACAGGAATATTCCTGATCACAGAGCTGCGGACTTATTCCCTTGATTAATCCAATTATATTATCACATCAGTTGGTTAGACAATGTCCAGGTGCCTACCTACAATAGACAAGATACACTACAAGACCACATTCCTTGCGGGGTAGGCAGATGAACACCATACTTTCACACACTTCTTGATTCTGTCACATTCATGCAATTTAATTAAATGTTTTAGATTCCTTTAAGGGGCTACGGTACTCTATACGGCTTCGGCGCGGAGACTCTTACTCAGCCAATACTGAAGGAATCGTCTTGAAACTGAAGACAGTGATAGATGAAAGTATGGACTACAGGACGTGTGTTTTAGAATTACAGGATTTGGAAATTCCTTGAATAAAAAAGTATTCCGAAAACACCTTTAAAATTTACGGAATTCCAAGAATTTCCGTTCAATTTTTCAGATATAAAAGCATAATTTAGCCAAAATACTGGAAATTATAATCTTAACAAATCGTACGTTTTAGATTTTAAATTTCTTTCCAGGTTTCTTTTAAAAAGGCATACCTAGAATTAGTATACCCTTCCCTTTCAAATTCAGTCTGAGCTTTGCTTTTGCACGGGATAGACGTACTGCAAATTTTTGAATTCATTATTTATATTTTACGAAAATAATCACCAACACTAATAAATGAAAATCGTGTATGGATAGGAACTATCAACACTATTTAGGAACTCCTGTTTATTCATTTGAATTTATTTATTACCAACACCATCAAAGAAATATTATATTATAATAATTACTAATAGTCCAAGAGCCCGCTGCTTAATTTATGACGTATCTGTTTTTTTATCGAAATGTGGTATAAATGATAGCTTACCAATAGGGTATTACATCGCACTAGGGTTGCCTATCAAAATCCTGCCGCAACCCCCCCTGCCCCCCCCGAAAATGTCCCTTTTCGCGGTTTTTCGCATTTTATAGGAATATGGTAAGAGATAGAATAAAGTAGTCAATGACAAAAATAATCCTTGCTAAATTCTCTACAAAAAATGTAGAGTCAATTTTTTCATAGGACTAGTAGTTTACCCGTAATGGCCGGTCAAAAAACAGGATATTTTTTGAAAAAAAAATTTTTCTTTTTGATTTTTTTTTCTTTCACATCCTTCCACCCATGATCACTAACATTTTATGGAAAAAAAATTTGGCCTGCGGCGCTATATCGCTGGTTATTTTATGAAAAACTAAATTTTAAGAATTTTCGTCACTGAGTTTTATTTATTTAGTTTAAATTCACTTTTTTAGTATTCTAAATGAATTTCGGTTTTGGACCGGCCATTGCGGGTAAACTGCTAGTTCTACGAAAAAATTATCTCAACATTTTTTGTATAGAATTTAGCAAGGATTATTTTTGTCATTGACTACTTTCTCCTATCTCTTACCATATTCCTATAAAATGCGAAAAACCGCGAAGAGGGACCTTTTCGGGGGGGGCAGGGGGGGTTGCGGCAGAATTTTGATAGGCAACCCTAGAGCGATGTAATACCCTATAGGTAAGCTATCATTTATACCACATTTCGATCAAAAAACAGATACGTCATAAATTAAGCAGCGGGCTCTCGGACTATAACCCATACTACCAATATCGACGAAATTTTAAATTCAAAATACGAGGTGTGGCAATTATATAGCGAGACTGGTGCTGAAAAACGTTTTATTTTTAATTTATACATATTACGTATTTGTGTAGTTATGTGAATTTTTCATTGATCCAAGGGGCCCCCTAGTTACTGCTAGATTTCCAATTGACCTGTGTAACGAACCTTTTCATTCAACTTCACCAAAAAAATTCGCCATCGGCGCTTTTTAATTTTGTATATCATATCAATATCAAAATTGTAATTTGCTTTCTCTGCACGGGGGGGGGGGGGGGCTGGCTTTATTACATGCCAATTTCAATTTTTAGAGCCAGTCCATCACGGATCATAATTGTCATAGGGGCCCCATTATTTTAAAGTGCCCAGTGCCCCCAATAGATTATAGACGGCCCTGCCCTTGTGTTGATAATAATATTGTTCATCACAACTTTTGCTCCTTGGTAAGGTCTCTCAAAAACGAATGAAATTTTATCAGTATGTTGTGAACACACATCTATGTATACCTACCGTCTTTGAACCGACACGTTTTGAAATCTCTAATAATAAACGAACATTTCCCGCTAGGTTGTTCTTATGGCTATATCCCACGGAAGGTGAATCCTGCTTCGTCCGTAGATTCGCATGCCGTGGGAAGGAGTGAGTCCGTGAATCTACAGACTTTTTCATAGCGATTTGTATGGCGGTACGTGATATCGCAGACGTGCACGGATCGTGGGAAATAGGTTGCCTGTGAATCCGCGGACACGCCTTGATGAATCCAGATGAATCCGTCTAATCCATAGCGTTTGGATAACTTGCAATACAAGTGTTGAATCCAATATACATATACGTAGATATTTCTTTAGGAAACATCCCAAACAGACAGTTTTTTTAATTTTATTTCTTCTTTTCTATTTTAAAATGTATTTTAATTAAAATTAAACTTTTTTTTCAATTATTTTAATGTTAATTTATAGTTTGATAATTACAAAATGTGTAATATAATTATGTGTGTGTGTGTGTGTGTGTGTGTGTGTGTGTGTGTGTGTGTGTGTGTGTGTGTGTGTGTGTGTGTGTGTGTGTGTGTGTGTGTGTGTGTGTGTGTGTGTGTGAGGTGTGTGTGTGTGTGTGTGTGTGTGTGTGTGTGTGTGTGTGTGTGTGTGTGTGTTGATTCTCACAAAATAAAAAACGTTTTATTAAAAAATATAATTATGTATATATTTATGTAGGTACCTATTAGCTTATTACGTTACTTCATTTTCTATAGTATAACTATTAAACGTAATACATATATATTCCATTTGTCGCCGCCCACAAGTTTTTTGTGTATATGAGTAAAAAGGCGTGTGGATGGAACGTTTGTCTTGGCTCGTTTACGTAACAGACCGTTGACGCCTTTTTACTCATGAACGCAAAAAACTCGTAGACGCTCGCAAGCGTGTGGCGGCGATATTAACTTTTACTTAAAGTATTATACCGAATCGGTAGGTATTACCTATATAATTGGCACCAGGAATGACGTCACAGTCTTTTCCCACGGCATTAAGGTTCAAAATCGCGTGACAATCGCATGATAAAATGGTAAAAATAGCGTTTTTTTAATTTTTTGAGGTTAATTTTGCGTCTATCAAAAAACTTTTACGGTTATTCCCTAGGTTTTAATGCATATTATCAGTACAAAAAAAAAATTTACTCAACGACTTTCAGGAAACGAGTTTCCGTCTTTCGGAAAAAAGATCAGAGGTGTTTTCCATTTTTTTTTGAGAAATCTATACAAGATATAAAAAATCTTTTACGGTTATATACGGTTATATAAAGGTTCAATGCATCTACCCTATTTTGTTCCAAAGCATAATTAATAACGGTTGTTGAGATAGAAGGTCTCCCGTTCTTAGAAATTTTTGATATGTCGGTATGCATACTCTTAACATTACTTACTGTAAATTAATACTGATTCAAAAGTTATTCATAGGTACAAAAATACATAATACAAGAATATGATACTAAATTGATAACATGTAGCTACCTACATTAACTGAAAATAACGTGTTGTAAGTTTTGCTAGTCGGGTAATTTGTATATTTTTGTAACAATTTTACAATAAAAATAATTATTATTCGATATATTTTCGGATATATATTTACTAACAACGAGGGTTGTCAACCGTACTAGAGTATAATAATAATATTGAAAATGAGTTGCAAGAAATATATGGATCGCAAAATACTATATTTTTTTTTTGGCAACATTAAAACTAAGAAAATATCAACCAAATCCGCTTCACTTGTAAAATTTAAACGCAGTTTAAGAATTATATCATTGCCTGCAGTTTTCGACTGACGAATGAGTGTGTAATTTACATTAATTTGAAAATTGAGAAAACCACACTTTTCTAGCAAATAAAAATATTATAAAATTCAAGCAGTTCATAAAATGACAGTTTTTATTTAAATAGACAAGTAGATATTTATTTATTTATTGCACATGGAACAGATACAGTCACAAAAACAAACATTGGCAGGTACATTAATACAAAAATATCAATACACAAGACCAATTACATCCGTTCACAATTAGCACACACGCAAAACAAATAGATTACAAAACATAGTTAAAAATATATATCTTATATCTATAAAACATTTATGGTAGGGAAGGAGGAAGCATGGGAAGAGGAAGAAGAAGAGGAAGAAAGGAGGGGATAATGAAGGAAGCAACAAAAAAAGAGTTAAGAACTGATATCAAGAACAATAAGATAATGTGTATGTTTTCTTTTATTTTCATAAAATTATCGAATTACACCCTGATACATATTTGTACACTTCATAACAAGCTTAAAAGCTTGTGTCGTGAAGTGGGGTATGTCGGCATCGAGGATCGAGCGCGTTAGCAACCAGGCTTCCGATAACTTTTTAAAATTACTTATTGTTACATATATATTAAGATTATTGTCTAAGAGCACACGCCGACAAACTTGTTAGGTTTGGCGTGACTTGATTGTTGTAATTTGTATATATTTTGTGACTAATAAAAGAGATTTTAAAAAAAAAAAAAAAAAAGATGCAGATGGAATAATCAGCTGAAAAAATGTTGACAACCCTACTTACATGTTTCAGCGCGTGTATACACAACGGTTTCCGAAGAAAAACCCATAGGAGTATTTACGATGATGTAGTATGAACCCCAAAAAACACAAAAACCCTTCAGAAATATGACGTACTTAATGTAGTTCTGGACAATTTACATCCAGACCTGCATTAAATTGTACCACAAATGTGTTATAGTTTTGTATTGTCTATGTGTTTATTGCTTTCATTCTTTTTTGTTGTGTTTATTGATTTATTGCATTTGATTTTGTGTTTGTAAACCTGACGATTCCAAGTGCCCTAAATATGGTCTACAGATGATTAAAAACCAATAAAAAATCCTCAAATAATAAAAGCTTAAACTTTTTAGTTGGATTTCAGTAGATGAATTATTTATAAAATGTTGAAATCATTGTCTATCCCATTTTAGATCCGCTTTCTTATTCGTATTTTTTAATCTATTCTAGTTCCAAATATAATTTACTCGAATACTAATCGATACAATTAATTTTATTTACAAAATTCAATTAGATTTGTGCTTTTATCCCTAAAAAAAATCCTGTGTGGCTTTTGTACGGCTTTTGTGGGGTTTATTTATTTTGAGCAATATGCTTATGGGTTTCGTACTGTTACAATATACAACGAGAGTGAAAGAGATGCAGATACCCGCATGATTCGAAAAATAAAAATCAAAATAAATAATGTATAAATTTATATTCCCCAGTTGCCATAGAGTGGGGAACATTATATTTTCTTATTATTTATTGAATTAATTTTTCTGGAATTTTGTTACATCGAATTATAAGTCCATGTGGTGCATTTTATCAGTATGATGCCAATCTTTCAAATGTCTCCCTTCAAAAATTATGTACCTAATCTATTAGTCTAAATAACACACGAATGATAAAGAAATTATAATTTTATTTAAAATGAAAAAAAGTTTAAGGTACCAATCATTATATTTTTCTAATACCATGGACCTGAAACAGCACAATTTTTGCACTGTTACTGGGCCGGTATTCTTTTATTCTGATGATATCGACATTAATAATATTAAAAATAAATAAATAAATTATTTAATGGGTTCTCTAATTTCCAGTTATGGCAGACATTTTTTCCCGTACAAAATAAATATAATGTACACCCCGACACATAATGCGCCCGCTACACGCTCGCGAGTCACCGCGACCTTTTGGTGTTCATGAGTAAAAAGGGGTGCGGATGGATCGTTTGTCTTGACATGTACGTAACCGACCGTTGACGCCTTTTTACTCATGAACACCAAAAGGTCGTGGTGACTCGCGAGCGTGTAGCGGGCCCATAACGGGACTGAGAGAGATTAGCAGCTAATTTGAGAAAAACCGGTGTTGAAAAATAACGCGTGATACAAGATACAAAAACTCCGTGTGACAAACTTTAAAAAATATCACCCACAAACAAGTTTAATTAATGCCGCAGGCAATGCTTTCTTTTTTTTTTTTACTAAATTACAATTAATATTGGTGTAAAGACAATAATTTATTCTCGTACCTGATCGATCTAATTTTTAAACACAAAAACAGAATTAGTATATATTCAACAGTATGACAGAGATAATTATTATTATCTATTTATTATATTATATATTTATTTATTTATTGCTTCAACGGACTCAAGATATTTTCAAAATTTACAACGTTAAAGTTAAAAAGTTAAAAATATTAATACAATGAATTATTATATTATTATAAAAATAGGGAACTATTTCCCCATACCCCGTGCACGAAATCATCCATCCGGAAGGGATTAATCCAGATTCGCGTACGAATCCGGATTCACTTGTCGTGGGAAGGCACCCTTACAGTGAACACGTGCATCGTGTTGTCGTATCGTAGTAGTGTTTTGTGTTTCTTACAAGAATATACAAGTTGGAATCAACATTATTATTTTCGTATTTTAAAAATCATTAAGGGTGATTGGTATCCCCTATTTTTGTTTTTCCATTTTATTTTAATTTTTCTTTTTTTATATTACCGTTTTATATTTTATATTATTAGTTTTGTACGACGGCTGAGTGGCGGGGGCGATGGAGGGTTCGTTGGAACCCCCCGACCCCAGAAAACGGGGGAGGCCGTGTGATGTGTCGGCGGAGGACCCCTCCGCACTTAAGAATCCAAGACCCAATCCGATTGCTGACTCGCTAAAATATAGTAATAGTTCTCCAGGACCGTACATCGTCTTCGTACAGAGCAATGTAGAGGCAAAGCCGCTACATTCTATGACCTTTGGCAGTATATTGTTTAAAAATAAGGTCGATGGAATTTCCCTGGGTGGAGTGCAAGCAGAGGGCCGCAACAAAATTTCTATAAAATTTAATTCACCTGCTTCAGCAAATAACTTTATTTCTTCTACTTTCATAATTGAAAATAATTTAAAAGCTTATGTGCCTTCATTTAAGGTTACAAAAATGGGTTTAATTAGAAATATCTCCACGGACTTCGAGGTGGAAGAGATATGCGCTAATCTGGCCGTTCCTGGGAATATGAAAGTGTTAAAAGTGCGAAGGTTAAATTATAAGGATTCCACGACTGGATCACCAGTGTGGAAACCTTCACGCTCCGTAGTGGTAATGTTTGAGGGACAAACCCTCCCTCAAAATGTTTACTTCTACCACAATTCACTAAAAGTAGAACAGTACATATTCCCCACTATATTGTGTTACAACTGCTGCAGATACGGGCATACGAAGAATATGTGCCGTTCCACACCTCGTTGCTATAAATGTGGAGACTCTCACGCTAGCGAAACATGCTTAACAGTTAGTCGGTCCTGTGTAAATTGTAAGGGCAAACATGCAGCGTCAGACTTAAACTGCCCTGAGTTTACGAGGCAGAAAAACATCAAACACTCAATGGCGATGGATAACATTTCATATAAGCAAGCGTCTATTATTCACCCTCCTGCTATTGCAAGCTATGCCGAAAAAACTGCTTCAACCCCTGTCGTAGTCAGTTACTCTCGTCCAAGGTCACGCTCTCCTCGTAAATCTCCTCCAACGACACCATCCATCGATTTGAAAAACCATAACGCACAACTTTTTTACACAAACGGTGAGATCCCACACTCAAAAAATGGATGTGCTCTCCCAGGTCCGTCTAATTCATTGGATGTACCTACTTCTTATTCCGAACCTTCGAGTGATATTCAATCCACCATAAATTTAATTACTCAACTTCTCCTACAAATTTTGTCCTCATCTAGACTACCGTCCAACGCTGCATCAATTATTCCTTTGTTACAAAATTTAATTATTCAAAATGGCCCCTATCAATCTAAGTAACAAATTAACCGTACTTCAGTGGAACAGCAGGAGCGCTGTTGCACATAAAATCGAACTTCTTCATATCCTTAATTCTTATAAAGTATCAATTGCGGCTATCTCTGAGACATGGTTCGATCCTGGCTCCGAGTTTAGAGTCCCAGGATATTCAGTTTTGCGCGATGATCGCGCAGACGGCTATGCTGGTGCCGCCTTACTAATCTCTTCTAACCTCCCTGTATCTCAAATCCCCCTTCCTCAAAATAATAATTTTCAAATTGTCGCAGCCTTAATATCGAATACGATCTTCGTATCAGTGTATATCCCACCGAGAACAACAATCGATCTGAATTACTGGAATTCAATCTTGCCTCTATTTACCCATCCCTATTATATTCTTGGCGATTTTAACGCTCATTCCACTTCCTGGGGTAATCAGCGCAATGATTCTTACGGCAATCGAGTGCTGGAATTTGTTGACGATAACAATTTGTGTATTCTGAACGACGGTTCCCCCACTCTTGTTCCTCTACCCAATCAACAACCTAGCGCAGTGGATTTATCTATATGTACTCCCGACCTTGCTCCACTCTCTCAATGGTCAGTCCTAGAGGACTCCCACTCTAGTAACCACTATCCAATTATTATGATTGTTGATAGGAATATTGAAAAATTAACCTCTCGCTGGAGTCAAGTTAGGGGCTACAATACCAAACGAGCAGATTGGAGCCTCTTTGGGGCGCAAGTTGAGGAGGAATTGGATAATCTGTCTCTAAACGAATCCCAAAACTCAATCAATGAATTACCTGAAGTCATATGTTCAATTTTTAAACGCTCCGCAGATGTTTCGATTCCAAAGAAAAGACCAGGTTTTAAAGTAGCCAACTCCCCTCCATGGTGGGATGAGGAGTGCTCTGAGGTTATAGTCAAAAGAAAAGAAGCAATGAGAACTTACAGAAGAGATATGAACCAGACGAATTACTTGAATGTCAAGAAGGCGCAAGCTAATGCGAAACGAACTCTAAGAAGAAAGAAAAGACAAGGTTGGAAGAATTTTTGCGAGTCACTGTCCCCTGCTGCTCCTATCGGTAGTGTCTGGGAATCCATAAAAAGATTTCGTAGATCATTGTCTTCAGTCGTGAGTCACTCTCAGCATAAATTATGGCTCGATGGGTTCGTGGACACATTGGCACCTCCCTACGTGCCACATATCCGGGAATTACCATCTCCAGCATCTCTACCTCTTGGAATATCAGAAATAGAATCACCTTTTAGCTACGACGAACTTCTAGCGGCTATTAAATCCGCTGGAGACTCATCCCCTGGTATAGATGATATTCCTTACTCCTTCTTCCGCAACGCTCCAGAAAGACTTTTGTCATTACTATTGAAATTATATAACTCAGTTTTAAAATCTGGGTCAGTTCCACCAGAGTGGCGAAGACAACTGATCGTTCCTATCCCGAAACCAGGAAAAGATCCTGATCTAAGTTCATCATATCGACCTATAGCTCTCTCTTCGTGTTTCGTTAAAATTCTGGAACGAATGTTGAAGTTAAGACTGGAGTGGCATATGGAGGGTAATTCTTTGGCCCCACCATGGCAGTTCGGCTTTCGCAGGACATATTCATGTATGGACAATATCTCAACACTCGTATCTGACGTACGCTTGGCCCATACCAAGGGGTCAACGGTTGCATCGGCTTTTTTGGATATCGCAAGCGCGTATGATAATGTTTTACTTCCTACTCTTCAAAACAAATTACTAGATCTAAACATTCCATGCTCGATTACCAGGCTGATCTTTAATATATTATGCGAAAGACAGATCGTGGTTCAGGATTCTTCTGGAACATATACAAGAACTATTTACAAAGGCCTTCCACAGGGATCAGTCCTAAGTCCTATATTGTTTAACATATACACCGTTGATATTCAAATATTTATCCCATCTAACTGCCAGATCCTACAATATGCGGACGACTTCGTTTTGTACTGTAGTCACAAGTCCATCACCACTGCTGTATTTAATTTAAAAAGAGCCATTCTAGCAATGAAATCATGGACCGAACACAATGGTTTGGACCTTTCCCCTTCCAAAAGCCAAATTGTGATCTTCTCCAGAAAACATAAAATCCCTGATATTTCAGTCGTAATTGATAACTCTGAAATTCCGATTCAGGATCATGTAAGGTTCCTCGGCGTCTTCTTACAGAGAAAATTGTCTTGGAACATACATATTGAGCACGTAATTAAAAAATGTGAAAAGGGAATTAATGTTCTTCGATCTATATCGAGAGTATGGTGGGGATCCCACCCTTCAACAATGAAACTTCTGTATAATGCCCTTGTAAGAAGTCACCTAGATTACGCTTCTATCGTCTTGGAGCCCTTACCAAATTATCTTACTCTTAAGTTAGAGAGAATTCAGTCCAAGTGCCTTCGTCTTATTCTGGGTGCGATGCGTTCTTCACCCATCGTTTCTCTACAGATGGAGTGCAACCAAATGCCTCTATCGCTTCGGAGAGAATATCTCTCTTACAATTATCTTATAAAACGAATAAACAACCCAACTCATCCAATTAAAGCTATTCTAAATCGTCTTCTCATTTTATGTAATGAACATCGATTCTGGCGTAACAAAGCCCCGCCTACTTTGGTAAAATGTCTCTCATATTTCAATGCAAACTTTACCATCTCTTCTAACGCTGTCCCTCCTCTCTTCTCAATTTCATTCAATGCAGCAGTGGCTATTCCAACTATTCTCGAGTCCGTAGGACTAGGATTAGACAGATCTATAAAGTGGACTGACCCCTCCTTCGTGAATCAAAAATTTTGCTCAGAAATGGAGTCCAGATGGCCAAACCACATCCAAATTTTTACCGATGGTTCAAAGTATCAGGATAGATGTGGCGCCTCGTTCATTATTCCCTCCTTGCGAGTGGAAAAAAAAGTTAAATTGTCATGTGAATTTTCAATCTTCTCGGCCGAATGCGTCGCTCTGAGAGAAGCATTAACGGAAGTAATAAACAGATCTATTCCACAATCTATTATTCTGACAGATTCACTTAGTTTGGTCAAAAGACTTATGAATAACGGCAAGGCTTGTCCTTTGGACGATTTATATTCATCGATAAAGCACCTATTTTATATCGCAAAAAATCGTAATATTGAAATAGTTGTGGCCTGGATACCATCTCATGTTGGAATAAAGGGAAACGAAATTGTGGATTGCCTGGCCAAGGAGGCCTGTGACTCGGGATATACCATACCCACTCTCAGTCCGAGCTTCAACGACAGAAAACTAGTTATAATTAAGGAAATAAACAAAAGCTGGGAAGTCGCTTGGAGAGAATCGATTGCCGGATCCCATTATAGACGTATACAGTCAGAGTTTCCCGGAAAGCCTTGGTATGAAAGAAATGCGTATAAGAAAGTGGAGATATCTCAAGTGTGTAGAATGAGAATCGGCCACTGCTGTGTGGCAGTTCATCTGCACAGAATCAAAGTGTTTGCTTCCCCCATGTGCGAGTGTGGAGAGGAAGAGGAATCCCTCAATCATGTATTTTTCAACTGTCCGTTAATTGATAACTCTCTGTTTCTGGAGGAGATTAAGGAACATTGTACGACTTTTCCTTTGAGTATCGAATACTTATTATCCACAAACTCTCCTCGTATATACCACAGCATTGTCAACTGCCTTAAACATAATGACAGGAGAGTGTGAGTATATTATTGATAATGTAATAGGATGTTGCCCCGATTTAAATCTTTTAAACTTGTAGCATAATAGAATATCGTGTATGGCATAAGTCACTCGTTGACGGGTGGATTGCCGTTTAAAAAAAAAAATAAATAAAAATAAAAAATAAACGAAAGTGCCTGACTGAATGAATGACTGAATGACTGACTGAATGACTGACTGACATACTCACTCATCAACGCAGAGCCGAATTGGCTAATCCTAGAGAAGTGAAATTTTGAAGGCAGATAGGTTTTAATACAAAAGCTTCCACTAAGAAGCGATTTTTGGAAATTCCGCCCCTAAGGGGGTGAAAAATAGGGTTGAAAGTTTTTCAGAGTATGCGAATATCTCGGAAACCAGACATTGTACGAAGTTGAAATTTGGCACATAGATTCTACTATTAAAATTAGTAATAGGCTGTTTCGCCGTTTTTTTTTAATTTTTATTTAAAGGGATGAAAAAGGACATAAAGAAAAGGGGTGATTTTTAAATGCCTCTTAATACGGTAAAAAATAATTTTATAGGAATTTCCAAAAAATGGATTCCTAAGAAAGGGTCAAAATATGATATTCTGTCCAGAAAAAGAGTCAATCCTTAAGGGTTAGGGCGTGGGATTAAATTTGCTTTGATAGTAACGTATCTCGGTAAACACTGAAGCTACAAAGCTGTAGTTAAACAGTTGCATACTTCTTTTAAAATGAAAAAAATTCGTCTTACATTGTTTAATCAAAAATTGAGGATAAGGGCATGAAAAGGGTACTTTTATAGTTGTTAGTTGATATAAGTACTCTCCTGTATACGTGAATATATACACGTTTTTATAGGTGGTGAAATAAGTGTATTGTTATGCGCTCAGTGAAGCATGGACTCTGAGTAAAAAAATATTTGCAATTTCGTTAATTGTATTTTTTTCATAAGCCGTACTAACTGTATTGCCCAGCATTGCCCGTCTAGCCAAGTTCTACTTGTGAAGCTCTTTTATGAGACACCAAACAATTTGGTATGTGGTGACTGGATTCTCTCGATCACTCTGTGTCTCCCGATGGTCTGAGGACGCATAAAAATGACTTTCTGAAGATTTGAATTTCTTTTCTAACGCCCTTTCATACCATACCACACATGCTCCACACAACCCTTGAATCCCCTCATCAAAAAAATTTCACAGAAGGTTCTCAATTTCCAGAAGTTTCTACCACACAGTATTGGTTTCCATATAGCAAGGCATTTGCGAATATTTAACGCAAATATTAAGTAGTAGTTGTTATTTTGCTGGACTGACTATACTATATTTTACCGTACTACACACGTCTATACTTATGTACACAGGTGGGCACACAGTCATCAGTCTGTTTTTACATACATAATATATTGCATAGTGTGTTTTATCGATTGTGAAATACATATTATTAACCCCGCCCGTTGGAACACCAACGGCGCGAAATTTAAATTGCAAAATATAAACTTTTAAGTAAAATAATATTCGTAATTTTGTTAATTTGTTAATTTCAGAAAAAAATGTAGGTATATAAATTTTGATGATACGTATTAATTAATTCAGACAATTTAGATGACAGATTGTGATGATTCCCAATAATAAATATTTTAGTTCGTACCTATGGTATATACCTAACATTTTTCACCTTCTCCTTTATAGACACCTAAACCGTTCATCCGATTGAGATGAAACTTTGGAAAATTATTGTGCTTGCCCCAGGGAATGTTCTTATTGTGGTAGGGGGTACGAGGAGGGGGACACTAAGGGGGCACGAAGGGGGGGGGGATCCACACAATTTTTCCGTAGCGAAGCACGGGTAATACAGCTAGTTTCTTATATGTTTGAAAATTAGAATATTCACACTTCGCCAAACCAATACAGTACCAGAAATTATCTATCATTATAATTTACAAATCGCACTTCGTGAAGGCACATTGTCGGTAGGAACATCTATACATATAATAACTTGACTTTGTTAGACATGTTCTTATACTGTTTATTTTCTATTATACATATATGTAAAAGGCTTCATTAGCCGTATAGTTACTGATGAAATAAACTTATAAAAATAAAGAATTTTGAAATTTAATTTAATTGAAATTATACGGGACAATAATTTTATTCACATATTATGTATGTTTTTTTTTTTATTTTTTTATTTTTTTTTTATAAATGAATCTGGGTTTATCGAAATAAACCCAAATACATATTCGTACACTTCACAGAAAGCTTAAAAGCTTGTGTTGTGAAGTGGAGTAGGTCGGGGATTGAACCCGCGCCCACTGGATTAACAGTCGAGCGCGTTACCAACCAAATCTATGTGCACTCTTTTTTATTTCATTATTTTTTGAACAAATCCCAGTTAGTGCCGATCACACTGGGGGCTACTAACTAGTATCAATATAAAATATACTAAAAAATATAACAACGCATATTATTTTCCAATCGGATATAATAGGTAGGTAGGTAGATACACCTACCAAATACAATAGTTGGTACATAGAACTTGAATGAAATTCAAAACTAAAATGTTATAATATGTAAGTATATAGCTTCGCTTGTATGTATATTGTATAAATTTGGATGTATGTATGTGTAAGTAAAACTTGTGGACGAAATATTTGAAAATTTGGAGCGGTAAGAGAGGGGAAGCGACGTTCATTTAGAATTTCTAGCTGTGGGGTCTTGGAGCCTTAATAATCTAAAGCTACTTCTGAATGTAAATCACGCTAAATTTATAGATAATCAACCTTATTGTTCTGAACAAATGAATTTATTTTGGAAATTTATTAAAAAAAAAATTAAAATAATGGAAAGGAATATACCAATACCTAACCTAATTAGGTATATGGCGTCTGCTAACCTTTGATTGGTTACTTTATATTTGAATATGGAACGAGATTATGTTTTTTACGATTAGGTTGGGTACCTGGTATGTATACCTACTTGGGTATTTTTATTTATCCATTCGTCTGTCAGATCTACGAATTTTTCATTTCAAAACAAAGGCCCTCTTTGTAGGTACATATGTAGTACACATTATTATAGAGTCCATTTTGTATTCTAAGTTTGTAATGGACACTAATGGAGGCTTAGCAGTGGTACCAACCAATAGTACACAGAAACTTTCCTGAGTTTATAACCTTGGAACGCTATCGTTCGTAAGTCTTACAACTCGTAATTTGTGAATTTGGGGGTTTATAACATGCCTAGGTACTTCAACAAAATACAATTCCACATCACATGATTTTAGGAGTAGATGAAACACAAAAGCAGTATGGTGGCTACCACGATCCATGATATTGTCCGACGCAGAAATTTGTATAGGTTGGTACATATTATATAGAAAATACTACATCCCTCTGCTACATTACGGATCGTGACAAGCTATCTTTATACAAAAATGCAGGCTCTCTCACACTGCGCTGCATGACCAACCCAAATGTATACCACCCCAGGCCCTGTGCGGACCACCAAACAATAACTTCTCAAATAACAGACCACTGGGCCTACTATAAGAAGAAACCGACAATACCGTTCGTCAAAAATACGACATTTTATCAGATAGTTAGATAGAATAGAATAGCGTACAAAGGTTAATACATAGGTACCTACTCGTAAAAGCCGACCCCAAAAACATTAATTTTCTGAGGTTTCCATTGCCGCTGCAACGAAATGTCCCATCAAAATACACTCGCTCTGTCATTTCGCATTAGTTTATTCAACAACAAAAACGTGCCACGGCAAAATATGCTCTGAAACTGTATACCCTATTATAATCTAATGGTCAAAATTGCATATCTGGATTTTGACTTTGAACATTATGTAATGTTTTTCATAGGACGTTAATATAAATTCTGGAAAGGACTTAGAAATATATTTGCATATTTTTAGTTAGAAAGTTGAAAAATACATACATACATATAAATAAAATTACAATATTTCTTAGTTTTTCAATAAAATTATAGAACATTCTTCACTATTTATTGTTCAAAATAACAACATTTTAGTAAAGTTGGAGTAACCACAATCAGATCGACCATAATATTATACCTAATTGAATAATCAGATTAATCTGGTTTAAGAATCTAACATATGAAGGAACTATTTTCGTGCATTTTAGCGAGCCTTAATCACTAGTTACTTAATAAGATTATTGTGTATCTTCATACAAAGCAAAAACATTGCTGTTAACTCAAATACAAACATTTCATATTAGATTGTGTGTTCTTGTGAATGCCTCTGCTAATTAGGTACTAGTCTTGGAGGGACGCTGGGAGAGTGCACTACAACGGTAATTCTATGCCTACCATTAAACTTCTATGTTAGTTATTTCATCCAATCAAATGCTTTTGTTAGGCCGACAAGTTTTTATAAAGCATACTTCGACATGACTGAATGTCTGGTCATATTTTTTATTTTACTTACTGTTGTATCATAAATATCACCACCCATCAGATTTATGACTGATCATCGGCTAGTTTCATGTGATCACTTTACACACCAATGCCATTCTATCCATCTGCCGCGGTCAGGAATCACACCCAGACCTCCAACCTAACACACCGGAATTCTGCCCTGATTGATCACTTTCATTCTAATCACAACATTACTATAGTCACTCATCTGTCTAATCACTTCATGTCTAATTGTTTGTCTCAGCGTTTTTCCACACATGCCTACTTTAATAATATTTTGTTGCAATTGCCCTCGTAGCCGCACTTTCCCCGCCTACCCTTCCCAAGTAATAAATTAATTACAAAGATTTGTGTTCCGCACTTTATAAGAGAGAGCAAAGTTTTAATGTTTGAGTTGTCTAATATTATAATGAGGAACATATTATAACATTAGGAACACACGAGTGTAGCCTACTCAACTCATAGTACCGGTACACGTAGATCTGGCAACTCCGGTTGTCAAAGTCATAATTCAAATTCCTGTTATTTTTTTATCAAATTTATCAATTTCCTAGTGATATTAGTTTGTGCAATGCATCTCAAGTTTTAAATTAAACAAGGGATTACCTACAGAAACGTTTGTGAAGCTGAAGGTCAGACATAACTCATATCTTCAAACTAATGAAATACAACTAGTCTGAGAAAAAAAATTACTTGCCTTGACTGGACGCTGTGCAAACTTGCCGTCAGCGCTACCCCGGTGTAGACGGTGCGTCCCATTGGTCCGCTGAACACATCGGTGTTGTTAGCCGTATGACACACCGACGGATTCCACTAAATATTTGCATCGTATGAAATTAAGTACAGGACATACTACACTACTGCTTTCTATTGAACATCACGAAAATAAAACCTGTCACATTGTATCTGAACTGATGAATTAATGATTATCTTCACACACACTTCTAAATTTGGAACTTATTAAACTGCTGCATATCTACACTGATTATATGACATAACCTCACTCCGACTTCGCGCATTTAAAATCATCACAAACACTGCATTTCAATCAAACAAAAACTTAGGATTATAATACTGAGACTTCACTTCCTCACTGTAACCAATTGTTATATGAAGTGCTGCGGACTACATATCCTGCCTTCACTTCCTCAGAATCACCGCGTACCACAGTTTGAACACACTATAAACATCACAACTGTCAAACGTCAACTGAAGCAGCGTTTACCTACCTACCTGCATGCTATGTGTATATATATATACTACACCTACACGCACGACGATATGACTTCTGTGGTGCCTACCTGTGTACAAATGTGAAACTGTCTCTCTGCTCTGCTTTACTTACATAGTATACTTACTCACCCCATGCAGATGAGGATTATTAGCCTGGAAACAGCATCTCATTGATTCCTGAGACTTTTCATGCATTGAATTTGACTTTCCATGTGTCTTATACCATATACATATAATAATATTGACATTTATCTTTGTTTTTCTACTGTGATTCACCGCATATCTGACTTATATCACCTATTTACTCATTTGCTTGCCCGTTTAAATGTTATATTATTGCCCTACATCTGTATATGAGCATCTATCTGTTTTGTGTTTGCGGAATACATGATATAGTTTGTTCCGTTGTATTTGTTCATATTGCATGTATCCATCACAGCGATTAATTATTCTTTACTTATAATATTGTGCTTGCATTGTTGTCATTATATTTTGTATTTTACTGCATGACTACATAATTATTTTAATCCCTTTTATTTATCTGTTTTCATGTTGTATTGTTGTTGTTTGTTCTTGTTTATATAGTTACAGGATTTCACTTCGTTATTAAAAGATAATAGTCTTTAGGCTCATTTATTTGTTCGTATACTGCATGCCTACGTATGACAGTGACTTTTTCCCATACATTTATCTGTTTTTCTATTGTATTGTACACTATTTCATGGATCATACAGTGGCATACTTTTTCTCTGTACCTTTATTTGCTAAGACCACTGCTTTTATAAATCACCAATAGGTATTTTTTTACTATTAATTACATATTTATTCTCAAAATTGTTTGTATATTTTGTTGTGTATTGGTTTTGATTGACTGTAATTTATTGTTTATCTGTTGTAATTGAATGACCACCTGAATTGATTTACCTGGCTGTTTGTGTTCTGATGCTGCATGCTTTCGGCCTAGTACAGATCGTACTTTATTGCTGATTTTTATATTATCCATTGACACAGATTACATAGAATACCCTTTGCATATTTGTTTGTTTGTTTGTTTATTTTATTGTATATTGTTTTCATTTGGAACTTGCTAGACGTTTACTTTTTTGTTATTTTGCATGCTATATTTTGTATATATGCGTAATCAATCCCCGCCATACTCCAAATTGGCATATTTTTCCTTTTGTGTTGCAGGAAGGGTGTTTTACTGCGTGAACCTATATATCTTACCACTTATATATTTGGTGGGCTGATTTGTATTTATTTATTGCATTTTTCTTTCTATAGTATAGAGCTTGGATCACACAGTGCTCATATACCTATTGTAACATATTTTTGTAAGTGGTATTTTCTTTTTGTTGTTTATAAGGTTATACATTTTACTTCAATTTTAACTTAGGCTTGTAGCGGATGTAAATGTAAGTTCTGAATAACTATATCTTATTACTGTTGACACTACATAGATACTTTTTTGCTCACTGCACCCTGTGACTACTCGATTAACATGGAAACTAGGATGCGAACAGTGGTAAATAGAGCCTCCGTTTCTGCCGTTGTGTCTAGATCGGCCCCGAATTCTAGGGAAGCCTCACCACTTCCAACTGATAGAGCAATGGAGCTGCTCACGGAGACTTTACAATCTAAGACAATTGTGGAAAAAATGGCAAAAATAGTGGCACTGTGTGATAGATCACTAAAGAGGACAAAGTCTCCGGACATGCTGGCTGCCCTGAAAGAAATTCGGGCAATAGGCACGGATGTGCAGGCCATGCAACAGATATCAAAAGAGGGTGACACTGGGTGCACTGTCGAGTCACTGGCGGAAATAAAACAGTCGTTAAAGGAACAGAATAGGAAATTGGATGCCCTTCTGAACATTGAACCACACAAACCTGCTCAGAGCGAGGAAGAATTGTATTCCCGGGTGGTGGCGAGAAACATCCAAAAATGCCTGCCGCGAGAGACGACTCACTCTCTCATGATTGCGGCAAAGGATCCCACAAAAGGGAGCAACGAGTTGGAGGGTATCTTTAAAAAGAATGTAAACCTGAAATCACTGGGAGTGGGTGTGTCTACTATAAGACACGTATCTAGCCAAACCAAGCTGCTAGTGAGCTGTCCAAACCCCAACGACAGGGACAGGTTAATAGACCAAATAAAATCGGCAGCGGGGGACACGGTGACGGTTACCGAGGCGAAAAAGAGAAACCCACTAATAGCTATTAAGGGTGTTGTGTGTGGAATAACGGAGGATGAACTGAATTTATCATTGGCTGCTCAAAACAGAATACTGAAGGACACTGAATATCGTCTGAGTGTGAAATATAGACGTAGGCATAGAAACTCCTTGCTGTGCAATGTTATATGTGCTTGCCCACCTGCATTGTATAAAATCATGATTGAATTGGGACGTGTAAACATAGGATACCAGAGGCTCGAGGTGGTGGACGAAAGCCCACTCATCCGGTGTTTTAACTGTCAGCAGTATGGTCATACCCAGGCTCATTGCAAGGAGGATACGAGGTGCTCGCACTGTGCAGGGAACCATCGATATCTGGAGTGCCCCCAAAGGGAGATGCCCCCCATATGTATAAATTGTCGCACCAAGAATCTAAAACATGATCATTCTACAATCGATCGAACTTGTGGACCTTAGTCCATGAATGGAAAAACGGGCGAGAGCGGTTATAGATTACCCAAAATTCTGTTAAACTTGACAAGGACACTATATACAATGAGCTGGAAAATCTGAATCTTATAGATGCTCACATTATTAGAGCCTCTGAGAGCTTCGGAGACACTTTTCTGAATACAAGATCAATAAAGATCATCAATGCCAATATACGTAGCGTGGCTAAAAATTTGGATGACCTTCTGATCTTCGTGCATACTTTGAAGGTAAAACCAGACATAATCATACTCACTGAGTGCTGGCTCGGAGACGATTTTCTTACGCCTGCTATACAACAGTATGAGGTATTCTGCTCTAATGATCACCTAAATAGAGCAGACGGAGTTATCGCATATGTGAGGAGTGAACTGAAACCCATAAGTGCCACTTTTCCACTGAGAGGGGCTAGCGGAGTACTGCTTTCGTGTGACGATATTGGTTTAAAGATACTGGGACTATACAGATCACCAGAGTATGGCGATGTGACTGCATTCCTTAATTCACTGCAAAACTATTTGCAAGATGATGCAAGGGACTCGTCTGTGTGTAAAGTTATAGCGGGGGATATGAATATTGATATCCTGGACCAGACACCTGAACAGACAAATTGTTACATGGAGCTTATGAGCGAAATGGGCTATGTCTCGGCTATAAATGATCCAACCAGAGTAACATCAACTACTGCGACGTGCATAGATCATATATTTATCAAATCACAACTGGAAGCCAGATCCACAATAGTTCATACATCCATAACCGACCATTACACGACCACATTGGAGATCCACACAAAGATCAAAAAAGTAAACCCAGTCCCATGTGAAATAAGAAAAATCGATTATCCGAATTGCCTCAAAGCACTAAAGGAGGAAAAGTGGCAGGATGTATACAAAGCTGATGATCCCAATGTTGCGTTGATGTCTTTCATAGAAACGATCCAGGGCCACCTAAGAACGCATACAACGCTCAAAACGGTAAGTCATAAATCACTTAGACTTAAGCCATGGATTACAAATGGTTTGGTAAAGGCCATACATAGGCGAAATAAGCTCCACAAACAGGCAAAACACTCGCCAGAAAACAGACAGCTGCAAATGTACTACAAGAGATATAGAAACATTTGCGGTACTCTCATAAAACACACCAAACACGAACATTACAGGCGTAGGATTGAGACCAGTAGCAATAAGCAGAAAACTATATGGGGCATTGTCAAGGAAAACATAAGGAGAAGCAGTACTACGACTGAAATCACAAAAGTCAGGGCAGATGGTGTCGATGTATGTGAGCCGAGTGAAATTCCAAATGTGCTCAATGACTACTTTGCTGATATTGGATGTCGACTAGCGGAGACACTTTCACAAAAAATAGGAAAGACTGAGGAAGAACTCACTCGTTTATGCAAGGCCGAAAAAGGACACCAAAACCTACTGAAATTGACCACACAAACTACTGACGATACCAAAAATATAATCATGTCACTGCGTAGTGATTGTGCATGTGGACCCGACGGTATTGGTGCAAAAATACTAAAACTCGCGTGCGATTCTCTCGTATCACCCCTGACACATGCTTTGAATCTGAGTATTGTTAGGGGTGTGTTTCCAAATCATCTGAAGGAGGCAGTCGTTGCACCTGTCTACAAAAGCGATGATCCACTTGAACCAGAAAATTACAGACCTATAGCCCTACTGAATACTGTGTCAAAAATATATGAAAGAGCTGTAAAGCACCAATTATCCATATGCTTGGAGAGAAACAATGTGTTATCTAAGAATCAATACGGGTTTAGATCGGGAAGAAGTACATCAGATGCTATAAATGAAGTGACAGATTATCTGGTGAGACAAATAGATGCTGGAAAAAAATGTATGGCCATATTTGTTGACCTTAGGAAGGCCTTTGATACCGTTTCCCATCAGATACTTCTACAAAAGCTTAGAAATATTGGGGTCGAGGGCCTTGCTTATGATTGGCTCAAAAGCTATATATCGGGCAGACAACAAACCGTCAGGGTTGGAAGAAATACTAGCTCAACTGCACCTATAAGATTTGGTGTACCGCAGGGAAGTGTTCTGGGACCGATTCTCTTTCTGATATACATTGACGATCTGTGTAGGCTAAATACTGCGGGAAAAATCACGGCGTTCGCTGATGACACGGCCATATTGTTTGCGGCAGACACGTGGGAGGAGGTTCAAGGGATAGCAAATCGTGAATTGGAAATGATTAAAACATGGATGGACAATAATTTGCTGACACTTAATATATTGAAAACAAAGTGCATGGCCTTTAGCATAGACACGAGACAGCAGCCACCTTCTGACATAAAACTGACCGTGCATGAGTGTCGGCGTCCGGCAGAACCTTGTACCTGTGCACCTCTTGAAAAGGTAAGTGTATATAAGTACCTGGGCGTTCATATTGACCAGCACCTGCGCTGGCAACATCATATAGAACAATTGACAAAGAAATGCAGAAAACTGATCTTTGTGTTCAGGACATTGCGAAATGTCCTCAACGTAAATGTTTTGAGAATCATATATTTTGCACTTGCTCAGAGTGTTATGGAGTATGGGGTCATTGGTTGGGGGGGCATGGCTGATACTCTTTTGATGCCACTGGAGAGAACCCAAAGAGCTGTACTCAAGACAATGTTTAGGAAGCCTTTCAGATTTCCAACCGAGCAAATGTACGCCCTGGCTGAGGTGTTAGATATAAGGCAACTGTATATGAAAACAATTGTTGTACACTTACACAAGAACACCGCAAAATTCCAACCACATTTCATATTGGAGCATAATACCAGAAACCGACAACAACTCAGACCACCCCATCTATTGACTACTTTCGCCCAGAGGCACTATTGTTTTTTGGCCCCTAGATTATACAATAATATAATGCCCCAAATCGAGCGCTACATTTCAAGGGATGGAAAAAACTTCACAAAACTTGTGGTCGACTGGCTGAAGAGAACAGGAAGGACAGCCTCATCCTTCACCCTGTTAAACGTGTACAGATGAACTTGGGGCGAAATTTTCTGTTTTAACTAAATTTCTATTATTATTGTTTTTCTTTTTGTTTCTTAAATTGTATTGAACTGTCTAAATGGTTGTGCATGTGTGTGTGTGTGTGTGTGTGTGTGTGTGTGAGATTGCATTGGTGTATTCTGTGTTGCCTTGCTGCTGCTGTTTTATATTGTTCTAATGAAATTGTATTGACTCTCTATGTAGAATATTAGGAAATTGTAATGTGAATAACTAACATGGAGACCGCTGCCTCAGAACAGACCCAGTCTAGTGAGGCAGTGTAATTTTCCAGGTCATACGATACATTTGTTTGGAAATTGTATATTCTATATATAGTTTGATTTATTTATTGTTGTATTGTATAAATGGCATGAGTTGGAAAATAAATAATATTTCATTTTCATTTCATTTCATTTCATTTCATTTCATTTCATTTCATACTGTGCTTGTGCTGGAACACATTACCTATATCCGAGCACTAGTCTCACTGGCAGGGGGCAGTGGGCAGGGGCACCTCCTCCATATGAGGGGCAAAAGGGAACATCCTATGCGACCTGATCGATCATATTGTGGGACACTGGTCCCATCATGAAGTTCTAGGGGGATATTTGGGAAATGCAGGAAATAACCAAACAAAAATATCAAATGGTCAGCATTAGAAAAACAGTATCAACTTTAATACTCAGGCAGACTAGACCCCGAGTACATACATCTATGGTACCTTAACTAAGTCATATTATTTTTGTTGAGTTCTTATTTCTGCTACATAAACTTAATAAAATAAAATCCCAATCATTCCGTATGACTTAAATTAATATTGAACAAAAAGCTGCCTGAAAAAATGTTCTATTTCATTATTTCTGTCTCTGTCTCCATTCCTTGATCTTCAATCATCAGTAAGTATGGCATAAATATCTTAACTTTATTTGGTAATGAAACAAATTGTTCAATAAAATGGAGCTTAGGTCCAAAAAAGCTCAAACATCTTTACTACAAAAATATTACTTTTAGATTTACTCAGATTGATATCAAATCAAATCAAATTATCCAGATTTAATTTACGATCTAATAAAATTTATCAAAAAAAAATATGTGCAAGAAAGTATATATCCTCACAGTGCCGCATTCCTTGTGGGGTAGCCAGAGAAGACAGAGCGCTCGACTACCAGATACTTGCACGCACTCCTTGCTTACGTCACATTCTTGATATTTCTCATGCTGCTCTCTGATAAGCTGAGAAATACGTGAAATGTCTTATGAAAGTGTTACGCTTACCTAACTGTTATATACAGGACTCTCTCTCCCTGTCTACAGATAAGGAAATATAATTAGAGAATCTCAATCTTCACATTTCGTTAATGGCTACAATTTTTTCAACGGACGACTAATGAGGGTTGACTTTAAAAAAACCCTGGTTAAATAATCATTGCTTGTCAATCTCGTGGAATCGTAAAAATCAGCAGAAATAACCGAACCTTATCTGAAAATCAATCTCAATATGTCGTCTTTGGGGAGAGAAGGGTATAAAAAATAGTATACCTACTTCGTCCTAGTAATCCTTATTATATAACGTTAAATTTATGGAATCCTCGCACGGCTGAATGATTAGTGTTGAACATAACTTCTACTAGGTACTAGGTATGGCATCATGGTACATATATCCCAATTGTGAGGAAATCACTGAATGTCGCGTTTGCCTAAACATAATGTGACAGAATGGGTGGTGAACCGCATTACTGAAAATGTGTGAAATATCTTATTAGAGTTTAACGCACACTTGATTTTACAGAAGAAAATACATGAAAAAAAGAGTGGGCAGTAGGTACCAAAATTCTATATCAGGGATACAGCTCAGGACCCGGTTGAATAATGACATCACAAAAGAAACATAAAATACTAATATGTGAATAGCGCATTAAAAACTACTTCCGTCTACCTTGGTATGGACTCTTGCTCAGTTAGGCAGATCACATTACACGCTGTATTATTATAGTACTATTGTTATTTGTATGTAAATAAGTTAATATTTCCGCTGTTCAGCAGGTCATATTGGACACTAGTATTACATAATCACATAAAACTACTTTTGAAGTACTAAGCTATATTTTTCTTCTTCTTCTTCGCAATATTGTCCGACATAAAATTTCATATGAAAATATAACTGCCGTATTGAAACTATTTCAATGAATTTTATATCACGGGGGAAGCTCTAATAGTCGCTTTAACTATTTATGTTCAAATTTATCTTGTTTTAAAAAAATCGTGAACAATCACGGAGGGCCGGTTCTCCTTATATCCATCAATAATTTACCCGACACGAGAACATACAAGAAATTGTAAACTAAAAGATGATATACAATTACTTTTCAAATAGAGACTATAATATATACCTATGGTTTGATCTATTTTTGTAGGTTGCAGGAATAAAAACCAGAATTGTCATTACAAAACGCACTGTAATGTAATGATAAAGATAAAGATGATTATTATTTTATTATTTACAACTAGCGTTATTTCCCGTGCTTCGCAACGGCAAACTGTTTAGTATGGAACAGTTCAATATGAGAAAGAATAAATTGAACTATTGTCAATTGTAATGTGTGGCCTTGTTCGGCATGCTTCTTAAAAAAATATTTCATCGGGGTGAATTACTTTAAAATTATGACATACAAACCCTCCTTTCCCATCCTAAAGTCTCACATCCTCTTTGATGTTCGTGGATAAAAGTTTGTTGTGCAACTCTGGGTCAAATATTTCCAAAAAAGCAGTTGTGTATATATATTTACATAATATTATGTATGGAAAGATATGATTCATAAACCAGTAAATTATTAATGTGTTTATTTTCCTATAAATACTTAATACATACAAAGATATTCAAAAAGTTTTATTAGGTAGATACAACTTGCCTACATGAAATTATTAAAAAATAGATATCCCATTATGAAAGGTTTTCATGGACGTAATTTTGTTTTTAAAGAGTAATGCAATGCAAAGATAATGTAGTTTGTTCCACCGCCGTACATCGTTCGTCCAATAGTTTGGCAACATTTCCCCTCCGCAGCTTTCCGAGTTTCTAAAACAGATTAATTAGATCTATTTTAATAAGATATTACCTAGTTAAGATAAATATCGTTGCTTAGTTTTTCGGTTGAACCATGTGTAGATTAAGGGAGACCAGAGTGTCGAAACGTCAATCAAGATAATTTACACAATACAAACAGTTCATTCAAAAAACCAAGCAACGATGTCGAGTGTTCACTGTAAAAACTTTCAACAATTACTAAGTGAGATAAACAGTGTCAGAGAGAAATAGTATTATAGTAAAATAGCGTATTATTTCCTTATGAAACATTTTACGTACCTTGAGTTTCCCTATCAAATCTTGTGATCCGAATATTCCAACTATCCAGACACCATGATTTGTAAGTGGATAGTGCCAGATTAGTGAGACTCTACTGTATTTTCATATTCACAATTTCATGATTAATACCTGGAATTTTAAATCATCATAATTTATAAATATGTTTAACCTTGAAATAATATGCAAAAACAATTACTTTGCAGCTCAGCCTACCTTTATATCCTCACTCCTGCGATTAAAAACTGGCAGTTCTGGATGACAGCGTCCACACGTCCAAAAATACAATTGTACTTGTACATCAATGATATCAGATAGTTAAAACACATCACGAAATTGCTCTGAGTGGTGTATCTTGTAACGTCATCTGAAGCGAAGTAGTATATATTATATAGTATAATGATCACATAACTATTGCTGAAATGAAATAAAGAACATTTATGCATAAGGATGTTTTAAATAATCTAACAAAAAAACTTTAGAGGTTATGCCTCTACACAGTTTGGCGTCGTTATTAAGAAGTATTATTCTTATTATTAATACCAAATACTACAAACACTCATTTTATCTAAGCACACTCACTATTCTGAAATACAAATTGTGTTTTAAAGTATAACGTACCTATGTTATATTCCAATTCAAAGTAATTACAACTTCAAAACATGTTATTTTATACTTGATTTATACGCAATACATAAAGAAATTTGGACCGCTTGACGTTGACAGTAAGTATGGGTGTTGCCACTTCAAATGTTTATACCAAAATTAGGCTAGTTTCGCTAAAATCGTATGTAATTTGTTCGCCTTGTACTGAAATTACTCCATTTATCGTAGTAGTAATAATTTATCGTAGCATCATATTTTTTTATTTATTTGTCATAGAATTTTATCTATTGTTTTTAAAAGTACTAAACTTGTAATTTCAACGTGATAAATATATTTAACTGGCATAACATTTTTTTACGCCTTGCAACATTATTATTTAGTGTTGGTCTTTGGACCAACCATTAGTCACTGCTAATTTGTTATTGTATCCGTGACTGTTATTTATGTACCTATTTAAATCATAAAATAAAAAGTTTAAATACTCATAAAGGTATACTTTTTTGCTAAACAGATATAGCTACACTCGTTTAAATATACTCATTACCTTTTTGCTAAACAGATATTTGAATACTACTTATTGTCATACAAAATACCTGTTACAAATAACGGTCTGGTTTGACGAATATATCTGGTACCTGTTATTTTTTTTATATACACAGCTCTATTTGTATTCTAAAATGTCAGTTGGATTTAGTATGAAGGGATTTGGAATAGTCAATTTAATACCATTGTTTATGTTGAAAATTATGACTTAATACTAATAAAACAGTAACTCAGTGTTAGTTAAGAATAATCTTAAGGTATTGTTGAGTAAAATAATGCCTTCGATTCAAAATAATGCCAAAATATGATAATGTTTCAGAGCAACACAATATCACAGTCTGAAGTAGTGAAGTAGATTAATAGAATAATCAAAAATAATTACTATCCACGTATATTATTCAGTGTCTAATTAAGCAAGTAGGTACTTTATGGAACTGAACTATTGATACCATAAATAATTGTAGGTAGTTTCTGTGGTGTGTCAAGTTGGTATCATGTTTGAATATAGAATGAGTGGTGCATTTATAGATGTGACATAATTCTTGATAAATAATTACTATCCACGTATATTATTCAGTGTCTAATTAAGCAAGTAGGTACTTTATGGAACTGAACTATTGATACCATAAATAATTGTAGGTAGTTTCTGTGGTGTGTCAAGTTGGTATCATGTTTGAATATAGAATGAGTGGTGCATTTATAGATGTGACATAATTCTTGATAAATAATTACTATCCACGTATATTATTCAGTGTCTAATTAAGCAAGTAGGTACTTTATGGAACTGAACTATTGATACCATAAATAATTGTAGGTAGTTTCTGTGGTGTGTCAAGTTGGTATCATGTTTGAATATAGAATGAGTGGTGCATTTATAGATGTGACATAATTCTTGATAAATAATTACTATCCACGTATATTATTCAGTGTCTAATTAAGCAAGTAGGTACTTTATGGAACTGAACTATTGATACCATAAATAATTGTAGGTAGTTTCTGTGGTGTGTCAAGTTGGTATCATGTTTGAATATAGAATGAGTGGTGCATTTATAGATGTGACATAATTCTTGATAAATAATTACTATCCACGTATATTATTCAGTGTCTAATTAAGCAAGTAGGTACTTTATGGAACTGAACTATTGATACCATAAATAATTGTAGGTAGTTTCTGTGGTGTGTCAAGTTGGTATCATGTTTGAATATAGAATGAGTGGTGCATTTATAGATGTGACATAATTCTTGATAAATAATTACTATCCACGTATATTATTCAGTGTCTAATTAAGCAAGTAGGTACTTTATGGAACTGAACTATTGATACCATAAATAATTGTAGGTAGTTTCTGTGGTGTGTCAAGTTGGTATCATGTTTGAATATAGAATGAGTGGTGCATTTATAGATGTGACATAATTCTTGATAAATAATTACTATCCACGTATATTATTCAGTGTCTAATTAAGCAAGTAGGTACTTTATGGAACTGAACTATTGATACCATAAATAATTGTAGGTAGTTTCTGTGGTGTGTCAAGTTGGTATCATGTTTGAATATAGAATGAGTGGTGCATTTATAGATGTGACATAATTCTTGATAAATAATTACTATCCACGTATATTATTCAGTGTCTAATTAAGCAAGTAGGTACTTTATGGAACTGAACTATTGATACCATAAATAATTGTAGGTAGTTTCTGTGGTGTGTCAAGTTGGTATCATGTTTGAATATAGAATGAGTGGTGCATTTATAGATGTGACATAATTCTTGATAAATAATGACTATCCACGTATATTATTCAGTGTCTAATTAAGCAAGTAGGTACTTTATGGAACTGAACTATTGATACCATAAATAATTGTAGGTAGTTTCTGTGGTGTGTCAAGTTGGTATCATGTTTGAATATAGAATGAGTGGTGCATTTATAGATGTGACATAATTCTTGATAAATAATTACTATCCACGTATATTATTCAGTGTCTAATTAAGCAAGTAGGTACTTTATGGAACTGAACTATTGATACCATAAATAATTGTAGGTAGTTTCTGTGGTGTGTCAAGTTGGTATCATGTTTGAATATAGAATGAGTGGTGCATTTATAGATGTGACATAATTCTTGATAAATAATTACTATCCACGTATATTATTCAGTGTCTAATTAAGCAAGTAGGTACTTTATGGAACTGAACTATTGATACCATAAATAATTGTAGGTAGTTTCTGTGGTGTGTCAAGTTGGTATCATGTTTGAATATAGAATGAGTGGTGCATTTATAGATGTGACATAATTCTTGATAAATAATTACTATCCACGTATATTATTCAGTGTCTAATTAAGCAAGTAGGTACTTTATGGAACTGAACTATTGATACCATAAATAATTGTAGGTAGTTTCTGTGGTGTGTCAAGTTGGTATCATGTTTGAATATAGAATGAGTGGTGCATTTATAGATGTGACATAATTCTTGATAAATAATTACTATCCACGTATATTATTCAGTGTCTAATTAAGCAAGTAGGTACTTTATGGAACTGAACTATTGATACCATAAATAATTGTAGGTAGTTTCTGTGGTGTGTCAAGTTGGTATCATGTTTGAATATAGAATGAGTGGTGCATTTATAGATGTGACATAATTCTTGATAAATAATTACTATCCACGTATATTATTCAGTGTCTAATTAAGCAAGTAGGTACTTTATGGAACTGAACTATTGATACCATAAATAATTGTAGGTAGTTTCTGTGGTGTGTCAAGTTGGTATCATGTTTGAATATAGAATGAGTGGTGCATTTATAGATGTGACATAATTCTTGATAAATAATTACTATCCACGTATATTATTCAGTGTCTAATTAAGCAAGTAGGTACTTTATGGAACTGAACTATTGATACCATAAATAATTGTAGGTAGTTTCTGTGGTGTGTCAAGTTGGTATCATGTTTGAATATAGAATGAGTGGTGCATTTATAGATGTGACATAATTCTTGATAAATAATTACTATCCACGTATATTATTCAGTGTCTAATTAAGCAAGTAGGTACTTTATGGAACTGAACTATTGATACCATAAATAATTGTAGGTAGTTTCTGTGGTGTGTCAAGTTGGTATCATGTTTGAATATAGAATGAGTGGTGCATTTATAGATGTGACATAATTCTTGATAAATAATTACTATCCACGTATATTATTCAGTGTCTAATTAAGCAAGTAGGTACTTTATGGAACTGAACTATTGATACCATAAATAATTGTAGGTAGTTTCTGTGGTGTGTCAAGTTGGTATCATGTTTGAATATAGAATGAGTGGTGCATTTATAGATGTGACATAATTCTTGATAAATAATTACTATCCACGTATATTATTCAGTGTCTAATTAAGCAAGTAGGTACTTTATGGAACTGAACTATTGATACCATAAATAATTGTAGGTAGTTTCTGTGGTGTGTCAAGTTGGTATCATGTTTGAATATAGAATGAGTGGTGCATTTATAGATGTGACATAATTCTTGATAAATAATTACTATCCACGTATATTATTCAGTGTCTAATTAAGCAAGTAGGTACTTTATGGAACTGAACTATTGATACCATAAATAATTGTAGGTAGTTTCTGTGGTGTGTCAAGTTGGTATCATGTTTGAATATAGAATGAGTGGTGCATTTATAGATGTGACATAATTCTTGATAAATAATTACTATCCACGTATATTATTCAGTGTCTAATTAAGCAAGTAGGTACTTTATGGAACTGAACTATTGATACCATAAATAATTGTAGGTAGTTTCTGTGGTGTGTCAAGTTGGTATCATGTTTGAATATAGAATGAGTGGTGCATTTATAGATGTGACATAATTCTTGATAAATAATTACTATCCACGTATATTATTCAGTGTCTAATTAAGCAAGTAGGTACTTTATGGAACTGAACTATTGATACCATAAATAATTGTAGGTAGTTTCTGTGGTGTGTCAAGTTGGTATCATGTTTGAATATAGAATGAGTGGTGCATTTATAGATGTGACATAATTCTTGATAAATAATTACTATCCACGTATATTATTCAGTGTCTAATTAAGCAAGTAGGTACTTTATGGAACTGAACTATTGATACCATAAATAATTGTAGGTAGTTTCTGTGGTGTGTCAAGTTGGTATCATGTTTGAATATAGAATGAGTGGTGCATTTATAGATGTGACATAATTCTTGATAAATAATTACTATCCACGTATATTATTCAGTGTCTAATTAAGCAAGTAGGTACTTTATGGAACTGAACTATTGATACCATAAATAATTGTAGGTAGTTTCTGTGGTGTGTCAAGTTGGTATCATGTTTGAATATAGAATGAGTGGTGCATTTATAGATGTGACATAATTCTTGATAAATAATTACTATCCACGTATATTATTCAGTGTCTAATTAAGCAAGTAGGTACTTTATGGAACTGAACTATTGATACCATAAATAATTGTAGGTAGTTTCTGTGGTGTGTCAAGTTGGTATCATGTTTGAATATAGAATGAGTGGTGCATTTATAGATGTGACATAATTCTTGATAAATAATTACTATCCACGTATATTATTCAGTGTCTAATTAAGCAAGTAGGTACTTTATGGAACTGAACTATTGATACCATAAATAATTGTAGGTAGTTTCTGTGGTGTGTCAAGTTGGTATCATGTTTGAATATAGAATGAGTGGTGCATTTATAGATGTGACATAATTCTTGATAAATAATTACTATCCACGTATATTATTCAGTGTCTAATTAAGCAAGTAGGTACTTTATGGAACTGAACTATTGATACCATAAATAATTGTAGGTAGTTTCTGTGGTGTGTCAAGTTGGTATCATGTTTGAATATAGAATGAGTGGTGCATTTATAGATGTGACATAATTCTTGATAAATAATTACTATCCACGTATATTATTCAGTGTCTAATTAAGCAAGTAGGTACTTTATGGAACTGAACTATTGATACCATAAATAATTGTAGGTAGTTTCTGTGGTGTGTCAAGTTGGTATCATGTTTGAATATAGAATGAGTGGTGCATTTATAGATGTGACATAATTCTTGATAAATAATTACTATCCACGTATATTATTCAGTGTCTAATTAAGCAAGTAGGTACTTTATGGAACTGAACTATTGATACCATAAATAATTGTAGGTAGTTTCTGTGGTGTGTCAAGTTGGTATCATGTTTGAATATAGAATGAGTGGTGCATTTATAGATGTGACATAATTCTTGATAAATAATTACTATCCACGTATATTATTCAGTGTCTAATTAAGCAAGTAGGTACTTTATGGAACTGAACTATTGATACCATAAATAATTGTAGGTAGTTTCTGTGGTGTGTCAAGTTGGTATCATGTTTGAATATAGAATGAGTGGTGCATTTATAGATGTGACATAATTCTTGATAAATAATTACTATCCACGTATATTATTCAGTGTCTAATTAAGCAAGTAGGTACTTTATGGAACTGAACTATTGATACCATAAATAATTGTAGGTAGTTTCTGTGGTGTGTCAAGTTGGTATCATGTTTGAATATAGAATGAGTGGTGCATTTATAGATGTGACATAATTCTTGATAAATAATTACTATCCACGTATATTATTCAGTGTCTAATTAAGCAAGTAGGTACTTTATGGAACTGAACTATTGATACCATAAATAATTGTAGGTAGTTTCTGTGGTGTGTCAAGTTGGTATCATGTTTGAATATAGAATGAGTGGTGCATTTATAGATGTGACATAATTCTTGATAAATAATTACTATCCACGTATATTATTCAGTGTCTAATTAAGCAAGTAGGTACTTTATGGAACTGAACTATTGATACCATAAATAATTGTAGGTAGTTTCTGTGGTGTGTCAAGTTGGTATCATGTTTGAATATAGAATGAGTGGTGCATTTATAGATGTGACATAATTCTTGATAAATAATTACTATCCACGTATATTATTCAGTGTCTAATTAAGCAAGTAGGTACTTTATGGAACTGAACTATTGATACCATAAATAATTGTAGGTAGTTTCTGTGGTGTGTCAAGTTGGTATCATGTTTGAATATAGAATGAGTGGTGCATTTATAGATGTGACATAATTCTTGATAAATAATTACTATCCACGTATATTATTCAGTGTCTAATTAAGCAAGTAGGTACTTTATGGAACTGAACTATTGATACCATAAATAATTGTAGGTAGTTTCTGTGGTGTGTCAAGTTGGTATCATGTTTGAATATAGAATGAGTGGTGCATTTATAGATGTGACATAATTCTTGATAAATAATTACTATCCACGTATATTATTCAGTGTCTAATTAAGCAAGTAGGTACTTTATGGAACTGAACTATTGATACCATAAATAATTGTAGGTAGTTTCTGTGGTGTGTCAAGTTGGTATCATGTTTGAATATAGAATGAGTGGTGCATTTATAGATGTGACATAATTCTTGATAAATAATTACTATCCACGTATATTATTCAGTGTCTAATTAAGCAAGTAGGTACTTTATGGAACTGAACTATTGATACCATAAATAATTGTAGGTAGTTTCTGTGGTGTGTCAAGTTGGTATCATGTTTGAATATAGAATGAGTGGTGCATTTATAGATGTGACATAATTCTTGATAAATAATTACTATCCACGTATATTATTCAGTGTCTAATTAAGCAAGTAGGTACTTTATGGAACTGAACTATTGATACCATAAATAATTGTAGGTAGTTTCTGTGGTGTGTCAAGTTGGTATCATGTTTGAATATAGAATGAGTGGTGCATTTATAGATGTGACATAATTCTTGATAAATAATTACTATCCACGTATATTATTCAGTGTCTAATTAAGCAAGTAGGTACTTTATGGAACTGAACTATTGATACCATAAATAATTGTAGGTAGTTTCTGTGGTGTGTCAAGTTGGTATCATGTTTGAATATAGAATGAGTGGTGCATTTATAGATGTGACATAATTCTTGATAAATAATTACTATCCACGTATATTATTCAGTGTCTAATTAAGCAAGTAGGTACTTTATGGAACTGAACTATTGATACCATAAATAATTGTAGGTAGTTTCTGTGGTGTGTCAAGTTGGTATCATGTTTGAATATAGAATGAGTGGTGCATTTATAGATGTGACATAATTCTTGATAATTAGTGGTTATACAAAATATAGAATTTTCAAATTACAATGCACATCAATATGATATATTTTACTATTGTCTCACTTTTTAATTCAACGAATGGTTTCATTTCAACGGCAAAATCTAAATACAAACCTACTTCACGTTTCACAATGAATTTAACCTTCAATAATTTAAAAATAACTCATCATTTTAAAAACTGAGATCATGTTTGACACGATGGCAGACATTTTAGTCACATTTTAGTCGAGCAAATTAACTTACGATATGTTGTAAAATGAAATGTATTATCGGTGACTATACGTTATGAAATATTTTATACGTAAGGACGGTCTAGAGTATGGCCTGTACGACTACTCAGTGTTTTGATGTACAACTCTCCACGGATTAGGAGTCTATTAAGGATAAGGGAAAATGTTACGTACATAGGTACGAACTAAAATATTTATGTGGGATTTAAAACTTTACTGCTTGTAGTCCTTGTGATGAAATATTCTGTAGTGTATGGTGAAATAAAAAGACGAACTATTTGGTTGACCCTCGTGACTTTCTTTGAAGACCATTACAAAATCCCTTTAGCCTTTATTCGACTTTCCAACTGCCCCTCGGAGAATAGTTTATATTTAATATTATAGCGAACTATCATAAATTATTATCTAAATATATCTCCACTCCTTGCGGGGTATGCAGAGAATAAAGAGGGCCACACACTTGTATACTTCACTAGCATACCTCGACCACGGTGAGTCGACTCTTCAGTTTATAGAAGAGTTTAATATTATATTGTCTCCATAGGATGGTCAAGCTATAATTTAATTAAATAATAATAGCGTTGGAGTTTAATTTACGCAAGCAACATATCTACCTACACACACACACACATAGGGATTATAATCGCATAAACTATATTCTATTACCTGTAACGTCGTCATTATTCTGTGGCTCCATCCATGTGCAGAGGATATTACACCTTATATACAAACCAGATTTATTACTTAAATATTAATTCTTGAATCTCACCTTCGTGCGAGTCTTAATTGGTAAAGGGGTACACTCTTCATAATGGGACGTGATGCCGGAAACGTTCTACCTTCAAAAAGTTTACCTTTTCGTACCTAGCTAGTGCCTACATAGATTGCAACTGACTTAACCTTGATTAAACGTTTACCACGATTACTAATAAGTAATTGCAAAAACTTTTCATGGCCCATTTGATCCATTGCATTACGCACAAAATAAAAGAAGTACCTAATTAATTCTGACCAATCAAGTTAGACAATAGAACTTATTGTCAAATCTTGGCAAAAAAATCTGTAAAGATTCCATGATTTCGTGACATTGCGTCGTTCTGCACTTCTTGTTCTCTATAAATAAATAGTTAAGTAGTAATAATTAAGTAGATATAAGTTTGTATTGTTATTGTAAAAAAAAACTGACGATTCCAAGTGTGTATCTCAGTATGACAGAGAAAATAAAATATATAAATATACCCACAGTATTATTATAAAGAAGGAAAGGATAGGATACAAATGCCTACCATATGGTATCCAAATGCAACATTGTTGAGTTCTCGACAATGTTTTTATCTTCAGATACCAAAGCAACGAACGTACCAACACACCTATGTATTTGCACCATAAAAAACATACCCATATGTAGTAGTTTAATAATAGTACGCGATGTATTTTTATGTTAGAATCTGTATTGGCAGTACATCCCTTAAGCATTATTAGTGTCATGTTTGAGGGCAGGAAAGTTTAGGAGTAAGTATCTGTGGGACAGATCCTGTCCGCCTCCTTTATTATCTATGAGCCGGGGCTGGGGGGGGGGGGGGCAGGGGCCGACTCCGAGTCGTCTGCAATAACATGTATTAAAGTATGTCTGTGTGTGTGTGTATAGTATATATAACAACATGCGTGCTGCTGACATCACAACATCAACTTATTGTTTAAAGCTCCTCAAGAGTCACTACCACTACATAATGTTAAGTAGATTTGCATAAATACTTACATACCTACACCTGCATACATTAAATGTTCACTAGGGCCATTCGGTAATCTTTCACAACTTAACCGTTCTTCACAAACATTGCGAAACTTTTAAAATATTTTAAAAATTGCTTCATTGTTCGCCCTAGTGAATCATAATGATTATAGCAAAGTGTAAAATATACCGCCTATACTCACCAGTGGCGAAGTCATGTGAATTACGATATTCAGTTTCCTTTTAAAGAATGTTAGTTTAAATATGATTACCTACTTAGATACGTCGTATTAATACATAGTGACACAGCCTAATGTACCTACTAGGTATATAATGGAGGAGTACATAACCTATTTCACGGGAGAGAGAGAGAGAGAGAGAGAGAGGGGCACAATTATCCCTATAATGGGATGCTGTGTGGTGTTGTAACAACTTTAATAATAATTTAGTTACAATACAATACTCCTATCACACAACTTACTAAGCAAATCTAACAAGTTCTTATGTTACCTAGTAATTGATAATCAGTATGCTATATTATACTCGCATACTATAAGGACTGGAAGACATTGGTGTCTTTCACAATTATTGGGAAAATGTGGTTGTAATAATTTGAACATAAACAATGTAGCATGCAAAAGATAATTACAGATTACAAGGATTTAATAAAAATGTTCATAAAAAATAAGATTTGTTGTAATTCTTGAGATTTGTCTATCAACGATTCAACACATTTTTTTTTTCAAAAAAGGTTTTTTTTTTTAATTTTTCGTAAAAAAATATAAATTTTGCGTTATAAAATATAAATTTTGCGTTATTCCTATAAAAAACACGAAATTCGCGATTAAATTCATTAAATCGCAATCACAAAATTTTCCAGTCCCTAGCAGTAGAGTGTATAGAGTGTAGAATCATAATGCTGCCACCACATGACATTGCCTGCCCTGGACTATGTTAGTTCACGTCACGTGATTCCTCTACCTACAACCAGCATCTATTAATTGTTTCACTATGATGTAGGTACAGGTACTATAGGTACTAGACTAGCCCCCGTTTTCACCAACTTTTACCTAAGAAGGAGACCCCTAAGAAATTTACATACAAAAACAGAGATAATATTCTATTTTTTGACACGCAGGCCTACCAACCACACCCTAATTCCATACAAAATGCAACACGCAACTCACCTACGTTAGGTGCCCAAATATCTCTGCCCAGGCTAGGTGAGCTGCGTGTTGCATTTTGTATGGAATTAGGGTGTGGTTGGTAGGCCTGTGTGTCAAAAAATAGAATATTATCTCTGTTTTTGTATGGAAATTTCTTAGGGGTCTCCTTCTTAGGTAAAAGTTGGTGAAAACGGGGGTAGGTACAACAAACTTAGATAGAGTTTTAATCATTTTAAATTAGTTAAATGATCAAGCCTTTTTATGTTTGCAGTATAATGGTCCTGGCTGCGCTATATAATATGATGACTTGTGTGATTTGTTTGGCAATGATTAGGCTGAGGATAATATACAGAGTGTATAGTAGGCGGCACAATGATTAATCTCTTCATTAATGTTACAGGGTAACCTGACTAGTGTGGGGACCTGCCTACCTGTACTCAGTACTACTATACACTTTCATTACAATATTATTCTAGTCTCTCACCATACAATCTTACAATCACCCATAACCACTATCAGTATACTACTATCAACATTACCATTCAAAACATTTGCAGGCTCGTAATTATTTTATGCAGTTAGTCTTTCGACAGTGCGCTGTGTGGACGTGTTGATACGAATAGCTCCGTAAGTATTTAAAAATTCTCATTTATTGTTTTCATTTTTGTTTCTTTAAATATTTCAACTACAGGGTGAGTTTTTTTTAATTTAATTTTTGTTTTCCTACCTTTTTATTTTATTTTTGTATTTCGTTTATTTTTTCCTTAATTTTTTATAAAGAAAGATTTATGGATCTCCGCCCTCCCCCATTGCCCCCCATCCCCCCTGACCCCCCGGACCTTAAAAGAAGACGGGTGAACGATGGGGTAATGCAAGTGGATCAATTGGACATTCAAACATCTTTAGTCGTTTCTGATGATAACAAAGTGGAATCTTCTTTTTCCTCTCAGAGCCATTTCTCTACCCCCGCTTCTATCCACACCCCTCCTACTCCTTCCTCCTATAACAACCCTATTAACCCTCCTCTTCGTACAAATTTCTATTCAACAAACTCTTCTGGGCCGTTTATTGTACACGTTCAACATTCCGAAACGAGCAAGCCAATCCATCCTATGGATTTTGGGAAGTTCCTTTTCACAAAAAATAATAAAAATGTAGTTAATGGGTCGCTCAAATCGGAGGGCAGATATAAGTTGTCCTTAGAATTTACAAGCGCTATCAGTGCCAACTCTTTTATAAAGAATATTTTTGTAGAATCAAACGCAGCGTACAAAGCATTTATCCCGACTTTTAACATCAGTAGGATGGGCCTCATCAGAGGCGTATCCACAAGTATTACTGACGACGAATTATTGTCTTCGCTGCGTCAGTCTAACCCGAACGCTGGGGAACCTGTCAAAGTTCGACGACTTAACTATAAGGACAAATCTAGTACAACACCTACATGGAAACCCTCCCAGACTGTAGTGGTTACTTTTGAGGGACAGGTACTTCCGAAAAATGTATATTTATTTTACAGCTCTTTCCCTGTTGAGACGTATTTTTACCCAACAATTCAATGCTATAATTGTTGTAAATTCGGCCATACCAAAGCAGCCTGCCGATCTCAACCACAATGCTTTAAATGTGGTGATAATCATACGTCTGAAAACTGTACTTCATCTGAAATTAAGTGTTTAAATTGCAACGGTGCCCATAAAGCGATTAGCTTAACATGTCCCGAGTTAGCTCGCCAGAAGGCGATCAAACACACAATGGCTTCGGAAAATATTTCCTTCTTCCAGGCTACCAAGCGCCACCCTGATACCAAATCTTCATATGCAGAAATTGCTTCCAAAACAGTATTCGCAGACCCTTCCTCAACTTCCGTTCGTCACGAGCCGTCCTCTCGAGGCAAATTCAGGTACAGAACCCCAAAAGCGGCTTCGACCCCAGGTTATAACCAATCCGAACATAATTCACTTCTTCTATATCCAAACGGAACTGAATGGTCATCAGCTCCCGATGGATGTGCTCTCTCAAATCAATCGTCAGTCTTCAAACACTATGATTCCCGTCCTCAAAATGAAAATCTAGCTAAAACTCTATCCTCCGATAATACCAATTTCCTTGAAGTAATGATTACAATGTTAATTGAATTGTTATCTTCACAACACTCGATACCGTCCAACGCTGCTTTTCTTATTGATAACCTCAAATCTTTTCTCTCTCGCCATGGCTCTACATCACCTCAGAAGTAATGGTATGTCAATTCTTCAATGGAACAGCCAAAGCGCTGTCGCCAAAAAGTTCGAAATAATTCAGTTGCTTAAATCACATGACATTCAAATTGCCGCTATATCCGAAACGTGGTTTCCTCCACTGTCAGACTTTGAAATCCGAGGATATACATGTCTTCGGGACGATAGATGGGACGGCTGTGCTGGAGCTGCCTTATTTATTCAAAGGGGTATTCCATTTTCCCAAATAACCTTACCTCCAAACCCATCGTGTCAAGTAGTGGCGGCAGTAATCCATGGAGTGACCTTTGTTTCGACATATATCCCCTCGGGAACTCCCGTTGATTTGACATATTGGAATGGAATAATTCCGATGCTTTCCACATCATTTGTCCTTCTGGGAGACTTCAATGCGCATTCTAAGACATGGGGTTGTTCTAAGACGGATTCTTCCGGAAAAAAGGTGTTAGATCTTATTGACAATCATAATCTATGTATTCTCAATAATGGGCAACCGACTAGAATATGCCGTCCTAACCAGAAACCTAGCGCTGTGGATATTACCATGTGTACAACCGACTTGGCTCCCCTTTGTGATTGGAAGGTTTCCGATGACTTATATTCCAGTGACCACTTCCCAATTTTTTTATCTTTGGGTAATAAACAAAATATTAATAATCGCTCACACTCCCGTAGAAGTCGAGGTTACAATATAAAGAAAGCCAAATGGGAAGAGTTCAAATCGTCACTTTCTTCAAATCTTGATTCTCTGAAGGAATTTATTGAAAATCCATCAATTCCACAAGCGGCAGATGAATTACGTCGAATCACTACTGCGGCAGCCGATGTCTCTATTCCTAAAAACAGGCCTAATTACAAAAATATTCCAAACCCTCCCTGGTGGGATAACGATTGCACGATTGTAGTTCAGGAAAGGCGGGAGGCTCTGAGCAAATACAAGAGGGAGATGAATTTCCAAAACTATATTTCCGTAAAGAATGCACAGGCTGCGGCAAAACGCACACTCAAAAGGAAAAAAAGACAAGGCTGGCGAAATTTTTGCTCTAGTTTATCCCCTGATACCCATAATTCAGAAGTCTGGAAGTCTATCAAACGATTCCGTGGAACATTTTCCAATAAAAATAGTTCTCAAAATTCAGGTGGTTGGATCAGCGAATTCGTTGACAAACTGGCCCCCTCATACGTTCCTCATTCCACTGAATTACCTTCTATCATTACTTCTAAAAACTCTTCATCAATACCTGAGTTATCTGCACCATTCTCTCTGGAGGAATTACTGTCTGCTATTGAGGCAACCGGAGATTCTTCTCCAGGCGAGGACCTCATCCCATATGTTTTTATTCGTAAATTCCCCGAACCCCTCCTCCTCCACCTGCTGAACTTTTTTAACCTTGTTCTATCAAAGGGAATCGTCCCAGAAGATTGGAAAAAGCAAGTCATTGTTCCTATTCCAAAACCCGGAAAAGAACCTGGAAAGAGCTCCTCTTATCGTCCAATTGCCTTGTCTTGCTGCTTTCTTAAGATTCTAGAAAGAATGATAAAATTCCGCCTCGAATGGTACACTGAAAATAAAAACCTTCTGCCACAGTGGCAGTTTGGGTTTAGAAAGGGCAGATCCTGTCTGGACAGCCTCAGCGTCATCACAACTGACATTAATATCGCATTCGCAACCAAAGCCAGCGTTGCTGCAGCATTTCTTGACATTAGCAGTGCGTATGATAACGTTATTTTGCCTTTACTGAGGACCAGACTTCTTGACATAGGTGTGCCACCAAACGTCTCACAGCTTATCTTCAATATTCTGTCGGAAAGATGTATAGTGTTGGAGGGTCCAGAGGGACAAATCCGAAGAACGTTATATAGGGGCTTACCGCAGGGCTCGGTTCTTAGCCCACTCCTTTTCAATATATATACCTCGAACCTACAGCATGTTATTCCCACTACTTGTAACATTCTCCAATATGCGGATGACTTTGTTGTGTACTCCCGAGATAAAAAGGTGCCCGTTGCAGCTGGAAGGCTACAGGATGGAGTAAGTGCCATGCATGCATGGCTAAGTGTAAGTGGACTGAGTCTGTCGCCAACAAAAAGTAAAATTGTTATTTTTTCCCGAAAACATGAAATCCCGGATGTAGTTGTCAAGCTGGATGGGTCCATAATCCCGCAAGATGAGTCGATAAAATTTTTGGGTGTTATACTGCACAGAAAAATGTCATGGAAGCTGCACGTAGATAGTATAGTCACGAAATGCGAAAAAGGCACTAACATTTTAAGAGCCATTTCTAGAGTTTGGTGGGGTTCCCACCCGGAAACTATGAAACTACTTTACGTTGCCCTTGTACGTAGTCATCTGGACTTTGGCTGTCAACTTATGGACCCGCTACCAAAGTATCTCATATTCAAACTACAGAAAGTCCAGTCCAAATGTCTGCGAATGATTGTGGGAGCCATGAGGTCGTCCCCCATAAACTCGTTACAAGTTGAATGCGCGGAAATGCCTCTCCACCTCCGTCGGGAACTCTTGATTAGTAAATTTATACTTAAAAAGAAAAATGGCGGTTCGCACTTGTTTTTCTCCAAACTTGACAGCCTCTCGAAAATCCAATCTCGGCGAGGCAGCTGGTGGTCTCGGCTCTCCCCCAATTTGTGTTCTTACTATCAGGACATCTCACCGCCTATTGTTTCATCTGCGCATGTTTCTGTCCCAATGTTTGCAATCCCATTCAAAGCAATAATCCACCGATGCAATATACTAGAATCTATGGGTATTGATCGTACGGTGGCCCAGTTGAATCATTCAATGGTAAATCAATATTTTGCATCCGAGGTGTCTAGCAGATGGCCTGATTATACGAGAATATATACGGATGGATCTCGGTCCCCCGATGGTGCATGTGGGGCCGCGTTTTGCATTCCAGAACGGCGCATAGATCGAAAATTTATACTCTCAAAGGGAGCATCAATATTTACGGCGGAATGTGTGGCTCTGAGAGAGGCGCTTTCCAATATAAAAGATCTTTGCATCCCGAAATCGGTCATATTTACAGATTCTCTCAGCCTAGTTCAAAAACTTCGATGTAACTCTAAACATGATCCCCACGACGATTTGTTTTGGAAAATAAAGAGCCTGCTCTACGAGATAACACTTATGCATTTTACTGTGGATATCGTTTGGATCCCATCTCACGTGGGTATTACGGGTAACGAATATGTTGATCAATTGGCCAAAGATGCGTGCGGTGCAGGACTTTCCCCTCAGGATTTTCTTCCTCCCGTTAACGAACCATTTACAAAATTCGAGGACAAAATTAAAATGAAATGGTTTGATGAATGGCACTCCTCTCCCAAGGGTGCATACTACAAGAGCATCCAATGTGACCTTCCGGGTGGAATGTGGTTTCGGGGCAAGAAAATGTCCAAACAGGACGTTTCTATACTTTGTAGACTTCGTATTGGCCACTGCTGTGTGGCTTCCCACCTCCACAGAATTAAAGTAATCGACTCTCCCTCTTGTGCTTGTGGTGCAGAGGAAGAAACAATTAACCATGTCTTCTTCGAATGTCCACTGATGAATCGTGTTGATTTCGAGCGTGAAATAAGAAGAAAGTGTACAACATTCCCGGTGAGTATACAATTCCTTTTGTCAACTAGAGATATCGGTATTTACCTTTGTATTCTGAAATTTCTTAACTCGAATCAAAAACTGGTTTGAGGGGCCGGCCCTTTTTATATATATGCTTCGATTCCCGACAGCTTTTAAATAGTTAAATAGTTCACGGCAGAGATCACTCGTTCTTTATGGGTGAAATGCCTAATAAAAAAAAAAAAAAAAAAAAAAAAAAAATTATTTTATGCGACAACAATAAAAAATCGACTCTAGGTGAGAGAGCTGCTATCACAAAGTGGTTTATATTCCGTATAGGTATTTTGGAATAACTTGCAAAAGTTTTCACGGTCATACCCGATTTCCACCAGAAGTATGTAAGTTAAGTAGTGATATATCGCTTATTTTGTATCTGAATGTTTCCATTTGACAGTAGAACTAGTAGGTATATAGTATATACTGATATGTATATTGTATAGTATAGTATAATATGTGTGTATTATTTAGTGAGTGTATGTACATTCTGTCAAATAAGTATCGGGAATTGATCATTAATTCTGATTTCAAAGCTCGATTCGAAAATCCTTTTCTGCCGCTAAGTTGGCACAACTTTTATCTATAATGGCGCGGAGTTTGAATGTCATCTGTCATTTAGTTTGTTTACAGTGCTCGATTTTGTTAGTTCATTTCAAGGGTGCTCTGCGATTTTTAGAATGGATAAAAACATCGAGTTTTATCACGCAAAGATTTTGTCTCAAATTTTGCATCACAAATGGAATTTCGTGTTTCGAGTCGCTGAAAATGTTGCAGAGAGCTTACGGTGAATCGAATTTATCAAAAATACGTACATATGAGTCATACAATTCATTCAAAAGGGGGATCGTCTCACTTTCTTTGGGATGGAAAAGCTGCAGGACAGACGAATTGTTGCTGATCTTTCCTTACTTCACAAAATTGTTAACTATAACATTGACACAACATCACTAGAATTATTAAACTTTTACGCCACAAATCCGCTCCTCCGTAATGTAAATACGTTTTTGACTAATAAGCATAAAAATAATATAGGTCAGTACAATCCCATCTGCCGAATGTGCAGATTCTACAATGTACTATGTGCCGGGCGCGTGGAGGGTGTCGACATCTTTAATAGTGGTCTGTCATCCTTTAAGGCAATAATCCGCACTAACCTAGACAAATTCACACTCGCCTAGTTCTAAAAAAAAAAAAAAAATCGGTTCACATTTTGTATATTGCTAGTAACATTGGCTGTTGCCCCACCATCAATGATTATTAATTATTATTGTTGTCTTTTTGTTTGATATTTTTATTTGAAAGTAAAAGATGTGGATGTAGAATAATAGTTGTATATACCTACTTATATATGTAGTTATAGATATAGAATGTTTATGTAAGTTGTGGACACTTTTAATTGGAGGGTTGACGCGTTTCATATTTTATGTTTGTTATTGTGTATGTGTTGTTAACTCTCTGTCAGTGTCCCTTATATGTAAAATAAAATAAAATAATAATAAAAGCGTTCGAGATGTAGTGGACGATTTGCCTCTTTCTGGTCGGCTATCAACATCTTCGATCTGTTTTCTTTGACTATCGCGGCGTTGTGCACTCGGAATTCTTGCCAGAAAGTCAGACGGTAAATAAAGAATATTATGTGAGCGATATGTGGGGTTTGAGAGAGCAAATTCTTCAAAAAGACCAGATTAGTGGAAAGGAAACTCTTGGTACTCGTTTTCAGTCGATAGAAGACATAAAAGAGAAATTCGTGGCGAGATCTGAAATCGATGCCGGAAAACGCGCATAATTTTTTTTTGGGTAGTTGAATTATTCGCTGGCATACGTTTATTATTTCAGAAGGGGCCTACTTTGAAGATGATACAATAAATTTGGAAGAATAACTAACATTTTGCGAGTTATTGACCAATTCCCGGTACTCTCTTGACAGAGTAGTATAAATAAATCGGAGATTACAACAGATCAACACACGATCTACAATGTGAATTACTATACTGACTACATGTCTCTACTCCGTACATCACATTACACACATACAAACGCAGTAATACTATACTATAGTAGGATACCAAGCTCGCCCTAGTGAATAATTCTCTATGATTTAGATATTTTAGCCTGTATGTCTCGTGAATAGAATTAGTAGAAAGTTAGATAGATAGAGAGATAACTACTTGTTATATTTAACTATACTACGACATGTGGAAAATCTGATGTTCTCACAAAATACAAATTGTGATTTTCAAAAATAATATAGAAAAATATTGATATTTCCTTGTCTCTAATGACCATAGAGTATACACACTGCACAGTATACATAGCACCTCCCCCTATACCTAGACACGTATTTCCTTCATTGAAAGGACACCGCTTAAGACACGTCTCACTTCAACTACACAATAAGGAACACCTGCTATTTTAATGCCACTCTGCCCCCCCCTCCTCCCCCCCCCCACCTCCCCCCAATCAGAAATATAAACCACGGTCCTGCCACGTTTTTACAAACTTTGTATTATTATATTTTTTACGAATTAGCGTTGCATATAAACAAAATATAGCAGCTAAATTTTATTTAAATCCTTTAATGTCGATTCGCAAAGAAATTGACTGTGTTACTGATATTTATTAACTGACTCGTTTTGGTTGTTGAAAAAAAAATGATCCATTACTTATAAAAAACTTTCCCTTTGGTCTACTCCCTTGTCATATATTTACAAAGTTTCACTTTGGAAACAGGACAACATTATTTTGTAAAATAATTATTTTTTCTAAAAGTAGTGTGTTCAGATGACCTACAATAGATGGCGGTAGCATTTTCTAATGTGAATATCCAGTAAGTAAATAGTTTTACATATTTTTGTTTGATGTCACATACCTAATGTTATATGGGTGGGTATATATTTTAGTAAAACGTGTTTCAAGTGTATACCTCTCTATGTACACACAGGGATCAATCATTATATACCTAATGATTGAAACTTTATTGAAAGAAAGTGCTTCACAAGTAGAACTCATTCAAGCAAGCGCCTCGGAAGGGCGTGTTTGGTTTCGTTTGGACGACCGCGAAAAACATTTGTAGGATGCAAAGTCATGAAATATTGGTTTTATATTTTCTTCTTTACGATTACTTATTGATAGGTACAATGAAAATAGTTGAGTTAATGTTAGGTAGATACATAGAATAGTAATGTCATATTATAGATAGGTACGTAGACTAGCTGGGGAGGTAGTACAGTACAGAAGTATGAATAGGTTTTATTGTTATTTCAATTCAATCAGATAGAGGTAAGAGATAAAGTTACAAATGATGCTATCTTCTTTTATTCTATACTTGGATATTACAAATAAATATATTGTATTAGTCATTATACATAGGAGTGCGGGGACCTACCTAATATAATCCCCTCTCCCTACCGAGAGCTTATCGTACAGCCAATTATACGTAGGTAGGTACCTATACCTGAGCCCGAGCCACAGACCAACTCAATACAAGATAATATTATCTACTAGTATCATCCTATATGATTGTATTAGGTATGTACATTCTGCTATTGTAAAAATAATAGATTACTAATATACCTACTTACCTCTAGTACCTAATGTCTGTAATCCTTTCCCAATACTAGTATTACTTATCTCGGACATTATCCAGAGAGAGCACAGGTAGGTACCTACCTATCCACCTACAATATATATGCAATATCTAAGCAAGAATTAATTAAAAACTTTACATACTTACCTAGAGAAATAGTCATACTATACTGTAAATCTATTAGCAGATCAGATATTATGTAATTTTAGATTGGTGTCCGTTACAATTAACAATTTGTTTTTATTGCGGGGCCCTAGTGAATAATAACGTTACTAAATGAATCACAAACAACAGACATGGTGCATGAGCTTCCATAATACTCTTCCATCTGCTGTAGCATCACCCATCATGTATGTATACATACTTACTTATGTATACTACCTGTGATCCATCTACTTAAATAAATCTAGGACTACTCTAAATCACCCAGCATGTACATTCCAAAACAATCCTGATATTGTATAGGTACTATTAGTATGTAAATCTAGTTGTGGGGAAATTGATTCGGTCAAGTAATCGATTCAAATGCTATTTGAATTAAACAATGATTCTGTAGTGTGCACCACAAGCCAAATATCTTAATGGCGAGTACCCACTACCTACTATCTATACCTATACCGATTCTATCTAACTACTTGAATACATTCTATTAAGAGAGTTCTACTATCACTACATATACTAACATCACATATCACTAAACCAATTGTGCATTCGGCCTGATTCCCAATACCGAATATCCGAATGTTTCTTCGTAAAATAACCTAAATAATTTAAATATTCGGCGATGTCCATCAAATGGTTATGTCGAAAATTATAGGCAGTGAGTTTAAACTTATTGACATTACTGTCTCGTTGTAGTTAATAAAACTATAGTATAGTGCAGTTTAGCTTACGTTATTATAAGTAACAAATATATTAGAAGGTATTCTATCAAGACTCATCCAGAAGGGTGCTGTACTGGGCTCAGTGGCGGATCCAGGATTCAATTTTGGGGGGGACTGAATGTCGTCACATTGTAAAAAGTACTGCCACTCAACGTTTTGGGGGGGGCTAAGGGGCTGAAACCCCTAGATTTGTTGTATATGAAGTACTGTCACTCATGGTTTTGGAGGGGGCTTCAGCCCCCCCCCCCCCCCTGGATCCGCTAGTGACTGGGCTTATATTAATAATTATCATTGTGTGAAAAATATCATAGCTTTTTCGTGATGAACGTTATTTTCTAAACATTCATAGGCATTAGGCATAGGTATATGTTTTCATAGTTTTTCATCTCTTAAAACTACAAACTTGAACAACCTTAACTGAAATTTTCAAACATACTCATATGTGCCATGGGTTGTATACATTGGAGATCGCTTTTTTACTATTTGTTATAGTGATGGACAGTATTCGGTGAATGATAGTTTGCCGAAAATTAGTTCCAACTCTGATGCAAGTCAAGGTTTATGCATCTCAACCTGCAGCCTGCGAGTGGAACAAAGGGAATCAATTCAGAGGAGATGGCTCACGTAAAGACAATCAGACTCCAAGCAATGCAATGTACAGCCCCGTGTAGTGTATACTGTATAGTACCAGGTGTATGTAGTGGAAGATATGGAAGTTAAAAGAAATTGGTTTTGTACACCTGATCTCCCGTTGCAAATTGTGTGAAATATAGGAATTGTATCAATAATATGGCGAGAATGCAATTGCAACAAGTATATATGTACTTATACAAATACTGACATGATGAATCCTTCTATTATACTCGTATAGAATATAATATCTCTTCTAGTACCTGCAGCTAAACCTGATCCATAATATCAATACTTGATTCACACCTGTACCTGTGGCAGGTTGCAGACATAATCTAATCATTGTCTTACATAAGTAGTTAGCACTACCTTAAATAAAATAGCTTCGTCTGTAGATTTTCATCCGAATTCTTTTCAAACACTCGTAGGTATTTGAAATCTACCTTATAATACATCAAATAAATGCAGAATACAATAAGACATGCAATAAAGTAATGTATTGTAAAGTGAAATAATTGTACAGTACGACTTGGTATATCTATGTAGGTATTATAGTAAGCCACGCTTAGTTCCTCTACTTCTTTCAGTGCAGAAGTAAACATTGTGTAAAGACAACCGAACCAACCATGTTTCACTATAATGAAGTATTCAAGTTGATGTGTACTGTGTAGTGAGTAGTCATTATACTCGTATAGTATACACTATACTGGCTGCTGGGAATACTGCAATGGAAACTATTCACTCACTTGGGAATATAAATAACAGACATTCTATACACCAATTGTTCACAGCAGATATAGGTATTTTAATATGAACAGTGAACACTATAATAATATATTCCTCTATTAGGTCACATCATATATACTCGTACTTACATTGTGTCCAGAGTCCAGATTCTAAATTCACGAAGACGGTTTGAGTTTCTGCGAAAATAAGTATACTTGTCGACTAGGATGCGATGGAAGCATCAATAAGTTTAGTGTAGGTATTGTATGTAGTTACTAGGGTACATACTCAAACCAATATTCGCTTTTAACTTACTAGGTAATAAAGATACCCAAACATACACTAGCGACACCTTGTGGGGGATGTTCCCATCTTGAAACAATTACTTTATGCATTATTTTAATTCAGAATTATTTTTACAGTGTAATAGTTTGTGTATTTCCTAGCAGTAGTTTCCCATCCAGACGATGTTATATACAGCAATACAATACAATAACTCATCTACAGCCAATGTCTCTGTCTCTCCCCATCCAATGGGGGTGGGAGAATAAAAGGAATAAAAAATCCTTTAAACAGGAATGCCTGCAGCGACATGAATAATCTCCAGGACTTCTCCTCTCCTGGATGCTGGATGACAACCTAAGCTTTACATAGTGCAGTGTTTCTCAAACTACTACTTCATAATGTTTCATTTTATAAAATTAATGAAGAAATACATAAAACGCTCGCAGTCCATATCTATTTACTTTCGTTATAAAAATATTCAACAGATGGAAATAATAGATACCATTTTGAACAGATATATTTTTTATTTATACAAACTTACGAAAAAAAATAATAGATTACAGTCGTCAACAGTTAAATTGCTAGAATATTAACCCGTCTGTAACGGTAACCCGTCAAACATGAATTTATTTGCGGAGTAAGCAGAGAGAACAGGTCACCAGACCCTATAATCTTTACACGCATAATTATTATTGTACGTTTAATGGTAAATTAAATTTTTATTTAGTCTCATATACCTACTGTGATGGAGGCCCATCTTTATAGCAATATCATAAGTAGTAAGTAGCTATATATTATAGGGCAAAGGTTAGGTATACTTGTTCCCTTTATAGAGAGATGACTCCCACTTAACATATTTCTTTCAGAATCTACTAAAGAGGAGATGAAATAGGATTAAGATTTTTCTATAATAAGAGTGAGATGGATAATAGATATATTTTTTATCAGGATTTCAGGTATTGAGAATAAGATGTGTGTCTGTGTGTGTAGTAGGTGGTGTATGATTTTTTGTTAATAATATTTTTTTCAGAGATTAAAGTGTGAGATGAAGAGATATTTCTCGTGACAGTGTTAGTTTGATGGGATTCGAAGGTGGTTGTACTTAGAGACTGTGTTTCATTATTCCGGATTTAATTACCACTCTCGAGAGTTTACTGAATATTGTATAGTGAGAATAATTCTAATCGAGGATTATTCTATTATATCATCCTAGATTTATTTTATCAACTAAATTAACTTCAGTGATGCTGCCCGATGGAGCAAAGCTAAGAATTTATTTATAATATTTTGTTTCAGAGACAATAACAACTAAGCAATAATCATTTGTTTCAGCCATATTATAAGCAAGATGCTATATCCTAAATGAATTATAATAATGTGCATGAATTCGATTAACTTGTAGAAACTTCTTAGTACATTGTTATTCCTAATTGCATGAATATTTATGTTATAATTATTGACTGCACGAATATGTATAGAAGTACCATCTGACTGCTTAAAACCATTTCGCGGGGAATAATCAGATTTAAGCCTTAAGTGGAATTAAGAGACATTAGACCCAAGATTTGGAAAAGCAAAGTCGATTTCTATACGTATTGTATTATAACTTATTATACAGTAGTGAATGTGATAAAACTTCCCGCGTAACACGCATGTGGGCCCAGAAACGTTTTTGGCTGTTTGGGACAAAACCTAGCGTATAGGCGGAGCTAGGAAGCATGCCATATCTAATTTTCAATTAACGGCATTTGACTCTCTGTCTAACCTTATAAAAACTAATCAACAACTACCAACTCTATATCTCTCCAATTACGTAGATGAATAATTATTGATTGTGTTATAATTGTGTTGTATTTTGTTTCTTGTACTTTTATGTCACTTTTCAGGGAGATTTCTAAATTTATTTGTGTTAAAAATATATGATGTAACGTTCTCACACTTCGGGTACGCCCCTGGTATATTATACGTTATGTATGGGGTGTGTGTAGTTTGCGCTCCTTAGTGATACTCAGGTACCTACTGTCTCGATGCTATGAATCGCATGGGCGCTACTCACGATTAAAGGTGAGACTTTTATTTCAGCAGAAAAACATGACGTGGTGGTCCGAATTAAAGAAGAGTTTATCCCTAGACTGATCACATCGTAAAGGCCAATAGACAACGAAAAGAGTTGAGAAAATAGTTATTACGGAAACAGGATAACGGCAGACAAGCAGCGATTCGTTTTACGCAAATTCAGTGTCTGAATGAAAGTTTGGAATGAAAGGTGGGATTAGAATGTGTGATAGAGTGAAAGTAGAAATGAACTTAGGGAAAGTAGCTTTTAGAACTAGAAAATAGGGTTTAGTTTTTGAATTTAGGTAGCAGCTAGTTAGGAGGTAATGTTGAACACCAAAAGTTTAGTTTAGTATTCTTTTATTTTTAGCTAGTAGGGTGTTCCCATCACAAAAAAATGGTGCCGAATGACCAGAATAAGTATTTTTTAAATACTTACTGAGTTACTATGGATTAGAAAATAGATTTAGAATTAGTTAGAAAAAAAAAATAGTATGAAGAAAATTTAAATCTGCTTGTCTACACTATTGGGAAAATATGACACGTCTTAAAAATCATGAAGAAATGGCGAAACATTGATACGTCATAATGCCTAGGATATTACGAAAATAGAAAATTCTATTTCTTGGCGAAGGGGGGGGGGGGGATAATTGAAGAACATCAAGAATCAAGAAATCACTTTGCTTGCCATCGGAGGAATGTGATGTTTTATTAGAGGGGACAAATCACAGGGGGGGCGTCCCGACCACAATGCCTGGACCTGATTTTCGTTGTTTACCCCTTAAGTGATGTGATGTTTTAGTGTTGGTGATACGAAAAAGGATAATACGAAAATATTGGTTCGTTATTCGGAATACGTTCGAATACACGTAACGCGGGATACGACTGTAAGTTCATCATCTGAAAACAGGATAATATAAAAACGTATAGTAGAGGTAGGTATATAGAGTATAACATTACTCCTTGGGTTAGAAGTATACTACAGAGATAGTCTACAGGTATAAATGTGTGATACTTGAAATGGTGTGTTGTGATTAACAAAACATAGACTAATGCTACATCAAGATAAATATTTGTTTTTTTTGTGTGTTTGTGGGTTCGTCATTATATCTATAGTTAAAAATTCGATTTAACCTGAAAGGTGTAGTAGGTGTAGTTAACAGTTCAACAACCCGACGCGTTGTTTCTTTTTGTGATATCTATCATTAGGTATGCGACGAAATGGATGATCATGAAATCGGAAGTAATATAATGAACGAAAAGTTTATTAGCGAAATTTTGTTTTTACAGGATGGAGTTGAGAAGTCATAATAAAAGAAAAACGACTGCGAGAAATGAAAATAGTATTAGGAGGAGAAGGACAACACGTTATAGTAACGTAGTGAAGGGATTAATGTCGCCATGGATTGGGAAAATACGGACGTTGGAAAGACGTGAGATGGAGGTACCCGCCAGTAAACAACAAACCAACAGCGTAAGTTTACAAGGTCCAGACATGGTATACTCGATGGTAAAAAGACCCAAAAATTTTGAAAAAGGGATGAACCCCATGGTCTTTCTAGACGAAATAAAAGAATTCATTCGAAAGACGGGGAATGAGAATAAAGCTTTGGATATAGTAACCGAATGCTTATCAGATGACATTAAAACGTGGACCATTATCTATCGGGACGACTGGGAAAAGTTTGAAGACTTCCAGAAGGATTTCCTAGATCGTTACTGGGGGGAAGTGGTACAAAATGATCTAATTAGAAAGGTTTTATTAGATAGATGGGACGCATCGGGGGGAAAATCCATGGTCGACCATTTTGCGGACTACTGGAGCCATGTTAAGTATCTCACCACCCATATGAGGAGTGAGACATTAGTAAATGAGTTAATAAGACATTTTCCAATTGATGTACAGACTCATTGGTTCGCCCAAAGCCGTACCACTGCCAAAGAAGCGGCTGATTTGCTACTAAAACTGGGTGGTTTGGTGAATACCAAGCGGGGAGATACAATTCGATATATGAGAGAGCGTTTACCGGTTCCGCAGAAGAGTGGAAACAATGTGGTGAATGTGTTGGAAAAGGGGAAATATATAAAAAATATTCGAGATAGTCAATTGGAGGATCCATTCTTATGCGAAGTAATGGATTGTAACAATGGTATGTTTGGTCCATACACCCAGATGTTATATGAGAACGTAAGAAATTATACCATTGAGGGAAATACTATACTGTATATTCGTGGAAGTGGGAGAAGAGTTATTGCTGTCCCGAAGAATATAGCGACCGAATTAATTAGACGTGTTCATGATGACTGTGGACATACAGGCGGAGCTAAAACCCTGAAAGTCATCAATCGTTTTTATTTCTGGCCCGAAATGAATAACGGTATAAGGATTTATGTTAAAACTTGTAAAATATGTCAAAACATGCGAAGTGCTAAGAGTGTGCGGACATTCAGCTCCATTGATTTGAAATATTAGACTACGTGAGAAACAAGAGACTATATTATAATTAACGAGTAGAATGTAATTTTGTATTTATAATTTTAGGTTTATTATTTTAAGAATGACGTTGTAAATTTCAAATAATTAAGACGTTATTGTTAGTTTCAAATAAATAAGTTATGCAATAATTTATAGTGTGAAATATGGACAAAAATAATAATAATAATTAGCTTCTATCAGATGTTTTATATGTCAGATAAGGAAAGGTGACCGGATATACAACAGAGGGATGCCATATCAATGATGTTTTTGTTTGTAATATGTATTATTAATTACAATTAATATTATTTTAGTATTCAAATATCTTAAGGTTATTTTGTAATTAGGGTAAGTCCGGGATTTTGATTAAAATTGTAAGAGGGACCTCAGTCAAATCGGATGGTGGTCATCGGTAACGCGAGCGAGGGGCGTTACTATTACTAATGTAGGTAATGTGTTTGTGAAACATTTAAACTCGGTAAATTTATGACAATCAATTTTGTCATAATTGTTCAGTTTAGTAATAAGATAATGGTGTAAGTTATAAGTGAAGAACGTAACAAAGTATGATGATACTTGCGATTTGTGAATCTACAAATGAAATGACACGATAATTTTGTTACTTTGATTGCAGCGGTATAGATCTGTGCGCTCGTTATGTAGGAAGGTACCTACCTACATTTGTGTATTGACATGTAGGTATATGCGTATTACCTATTGGGGAGTTTGTAGTAGGTATACAAGAAATACACCTATCTAAGAATGTTACGTTGGATTTATACCATGGAATTTTAGGATAACTTACTATTAAATAAATGATTTGATATTTCATCGATGTTCAGAGGAAATTCACCAATATGGACGTTGCTTTAAGAGGACGAATGGAACAATGAAGACATGCATTATACGTAATCTTTTATCGAGAAGAGATTCATCGTTGTGACGAAATTAATTGAAGAAGATCGTCACAAAACCCACCACAGAAAAACCATACAACCAAGGACCTGAAAGTTTTTCAGGGATTATGAAGAAGAGAGTTCTACGGATGGCTGGAAAGTAGGATATGGAAATAGTGCGGGAAGTAATTACTATGTCATAGATGATATATTCTCACCAGGCGCGAAGCTACCTAAGAACACGATTCCCATCGAGTTACCTTTTGGAAAAATTATGGGTATAATAGTGTCTAATCTGACGTAATCCAATAAGAAATGTTAGCCCCGGCTTCCTTTCTGCAGAAATCCACCCTTCGCCACTGATTCTCACCAATGGTTGATTGACAGAGCGATAGAATTTGAAACAACATATCGATGTGGAATTGACTATACAAGAGGGTACCTACCTACTCCGGAATATGAATGTGTACTATACTTACAACATGTTAGGTATGTACGTCAACACGCTCCGTCAATTAGGGATAGGAAATATTAAAATGAATACTAGGAAAAGATTTGGGACTAGTCTAAAATCATAATATTGACTGATTTATTATTTTACAGTTTCGAGAATATTAGGGTATCTTGAGTGGGTAATTAATTATAAGGTGCGTATAGGAAACGAAATAATAATAAACTTTTAGGGTTCATTTATTATATGTGTTTATTTTTTAGTGTAACCATTTTCAAGTGGATCGATGTAATATACTGATGACGGTTGGAGAACGAGACTAATAATAAATATGTACAACGACACATTTCTTTCAGATGAACAGGGCAGGACTAAGGAATTAATTAAATTATTTTTCAGATGTTTTATTTTACGTTTGGCGTGGACTGACATTTAGCTAAAATTTTCAATTGGATCAAAACGTCAGTACACGTAGGGGGGTGTGATGGAGGCCCATCTTTATAGCAATATCATAAGTAGTAAGTAGATATATATTATAGGGCAAAGGTTAGGTATACTTGTTCCCTTTATAGAGAGATGACTCCCACTTAACATATTTCTTTCAGAATCTACTAAAGAGGAGATGAAATAGGATTAAGATTTTTCTATAATAAGAGTGAGATGGATAATAGATATATTTTTTATCAGGATTTCAGGTATTGAGAATAAGATGTGTGTCTGTGTGTGTAGTAGGTGGTGTATGATTTTTTGTTAATAATATTTTTTTCAGAGATTAAAGTGTGAGATGAAGAGATATTTCTCGTGACAGTGTTAGTTTGATGGGATTCGAAGGTGGTTGTACTTAGAGACTGTGTTTCATTATTCCGGATTTTTTTTACCACTTTCGATAGTTTTCTGAATTTTGTAGTGAGAATAATTCTAATCGAGGATTATTCTATTATATCATCCTAGATTTATTTTATCAACTAAATTAACTTCAGTGATGCTGCCCGATGGAGCAAAGCTAAGAATTTATTTATAATATTTTGTTTCAGAGACAATAACAACTAAGCAATAATCATTTGTTTCAGCCATATTATAAGCAAGATGCTATATCCTAAATGAATTATAATAATGTGCATGAATTCGATTAACTTGTAGAAACTTCTTAGTACATTGTTATTCCTAATTGCATGAATATTTATGTTATAATTATTGACTGCACGAATATGTATAGAAGTACCATCTGACTGCTTAAAACCATTTCGCGGGGAATAATCAGATTTAAGCCTTAAGTGGAATTAAGAGACATTAGACCCAAGATTTGGAAAAGCAAAGTCGATTTCTATACGTATTGTATTATAACTTATTATACAGTAGTGAATGTGATAAAACTTCCCGCGTAACACGCATGTGGGCCCAGAAACGTTTTTGGCTATTTGGGACAAAACCTAGCGTATAGGCGGAGCTAGGAAGCATGCCATATCTAATTTTCAATTAACGGCATTTGACTCTCTGTCTAACCTTATAAAAACTAATCAACAACTACCAACTCTATATCTCTCCAATTACGTAGATGAATAATTATTGATTGTGTTATAATTGTGTTGTATTTTGTTTCTTGTACTTTTATGTCACTTTTCAGGGAGATTTCTAAATTTATTTGTGTTAAAAATATATGATGTAACGTTCTCACACTTCGGGTACGCCCCTGGTATATTATACGTTATGTATGGGGTGTGTGTAGTTTGCGCTCCTTAGTGATACTCAGGTACCTACTGTCTCGATGCTATGAATCGCATGGGCGCTACTCACGATTAAAGGTGAGACTTTTATTTCAGCAGAAAAACATGACGTGGTGGTCCGAATTAAAGAAGAGTTTATCCCTAGACTGATCACATCGTAAAGGCCAATAGACAACGAAAAGAGTTGAGAAAATAGTTATTACGAAATTACGGAAACAGGATAACGGCAGACAAGCAGCGATTCGTTTTACGCAAATTCAGTGTCTGAATGAAAGTTTGGAATGAAAGGTGGGATTAGAATGTGTGATAGAGTGAAAGTAGAAATGAACTTAGGGAAAGTAGCTTTTAGAACTAGAAAATAGGGTTTAGTTTTTGAATTTAGGTAGCAGCTAGTTAGGAGGTAATGTTGAACACCAAAAGTTTAGTTTAGTATTCTTTTATTTTTAGCTAGTAGGGTGTTCCCATCACACTACCTAATCTCAATGAATACCAGATTTGTGAACAAGGATATTTATTGTATTACCCAACATCATTCAATTGAAAGTAGTATTAATAAACAAACACATTTCAACCGTAGACAAAGGCATTGCAATCGAAAAATACTTTAAATGCAGTATATTCAAACAACATGCAAAAGTTGGCACGGCCCTGCGTTACAAACATACCTACCCGATTTCCAAGAGGATTATATAATAATTCCGTTTTAAACACGTGACAATTTAGGTAATTTAATTGTTGATGACTTAATCCACTGCTGCATGTTTGTAGGGTATGTTGTGTTGGTGTGTATGTGTTAGGAGACCTATACTGGAGGAATAGCGGAGATAGGAGTCACCTAGCACAAATTATGTATGAAAAATAATGACTAGTGGCTCCTATCTCCAGCACTACTGTATGTAGGTATGGATGGTATGGATTCACTAATAACACGAGTAGGTACTTATAATAAAACAACACTATTTTGAAAAGCTCTGCATACATATTTATTGAAGTCTTCACAAAGTAACAAGTTCTTGTGCCATCCATTTACCTACAAACACGTCACTGTCTATGTGTAAGAAGAGGAAGAAGTAGAGAGTGTAGGTAGGTACTCACTCAGTACTCACTCTACAGGTAACGGATAAGAAACTTCACTCATAAACTTTCTACTACAAGTTTGTTACTATTTCTATACTACGCTACTACCTTATAGAAGAGTCGCTCTAGAATCATTTATACTTCAGATTAAATCATCATAGGTATAGGACGTATAGGTATATATACCTAACTATTACAATCAAAGACAACGGTAGATGGCGATAGCATAGAAAATATAGGTAGTTATATCAGCAGATATACAGCCTAGGATGGACTTTCCATCAGGCATAATTCCAGTCCATCCGTTTGCCCGTCCAGTCCATTCATTGACCCCTAGGACTAGGACTAGTCAAGCAGGGAGCAGGTATCTACTTTAATGATCCCCCTGCTTTACTATTTCAGAATATAGGCCTCCCCTCCCTCCTCCCTCTAGTCTCTCCATTAGATCCTCTGATTGTTGCTATAAAGTTATACAACTCAAGCATTATACTCGTAGTATAAGTATACAATTAATCGAATGAATAAAATTATTATATTTCCAAGTAGGCTATATAAAATATATTATTATACCAAGACGTGTGGTATATTCACTTAGCTTTATATTATAATAAAGAACGATTCACTGCTTGTAGATACCAAGGAACATCATTCTCTACAAGTAAACCTGGGCCCTGGGCTACATGGGCTACATGCATACATACATACATAAAGCCATACTAATGTAATATTATTTTAAATGAGATTGTATGAGTATACTCATATGACATACACGAGGTACAATAAATCCCTTTTTATCGTCACATTTAAGTGTTTGGCTGATGCGTTGTTCTAACTCTAATTCACATATGAAGCGATCTGCGATATCAACACACATTTTATCTGAGTTCTTTGTTTATGTCAACATGAATTACATACTTTACATAGGGATATGTATATGCACAATGTAATATTACACATGGCTGGTAGAAATTACTGAAATATACCTACGTACAAGATGCTTCACAAATTTAACTCAATAAATTGATGCGTAGTAGAAAAATTCTTATCTAACTGTGAGTTTATTGCGATAGTCTGTCATATAGGCGGGTCATATACAGCTAGTTATATTGCATGAATAATGTGATACATGGTGATGGTGAATATTTTTTCCAATGTTTGGTGATTAAAATTGATAGGAAATATAATAATTCAATGTTCATATTATAATTATTATTTCATACATCCAGTGCAGGCCAGGTAATGTATTGCCTATTGGTTTGTATCAATAAATTACTTATTAATAGATTTTCCATATGAATCATTCTAGTATTATAATACCTAATGTAGAGTTTACAGTATGTATGTGTGTATGTATAAAACAATATTATTATATCCGAGAATCAGAAACTACATACACTAGGTCCGATAGGCCATACGCACCCATGTATCACTGGGTACTGGAGGGTAGGTACGAGTCTCATCAAATCTGCTTCGGTTTATATTTTTGTCCTTTTTAATTTTGTTTTTTATCGTTACGTACAGGTATTTGATTTATTTTTAAAAAATGCAACAGGTACATAAAAAATCGCCTGGGGCGCTACTATAAATTTACGGTTTAATGGCTCTCATCTTAGAATACCGATGGGATCCACGTGTAGTCGGTCTAAAAAAAACTCCGATTATGACACAGGTTATAATTAAATTGTATTATTTTCTTGAAAAAAGCATCAAAGCAAAGCAAAACAGCAAAGAAAACAAGCAGAGAGACAAGAGGTTACGAGTACATAAATTCATGATGTTCTGTCTAAATGTTCTCTATTGCGAGGTCATTCTACATATAAAGTTGCATTCGCCATGTTTCAGGTCACCCATGGTTGGTTTATATGCGCGGGCTGCAGTGAGTAGTGAAACTAGTTAATATAATACCTAATTACCTACTCGTAATGATTGCAGTTATTATTAATTAATATGTCATGCTAAAACACTTTCAATTAATTTTGAATCGCTGTTAACATAACAGAACATGCTGTATAATGGTAGGTAATATGTTTTATTATTTATATCTAAATATTCTACAGTGTACGCTAAATATTTCTAAAATAAACATCATATTAGAGTGGTAGAATTCCAACAACTCCAATCACTCTGTATAACACGTAGTGGGTAGGTATAATAATATACGGGCAAACATATTCCTTTCAATATTAGTTGATTAGTGTGAAGATGGCAAGCCAACCACATGAATATTCGTCCGAATTCTCATTTAATGTCATTTGGATAAGTTCTGTATTAGATGTTGTAGCATATCGCTTATATTGTATAAATACATATAGTTTTTACATAATTCAGACTCGGACCGTAAGCGAAAACTGCGTAAATTTTACTTTTCCACCATATAAACATGGAATACCCTACTGAGGTATGATTTGTAATGCATTTAATTATTTTTAAAGGTTTTTATTTTGGATGAGGAGATTGTTCCATTTTCCGTTTGACTAGAAGTCCTAAAACATAATATTGTTATCAGAAGTGTATGCAGGCAGGTGTATTATACTAAGTAGGTAGTAGGTACTAAGTATAGCCACAATAGATATATAGGTAGGTGTGTGCGAGGCCGTCGCCATATTGTTCATGGAGGCCGGGTCCAACTGACATTTGACGATGATTACGCCATCTAAATTGTATGGGAAAAAATATTCCGTAGTTCAAGTGTTTGTCACCGAGACAAGGTGTTTGTCACCGATACAAGGTGACGTCACCACTCGTGGCGGTGATGGAATTCGAGGATGTAGGCTTGTACTCTACTATCGCAGGCTTCGGTGTGTGTTGTATTGTTGATATAAGTATATATACATAGTACCTACCTACCTACATACAATATCATTTAATTAATAATTCTCAATCATTTATAATAGAATATTGTCCACGGGTTATTTTATAATAATCACCAGTAATAACCCGTCAAAAATTATGGATTTCCTCACTATCTCGCATAAACAATAATCTAATAAACTGATGTGTTACAATCAAAACAATTAATTTTTGTGTTTAAATTTCACTATAGGATCTTTGCTCAATAGCGGATTATAATATTACCCCTGAATTGCCATGAATTTTCAGCAAAATGCTATAATAATATTGTATTCATGCGTAGGGTTTGTTCTGTATGACACAAATGAAATAAATAATGTCAACTAAGATAAAAATATACGAGTATGTAGGTATAGGTACTCGTACCTACTGCAAAAGCATTGACAGTTATAATCAAACATCGCTACTTGTATAATTTAGTTGATTGTTTATATTATCACCATAGCGGAATATATTAGAGTAGAAAATAAATGTATTATTGGAAATAGATTACTCTGCGTACATTATGTATGTATGTATTTTCTATTTTCCACAATTATTATTGAAGCGTGTGGTGGAATTAGGAGAATGTTATATTATATGGAGTATGCACTATGCAGCATCATGCTTCTGTGAAATACAATGTGAAACTATAATGTAGCTTATTATGTGTAGGTGGAGTATTATACTGTATGGTGTAGTCCTCTTAACTTTATCTAACATCAACAAATAATAAAGGACAGGGCGAAGCTTTATTAGGAGAAGTTTTACTTTAACCCGCTACTGGTGTGGTGTGGTATGGCACCTACCTAGACCTCTATAGTATTAGACCTCACCAGGGAGATTAACTGATATCGCTGGCTGGGAAGGAAAACTTCTACACTAGGTTATGTTATTAATTTATACTAACAGGTGAATATAAACAAAACTACTAACTTTAATCTTTGTAAACTTCATTATGAAACAATTCCTCTACGGTCCTACTTACCTATACTTATCAAACCAAAAATATTCCTGCCATCCCAGTAGGTACCTAAGTACTACTAAGTAGATTCCTTAAACTATCTTCTTATTTCTAAATAAGTTGGATATTATCCTCTGGGTTTGGTCATAAAGTTGCAGACAAGAATGTAGAGAACTACCGAACATAATAATCACTTTCTTTTATAATATATCAAGTAAAGTGTACTCTTATTAGGTATATATACTCGTATACCTAATGTTAATAACAACGCATATAAAGTGATATTGTATCCCAGATAACTGATTATATTTGCGGATGGGGTAGGTGCTTCTAGTACAGTTTACTAAGTTGGAGTTTTCTGTTGTCAGCGGGGGCGGGGGTGAGATGCCTTACTTCATAATACTGAGGTGGATTGTGAACTGTGAGGTGAGTCACTTGAGGTGATATTTCATAGATATTCAGGTACCCACCAATCATCGGTTTGCCTGACTTGAAAACCCTAGGCACACCACTGTGTGCCACACTACAACTTCCTATACACACTATACCTCGGCTGTATGAATATATAGCAAAGTATGTAGGTGCCTCTAGTAATGTTAGATAACTTTACTATGGAAATCTGGGGAAAAAACTTATTGAAATTGGGTGTTGCAGTAGATGTAGGTACCTTCGCATGGGCTCTGCCCACTGCCCAGTTAGGTTAGTAGAGTGCCTGGTAAAATACGAATAAAATAAAGAAATAGGTATTACTACTATAGGTATAGTATAAATCTACAAAACATCAGATGTATGTAGGAGCTATATAATATTAGGTAGGTACTATAGTAGAACAGACAGGCTGTCGGATTTTTTGAGAAAACATCAGGTAATTTTCAGAAAATGAATGAGGCATCCCCGGCATGTCATGTGATCCATCAACATGCCCCCCCCCCCCCTCCGAGCTAGTGGGGGGCAGGGGGCAAGCGAGAGAGATTGATGTCATTCTAACAATGAAACTATCACTGAGGTATTTCGATATAACGGCCGTATTATATTGTCTAGGTATATACTCGTATATGTATAGGTACTAGGTAGGTAGGTACCTGTAGTAGTTTTCATTAAGGAATCATTTGTATTTTGTTTCTAACATGTAAAGTAATAAATAGAAGAATATTTTTTGTAACCACTTGGATACAAATCAATGCATCACTTTACAGCTGGGACCAAGTTAGAGATGGGATTGAATACATTTTTCATTTTTTATATGCTTACTGACATAAACATTAATATAAATAAATAAATAAGGTTCAGTCTTGTCAGTCATTTATAAGTAGACCTACTAAATGATTTATTTAATTAGTTTTGGCTTATGTTTGGCTTCATTAATAGTATAGTATCTCTCCACCGCGACATAGAAACAAATTTCATCGAGTTTAAATTTACAACAGCAGAGATTTTCTTCGAAATATTCCTTTTTATTATCAAAAATTGTTTAATAATTATTCCTGTAGGATAAAATAAACTATACACAAGTGGAAACTTTACCAAGTAGGAAATATCTCAGGGAATGGAAATTATTCGCGATGGATCCTTACGTAATATTCATCGAGAATATGGATCACGTATAAAAATAATAAATCGGCTTAAACTATACAATAATTCCAGTCATATGATTCTAAACCTGATTCTGTAAGCGGACTGCAGCCCACAAATAATTCAACCCTAAATATAACATAGGGACTCTATACAGGGTGTTTGATAGATGGATACAGATATCATCAGGAGTGATAGTAGAGGTCATTTAGCATCTTTTGAGCCAAACTTAGCTTAGTCAAAAGTCGCACGGTTCTCAAGATATTCGAGATTTTAACTTTTTTTCGAAATACCCCGAATTACTCAAGTTTTAGCCCGATAGCATCGTAAGTAAAGGTACCTACTTAGTTCTATCATTCTTTTTTGTTACCTGAATATGTGTTTAGTCTATTTAAATCATAAGTTTCAATCTTAAAAACAATCATGTTAAAAAAATATCGGATTAAAGTTTCGAGAAAGAGATATTTCAAAAACGAGTTACGACTTTGGAGAGGATTTTAGATAAGAAAAAAATGTTCAAAGATTCAGAAATCTGGAAAAAACTTCTCTGGTTTATGCTCTTTCAAATGATATACAAAACATTATAAAAAAACATTAGTTTCATAAATCTATGAAACAATAACTTAAATAGATCACCTCTAATTTAAGCAAATTTCCATACAAATTTACTATAGGTACAGTTGCATAGTGAAAAACACATTTCCTTTCAATTTACTGTTTCCGAATTTGTATGGAAATTTGCTTAAATTAGAAGTGATCTATTTAAGTTATTGTTTCATAGATTTATGAAACTAATGTTTTTTATAATGTTTTGTATATCATTTGAAAGAGCATAAACCAGAGAAGTTTTTTCCAGATTTCTGAATCTTTGAACATTTTTTTCTTATCTAAAATCCTCTCCAAAGTCGTAACTCGTTTTTGAAATATCTCTTTCTCGAAACTTTAATCCGATATTTTTTTAACATGATTGTTTTTAAGATTGAAACTTATGATTTAAATAGACTAAACACATATTCAGGTAACAAAAAAGAATGATAGAACTAAGTAGGTACCTTTACTTACGATGCTATCGGGCTAAAACTTGAGTAATTCGGGGTATTTCGAAAAAAAGTTAAAATCTCGAATATCTCGAGAACCGTGCGACTTTTGACTAAGCTAAGTTTGGCTCAAAAGATGCTAAATGACCTCTACTATCACTCCTGATGATATCTGTATCTATCTATCAAACACCCTGTATAATTAAGTTGCTTGTTGAATGTTGCCAGTCTGTATTATGTATGTATGTATGTATGTATTCCATAGTTTATAGGTACAGCTTAAATGAACTATTTTTAACCAATATTTTTTTAACAATCACATTTATGTGCCTATAGGTAATATTTTTTTATACACATTTATGTACCTACAATATAAACTAAAACTCGATATTTTATGAATGATGCCCATCCCTACTGCAGCAAACACAAGCCGTGGAACATTTTTGCAACGACGACGGAAGAATATTTTTTTGCATAAAATTAACATAATATCCAAACAAAATCTGCATGAAATTCATATAAATTATAGAGGAATAATAAGAATAATTTAGTTGGAGAATTCTTGTACAATGTCGTCGGATGATTTTTTGCCTCATTAAAATAATATAGACAGTAAAGTTTCTTTTTTTTTCGTTAATCTGTAGTCTGTAGGCAGTAGGCAACATCATGCAGTAAGTAGTGATAGGTGTGCGGGTGTGCATTACAATACGTATGCTTAGGTGCACAACTGCCTCGTCTCAATCTATAGAATTAGAGGGCCATTGATTCAAGTGGTTGGAGAACTTTATTGCTAGACTTAATGAGATTGTATTGTCTAACAATTTCCCGGATTTTATGGAACGCTCGAAAAATTCAATACTAGGTAAGTACTTAGTATATTAGAGAAATAGCGCAAGATAAAAAATATATAGTCCCTGATGAATATCTAAAGAAAGTCTTGTGTCGTGCATGTGGAGTAGGTCACACCCTTGCGAGGTAGACATTTATTTATTTATTTAAACTTAAAGTAAACAACATACACATATAAATATATAAAATGAACATAGTACAGATTATATAGAGTGTATTATGTTGTTGCTATTTCGACGTTTCGGGAAAATCTTCTGTTGTCATGCCAAGACCACTGCGTATATAGAAACTACTTATAATAATTGGCCAGTTGGGTTGGTAGACAGTTGATTGTATTACTAGTAGGTCTATGGTCAAATGTCGTATTCATGGAGATCCATGCGACTTACGATTAGTTGTACACTGGGTGTAATGCTAGCCCTAGCAACTAACACGATCTTATGTCCCAAACAATAGGTACCCGCACCTATGTATACTATTAATCTCTAATAAGTAGTTTGATACAATATGAGAGAGTACATATGGGAGAATAATGTAATGGAAGTTAGTTTGGTGGGTATAGGCAGTAGGCACCTGGTACCTACTACTCGTTACAAACACAGCCTTGTTATAAAAAGCATCACCACATACTCGTATGTACTACTGAAATATATATATGTATATGTAAACGGGAATGAAAAACCATTAAGTAGCATAGTAGAACATACGTATTATACTTTCTTATAGTATGGAATGTAATATATGATTATTCGTTTTACCATACAAACGAGTATAGGAGATATTATACTAGTTACTATATGTAGTACCTCCCCACTACTGCTATAGTATAGAGGCCTAATAACAATCTGTAGAAGGGTTTCATAAGAGAAATATACATACCTAGTGTAGACTGTATAGATATGCATATTATTCTTTAGCACTGCACTATTCCTCACTTCTTTAGGTTCAGACAATCTTTTACGATTATCTCCAGCCCCCCTCCCCCTCTAATGGAGGCTTTAGTATGTGAAACCTTTCAATTATCTCAATTACTTAATAAAATATCTTATTCATAACGAGTAGGTACTCGTATGTACTTATGTATATTCATGTAATTATTCTCGGAACATTGTCTTGTCATCCTATAGAGTATAGGTGTATAAGGTGGCACTAGTATTGTGGCATATCACCACTCACACTGACACTCACACTGACACTGACACAGACACAGACACTGACACAGACACAGACACTGACACTGACACTGACACTGACACTGACACTGACACTGACACTGACACTGACACTGACACTGACACTGACACTGACACTGACACTGACACTGACACTGACACTGACACTGACACTGACACTGACACTGACACTGACACTGACACTGACACTGACACTGACACTGACACTGACACTGACACTGACACTGACACTGACACTGACACTGACACTGACACTCACACTGACACTGACACTCACACTGACACTGAAAGCATCTGAATAATATGAATTAAGGATAATTTGACTAGGACTACCTCGCGCACAACAAACCATGAGACACATAGAATAACGATGGATTTATAATATGAGTCTTGAATAATACTGCAAATTTAATAATTGACATCAGAAGGGAGAGCCATGTAAAGTTTTATGAAAATTCCTAATGTAGGTAATCTGCTTGTGTTACACATTAATATGTTAAATCATTGTGTAGTGAAACCATCCAACATCCAATACAATTTATAGTCTCCATTGATTCTATACCAGCCTGCCTATACATTACACTACACAGGTACTAAATGCTTTAAAGTAATCTTCAGTGACGTGTCACCATTGTATCCTCCATCTTCCTTCATATCCCTATACACATAACACCATACGTCCATGCATCATGTTCACAGATACACTTAGTTTGGCCACCAAGGCCTTGAAGTTCTGGTCCATCCAGGTCAGCGTAGGACCTCCTCATGTTTCTTCATTATCTTCAGCCGGCGCTGATGGGTTAATCGCATTGTCATCATTCATCCAAATCGTAACTCTTCAAATGAATACAAATAGTAGCATAACATATATGCCAGTACTGATTCCTCCTGGTGATGTTAGGTACAGGCAGAGGAGTAAGTATACTGGGCCCCACCCTCACCCCGCCACTGTATACAATGGTCTATTAGCGGAGCAGTAGGTACATAATAAGTAGGTTGTGTTTTTACTTGACGCTATATTTACGCTTAGCAATCAAGTGAAAAGCTTTTACGAGCTTACACATAAACATCAAGCAACACATCTGTGCTGTGATACACACACACAACACATAAACTACATTACATATGTAATATATTGTCTAAAATCTAAAAGGCCATTGTTATCAGAATGTATCTACCTATATATTATAGTATACAATAGTGCAATCGTTATAAGCTTTGAACGCATGTTTTTAATATAATGATTAGGTAGGTACATAGGTAGGTCCTGGTGTAGGTATAACAGATGGGGGCACATAATATAAGCTTTATATTATTTGAATACAAGTGATGCTGAGAGCATATGGAGTAGCAAGTACTAGTTAATGGTCCTCTAATATATTCCACTTGAATATATTACTTACTTATTATTTTGCTTTTTGTAATTAAACTCGTATATTTGGAAAGTTGTAGTTGTCATAAAAGCTGTTACATTTTCACTTATTATTTAGATAGGAATATATTAATAATAAGTTCCCTCTAGGTAGCATCCCCCCTAATAATATCTTACAGAGTGCAGAGTACATCAGAGAACATTATATTACAGACACTCTCAGACAGAACAGCCTTCCTAGTAGATAGAAATATTCTACTGTCAAACAATTAGTTAACATGCGGTGATCAATATTAGGTCCCTATACCTCCAGATATTGTATATACGACATAGGTACGTGTGAACCTTAAAAATTGGTGTCTCGGGGATCCAAAATGTTTTGAAAGTCAGGGTTTGACAAAAAATACAAAAAAATCATAACTCGAAAATTATAAAAAAATACTGAACACACATGGGAGTTAAATCGCTGGGCATATTGAAGTCTCCTATCACCCTGCTTCAGTTGATCCATCGGTTGTGTTACACCGTGTAGGTACTGTACAGTGTACAAGTATGTGGTACTGAATTGCATTGGCTTGGTAGCGAACAAGGTGAGTGACGTCACGACTTCAATACTATAAGTAGGTACCTATATAGTATACCCGCAGGTATACTCAAATCTTCCTCCGCTAGTGGGTAAAGTGAAATCAAATCGAATATCGTACGATGATCTGTGAGGTGTGTAATGTAATATAGACCTTCATACACCTCACACACATATATACTCGTAAATAGAATATATTATCGTGTGATGAAAAGGGAATAGCGAATCTATTTCTTGTCACAAACAGATTTCAAAACACCCCGAGTATCTACCTAGTACCTGCCTTGTGCCTACATAGAGTTATCTAGCTGGGTGTGATGTGTGAATATATCGCTCTAGGTTGGTATCACTGAATAGTGCATTGCATCTGAACACTAACTTTGGGAGCGCAGTTGGTATTCACTTATTAGGCAGGTACCTACCTATACTATGAATATAATAAAGATAACATTACTTCTACTATTACCTGTGTATGTGTTACCGTATTATTATAGGCAGTACTTGACATTTGTATCTATTTATTTATCTGTAGTATACAATGTTAGGACATTCTTGTTCATGTGTATTGTGTAGTAAGTATATGTATATAAGTTCATGATGATATTGTGTCAGTGTTTACGACATGAGAGTAATAAAGTCTCGAGGCTGCATAGTGCTGCATATTATATTCTAGGACCATCAAGTAGTTACATATATTGCATAATAAAAATATTATTATCTATAGCCATATTATATGACATTATATCATCATCAACTTCTTATACCTACACTCTGCATTGCATTACTACTAGTCCAAGAGCCCGCTGCTTAATTTATGACGTATCTGTTTTTTGATCGAAATGTGGTATAAATGATAGCTTACCAATAGGGTATTACATCGCACTAGGGTTGCCTATCAAAATCCTGCCGCAACCCCCCCTGCCCCCCCCGAAAAGGTCCCTCTTCGCGGTGTTTCGCATTTTATAGGAATATGGTAAGAGATAGAAGAAAGTAGTCAATGACAAAAATAATCCTTGCTAAATTCTCTATAAAAAATGTTAAGTCAATTTTTTCGTAGAACTAGCAGTTTACCCGCAATAGCCGGTCCAAAACCGAAATTCATTTAAAAAACTAAAAAAATGAATTTAAACTAAATTGGTTGAAAATTGATGAGAGCTACAGGAAAATAGTCAAAGAACGAATTAATTACCATAGTCTTTGCTACAAAACGAGCTATAACTTATTTTCATACATCAATTAATTTAGGAGTTATTGCAATAAAACTCAGTGACGAAAATTCTTAAAATTTAGTTTTTCATAAAATAAGCAGAGATATAGCGCCGCAGGCCAAATTTTTTTTCCATAAAATGTTAATGATAATGGGTGGAAGAAATTTAAAGAAAAAAAATCAAATTTTTTTTTTTTTTTCAAAAAATATCCTGTTTTTCGACCGGCCATTACGGGTAAACTACTAGTCCTATGAAAAAATAGACTTTTCATTTTTTGTAGAGAATTTAGCAAGGATTATTTTTGTGATTGACTACTTTCTTCTACCTCTTACCATATTCCTATAAAATGCGAAAAACCGCGAAGAGGGATCTTTTCGGGGGGGGCAGGGGGGGTTGCGGCAAGATTTTGATAGGCAACCCTAGTGCGATGTAAAACCCTATTGGTAAGCTATCATTTGTACCACATTTCGATCAAAAAACAGATACGTCATAAATTAAGCAGCGGGCTCTCGGACTATACACAGTACACAGGGCCGCTGCTGGTACACACAGACTACTCTTGTTGTTTCATACAGTCAATCTGGGATAATCAAATAAAACCAAATTCATCTTTGTATACTTCGTAGTAAATATACTTACTTAGTATATAACATGTATAATATAGAATATTAATAGATTAACACTCAGTACTGGGGTGGGGGTGGGGGGTACACTGTAGGTGCATTGCACTATGCCAAGTATTGATACAAGATGCAGGATACGTCCACGGATATTAGATATAGAGTTGTTCCCTATCCATTGTCCCACAAATCAGCGAATAGATAATAGTATAGGCCTGGCAGCCTGGCTGACACTAGATGACACACGCACACTCTGTAAAGTTTCACTCTAGTAAATAAATAAATTAGAAGAAACAGTAATGCGTATAGTACGAGTACTTAATGTATAAGGTGAGAGTAATCCTAATGTAGAGTTAGTAGAGTGTCGGCCCTGTGCTTGTGATATAAAATAGTGTAATTTTGATTTGAAAAGACAGTTTTATGAAGTTCTACTTCCGCTATATAAAACTACAGCTATACATATATAATATGTAGAGTGCAGTGCAGTGCAGAGTAATAAGGTGAGTATATAATAGATCTTCCATCATTCCCTTGGTATAGGAATACTAAGTATATAATATAATATGAGTGTACCTACTACCTAGTGTAATACAACTCACATATAATATAGTTGATGAGTGCAATGAATAGATTCGGCTCAGGTTTTGTTATGTACCTAGTACCTACACTACACATACACCTACATAATATCCCCCTATATACAATACAATATAATATGCAACACTATCTACACCACGTACATTCTACAGTGAAGTTAAATAAAATCTTGTTGAAAAAACGTTGTGTGTGCTAACTGGCATTTGAACTGACGATTCCGAAATCTTAATGCAATCCTCTATACTACTATACCTACTAACATCTGAGTGCCTGTAATACTATAGTATTTAACACACTTACAATTGATTAACTAGGGCGATCTTATAGCAGAGCTGCAGTGTCTTCCAGTCAATACAAACTCTAATATACTGTATGAGTGTCCTATATTAAATTGGTATAAGTTTATCCAATATAAGTTTATTAACTTCATGTGTGTTTGATAGAATTGCATTGTTAGAGTTTCACTTGGTACGAGTATAGTTTGATAGTATTGCAGTCAGTATAAGTAATGATTCTATTGACTTCCATGGAGAGATACTAGTCTGTAGGTACTGTAGAACATTATGACAATTTTCCCATTTGGAGAAAAGCAATTCTCTTATATTATTATAAGCCCTGGGAAGCTCTTCCAATAGCAGTGCATTGCAGGGAGTAGGTACCTCTCTCTATAGTACTACAATACATATTGTCTAACCTCCACCTAGGTACATATTATTATATACTACACTACTCAGTACTCACTATAGAGTAGGTACTATACTGCAGCAAATATTACTAATGGATTTAATGTTTGATATTTTTGTCAGTGTTTTGTTTAAAGAAGGCGACAACTTGTTTAGAATATTCCCTCCAGATGGAAATCTATAATAAGTTCCTACCTACACCAGCATCGGCTCTACTGCTCTAGCCTCCGCTACAACCAACACTGTGGGCACATCTAACACATATATTCTTTGTTACTATTTCATCCTCTCCACATGTCTAAACCACCTGCCTAACGTGTTTGCTTTCATGCTTGTCACACCACCACCTATATAATATCTCCCTACATACGAGTAGGTAGGTACCTAATCCCATATGATGGTATAATATTAGATAGGTATACCTACCTTACATATCACACAGTACATACATGAGATAATAGTGGCTCTTTAAGAGAGAATTCTCCTCTATGTATACATAAGTGTATGTACCAATGTATAGGTATACATATATAATTCCACATCGTAAACTCTAGAAAAGATCAGCGAACCGAAGCAAAGTAAACCATCCCTAAAACCATATTGTCTAAAGATTTTCTTATATTTTACACTTAGTACTTGCACCCTCTCTCTCTCCCTCCCTAGGGGTGGAACACTACAACACTTGTTACATCATCTACCTGACTCCATCTCTACATTGCATCGAACTAGTCACCGAGGTGTGGTGTGGAGTGGATATAACAAGTACTAATACTAATTACTATATAATAACTCATTGAACATAAAATCTGAGAAAAACTCTGCTCAATTCAATTAGTATTTTGACAGGGGACAACTTGACAGGGGAGAGTACTTAATATTGTCTATAGGAGTATAGGTCAACAATAAATAAGAACAGAAAATGCAACACACAATATAGTCGTCAGTATAGTAATATCTATCACAATATAATCTGTTCATTTGCATAATGACTCTATATCCAATGACAGAACACTGCACTCACACTGCACTTCACTAGGTAGAGAAAGCATTATATAGCACGATGTGATAATAACATCGATGTAACATATTGACATCCCTAATGTGTTAGGAGAGTAGTACAGTATAGTATAGTTATATAGTACATAGTACACCTACCTACTAGTATAGAGCGCCCTAACGATACCAAAACTTCATGAGAAATTTTGGTACAATTTATTGGAATCCCAAGTTGAAGATATTGTTACATAGAAGTAGGTACCTACCCAGTACCACCCAGGCTCCATACCGTCCCGGGAACAATTTCACCTCCCGTAATAGTCTCAGTTCAGATAGCAAGCACCCCTAATAAAATGTTTCATATTTAACCTTCTTACAATTTAGACGTTTTCATATTAAAATCTTCAATAAAATTCTTAAAGCATCACAGACAATAGCGTAAGTCCAAGTTTCTCTCTTGTTATTATATACTACATATAGGTACCTATCTTTATACCTAGCCCTAGCCCTAGCTCTAGTTACCTCCTCAGGTGCATCCCTTGCGGTGTAGTGGAGAGAACATCATGAATTAGCAACTTTAGTTCCCTTTAGGCGCTGTATGCTGTATTTCACTATACAAATTATATAAATAGAATGCACTCATACTAGTGGATTGTATTCAGTATTGGCCCACTGAGGCGGTGCGCCGAGGTCTGGTTAGTACCCAGTGTGAGTGTCAGTACACTGGGTTGGGGACAATACTAATACGGTAGAAAGTCGCGAGTACGTAGGATGTGGGTGATAGAACATTCTAATAATAATAATATAATGGCGATGGTCAACGTCTTGATTTTGTTGCTCACTTGTAGGTCGTACGTATATTAATTTACTTTTTAACCATTTCGCTTCATAGTTTATGGTATGAAATATTAGAATTGGTTTAATAGCGAAGAGCAACATTCATTTTGATATTAAAACATTCAAGTTTTATACATTTATTATGGAGTAATTAAACCATTTATTAAGACATTCTGTTTCTAGAGAGGAACATAAATTACATTCTTAGGGAAGTACCTACTTATTTACAGTAATAAACTCGCCATTACATTAGGTTAGGTTAGGTTAGGTTAGGTTAGGTTAGGTTAGGTTAGGTTAGGTTAGGTTAGGTTAGGTTAGGTTAGGTTAGGTTAGGTTAGGTTAGGTTAGGTTAGGTTAGGTTAGGTTAGGTTAGGTTAGGTTAGGTTAGGTTAGGTTAGGTTAGGTTAGGTTAGGTTAGGTTAGGTTAGGTTAGGTTAGGTTAGGTTAGGTTAGGTTAGGTTAGGTTAGGTTAGGTTAGGTTAGGTTAGGTTAGGTTAGGTTAGGTTAGGTTAGGTTAGGTTAGGTTAGGTTAGGTTAGGTTAGGTTAGGTTAGGTTAGGTTAGGTTAGGTTAGGTTAGGTTAGGTTAGGTTAGGTTAGGTTAGGTTAGGTTAGGTTAGGTTAGGTTAGGTTAGGTTAGGTTAGGTTAGGTTAGGTTAGGTTAGGTTAGGTTAGGTTAGGTTAGGTTAGGTTAGGTTAGGTTAGGTTAGGTTAGGTTAGGTTAGGTTAGGTTAGGTTAGGTTAGGTTAGGTTAGGTTAGGTTAGGTTCCCGTGTGGGGTTTTCGGTCCCCCATCGGGCGCGTCCTCAGGTGGTGGATAGAGGAACGGCTTCACGGGAACATTCCTGTGGTGCTACCAGGGAAATAAAATACCTGGCGCGAACCAAAACCGAAACTGTCCCAAGCTAAGGTGTGAGATTCCGTGCCGAAGGCTGAATGGCACTGGGGACAGACCATCAATCCCAGTGTCGCGAACGGATCCCTGGGGGCACCAGGCGACACCCCCTTGTAACATAGCCCTCCATGCATAAGAGGCTCTGTGTGTGGCGACTTTATTTTTCCTCATGACTCGTGGGAACAAAAATGGAAATTAATACCGAAAATGGAAGCGGAAATGGAAATGGTGACGACATCGGAACGACTATGGACTTGACTAAGGATTACAAAACGGCGGATAGGAACGCAGCAGAAGAGAGGAGGATATTTGCACGCAGGGATTCCCTACGTAGAACCCCACCCCCAGGCTCACCAGTCGTACCTCTCGACATCAGCCTAGAGACGACACCAGGCGACAGGGTGCCAAAAAAGAGAAAGGTTGCCCCCAGCCCTGACCAGCCACCGGGAATTGAAGGGCGCACGGAAAGAAAAAAGCTCCCACCTAAAGAGCTAACCAGACTTAAAAGCAAAATAGAAGAACTCTCCCAGTATGTGAAAGCGAACAAAAATGTCCATAAGGATATCAAACAGATGACTGCACAGCTAACGGGATTGATGTCCCAATATGTCACTAGACAAAAAGCGGACGATGAATTGCTTGAGGAGAGGATGTCTAACCTAAACCGAAGATTGGACGAACAAGAGCAAAAAATAGGGACTCTAGAGGTGGAGCTCTTAGCTCATAGAAATAAAGGCAACAACACATCCCTCGAAGAGGCACTTCTCGATTACAAAAAGACAGATCAGACGAGCTGCCTCAAATGCAGGGACAAAGAAAAATTGGAGCCATTCGATCCGAGCTCGTGCGACGAGCTGGACTTCCCGGCACTGATGATTAAAGTGAGAGAAAAATGGACCGAGGAAAGCCTGAAGAGTGTACAAATAAAGAGAGAGGATTTGCTCAAAGCATACAATGGAAGACTCGTATACGTGCATGGCGAGGAAGACAATAACAGTGACAGCACGAAAATATTCGACAGGTATCCAGAAATCTTGGAAAGTCGAAAAACAGCGTGCCAAAATGGCAACTGCGCGCATATCACGCAGGCAATCACTTACGACTCTGACAGCTCACCAGTGACTATTAAAAGGAGTGTCTCAGTGTTTTTCGCGGCTACTCCCCTGGAAGATGAAAAAGGACTCTCTGACTTCTATGACTTTTTATGTCAAATAAGAGAATTAACCTTTAAAGAAAAGGAGACAAATATCACAATAGTGGCCCCAAAATCAGTCAAAATAAATATTCTTAGGAAATTGGTAGCGGCTATCTTTCTAAAAATGGAGTGCGCAATTGACTTAAGGATAACTCATCGCAATCCAAAAGCAGAGACACGTGAAAAGCGACTCGAATCGCTGGAAGGTGACACAATATTAATAGAGACAAACGAGGCATCATACGCGGATGTGGCCCGGAAGTTGAAGGATGGTCTATGTAACAAAGAAGATGCAGAAAATATCAACAATATAAGAAAAACTAGAAAAGGAGGGATAATCCTCAAAACATCTAAGGAAGCAAAGAACCTGTCAGAAAACATCAAAAGTATTCTTAATGAAAGCAAAGTTAGAATTCTTCCAAAGGTCAAAAAGAAGGTCCTGCACATAAAAAATATAGACCCTTCGGCCGATACCGAAGATATCAAGAGGTCCCTGCAGAAGATTGGTATCGCACATCCAGATCTATGCGAAGTCAGATCTTTAAGACCAATTGGAGAGGAAAATCAAGCTTGCACAATAATTATGGAAAAGGGTGATGGAGATAAAATTTTGCAACACAGAAGACTTAGAATCGGTTTCTCAACTTGCACAGTGCGAGAGAGAACACACATCCAACAGTGCTATCGATGCTGGAATTTTGGACATAAGGCGTCATCGTGTGCGGAAAAGGACCGGTCCAATCTATGCAGAAAGTGCGCACAAGAAGGCCACAGCGCAAAAGAATGCACAAACCAACCATTCTGCTCGCTGTGCGAGGTAGCAGGACACGCGGCGGGGTCAAACCGATGCGCCGTTCTAAAAAAGGCGATTGAGGAGAATCAAAGAGCAGGGAAAAAGACGGACCATAGTTCAAATAGAAATAAAAGAGAAACAAAACAGACAGCTCGAGATAACAATATACATGAAGGACACATTTAACATCTTGCAAATAAACACGGGCAGAAGTCTGGCATCGCATGACATGGCTCAGATAGTGGCCAGAAACACACAGGCGGACATACTGGTTATAAGCGAACCAAACCTGAGTAAATGCAGAGGGACGCACTGCTACGCAAACGAAAAAAAGGACGTTCTTGTACAAAACATTAGCAAAAAATATAACATAACAAAATATAAATCTATTGACGGGGCAGTTAGAGTAGAAATCGAAGATATTGTCATATACAAGGTATACTTGAGCCCAAATACCTGCACGATACAGGACTTTGAAAAACAGCTCCACGAAATACAAACGGATATGGCCGACAAAACACACAAAAGGCTGATAATACTTGGAGATTTTAACGCAAAGCATCCAGCATGGGGGGGAGACAAGACGAATAAAAAGGGTGTGTGCCTGTTAGAATGGGCAAACAGTCTTAACCTTAATATACTAAATGATGGCAAAAAACCCACCTTTGTTGGACATAACGGCATATCATACATAGATATCACACTAGTAAACACGCAAGCCATGAAAGATACCACATGGGAGGTCCTGGAGGACGAGCCTTTGAGTGAACATCGGTTTGTATTGACAAAATTGGGACATGGAAAAACCAAACTAAAACGCAAATACATATACGGAGCCACAAATCCGACAACTCTGTGCGATGAATTCAAAAGAATTACGATAAATAAAGAAATAAACGCAGAAGAGTGCGAAAGGGCAATGGTAGAAGCTTTCAAACGAAGTACAGCAAAAATAAGAGCTAACGATGAAGGGAAGATGCCCTACTGGTGGACAGCAGAAATACAGGACCAAATAAAAGAAACGCGAAAGAAGAGGAAGAAATTCCAGAAGTGCCAAAATAACTCCGAAAGAATGATCCTAAAAAAGGAATACAAAGACTCAAAGGACGCCCTTAAAAAGGCTATAGTAACATCAAAGAGGAGAAACTGGGACCAGCTATGCACAAAACTGAATGAGGATATCTTCGGGGACGCGTATCAAATAATAAAAAATCAGCTACGCAGACCAAGTCCTAGGACTCAACTCCAAAAAGAAGAAAAAGAAGAGGTTTTTAAGCAATTATTCATGACAAAACCGGCTAAGCTCCTACCCAAAGTCTATGGCCCAGAAACGTCAGACGTCTGGAGGACGGTCTCCGAAAGAGAAATGAGAGAAGCCATAAGAAAAATCAAGCCAGGCAAAGCCCCAGGTCCGGACACAATCACACCGGACGTCGTGAAATTATTAGTGGTAAAGAACATGGAATATTTCAAGGTACTGTTTGAAGACCTTATAAGAAATCAAAAATTTCCCAAGTCATGGAAAACCGCCAGACTGGTTCTCATCGAAAAACCTAAAAAGTCAAACGCAGAGGAAACAAAATACAGGCCGATATGCCTGCTGAATGTTCTTGGAAAACTTTTTGAAAGTGTGATCAATAATAGACTGATAGCGGAACTCGGTGAATCCGGCTTGAATGAAAATCAGTACGGTTTCAGGAAAGGAAGATCCACAATCGATGCTATAAATAAGATAATACACCTAGCAAAAGAGGCAAAAAAGCAAAATAAATTAAACGCCTTAATTCTGATCGATGTTAAAAATGCCTTTAATACAGCGTCTTGGCCCACTACAATCAATAAATTAAGAGCTAAACAAGTAAGCCCCTACATGGTGAATATTATTACAGAATATTTCACAGAAAGGCAGGTAATACTGGAGAAAAATAATAGCAAGGAGATAGGCGGTGGAGTCCCACAGGGCTCGGTCCTCGGACCCACACTTTGGAACGTCATGTATGACGACATCATGTCGCTAGACGTACTTGAGGGAGTCGAGCTGGTGTGCTACGCAGACGACCTCGCGATATCAGTAACTGCCGCGACACAGACGGATCTGGTAATCAGGACAGAAACGGCTCTACATTCCGTTGCTTCGTGGATGAAAACCAACCACCTAGAAATAGCAGCCCAAAAGACCGTAGCCATAATTCTCAGCGGAGAGAGACGCGTACGAAACATACTGTTTGAGATGGAAGAAGAGAAGGTGACCCCCTCAAAGGAGGCCAAGTATCTCGGAGTAACGCTGGATTCCGGAATGAACTTCGGCAAACATATAAAGAACGTCGGTGAAAAAGCACAAAAGACGGCAAAAGCGCTTTGTTCAATACTGCCAAATACAAAGGGACCGGCACACAAAAAACGCGCAGTATTGGCATTGGCAGTCCAATCGGTGATTCTGTATGCCTCACCGGTGTGGGCAGAAGTAACGAGAAAAGAAAAACATGCAGAAGCTCTCCTAAACACACAGAGGACAATGGCACTAAGAATATGTAGGGCGTACAGGACAGTATCTACCCAAGCAGCTTTGGTGTTATCTGGACTGGTGCCGGCTACACTAGTGGCGGAGGAAAGAGCCCGTATATACCGTAAGAAAAATGAAATAACACCAGATGAGGTAAAGGAAGAGAGGAGACTCACTATCGCCAAGTGGCAAGAGATATGGAACACCGCCCCAAAAGGCAGATGGACGCACACACTAGTAAATGACTTAACAACATGGACGGAGAGGAAGCATGGTGAGACTACATACCGCATGACGCAGTGCATGACAGGACACGGCGTGTTTGGAGAATTTCTCTATAAAATACAGAAGGCCCCTAGTAGGGCTTGCACGTACTGTGACGCGGAGATAGATGACGCCAAACACACAGTCTTTCAGTGCCATAGATGGAACACGGAGAGAAAAAACCTAGAAAGAAAAATAGGAACGACGTCTCTGACACCAGAGAACATAGTTCCAGCGATGTTACAAAAAAAATCAAACTGGGACGCTGTAGCAGAATTCTGTGAAGAAGTAATAAGTGCAAAAGAAAAAGACGAAACTACCTAATTAAACAAGACAGATGCTGCACCAAGGTAGGCCAATAGGCGGGGACTTGGCTGCAAGCAGGAGAAGAGGGGGGGGTTTTAGCCGGTGCGAGTCCGGCACTACCCGACCATAATGGCCGGGTGTCCATAAGGGATTTCCCCTCCACAAAAAAAAAAAAAAAAAAAAAAAAAAAGGTTAGGTTAGGTTAGGTTAGGTTAGGTTAGGTTAGGTTAGGTTAGGTTAGGTTAGGTTAGGTTAGGTTAGGTTAGGTTAGGTTAGGTTAGGTTAGGTTAGGTTAGGTTAGGTTAGGTTAGGTTAGGTTAGGTTAGGTTAGGTTAGGTTAGGTTAGGTTAGGTTAGGTTAGGTTAGGTTAGGTTAGGTTAGGTTAGGTTAGGTTAGGTTAGGTTAGGTTAGGTTAGGTTAGGTTAGGTTAGGTTAGGTTAGGTTAGGTTAGGTTAGGTTAGGTTAGGTTAGGTTAGGTTAGGTTAGGTTAGGTTAGGTTAGGTTAGGTTAGGTTAGGTTAGGTTAGGTTAGGTTAGGTTAGGTTAGGTTAGGTTAGGTTAGGTTAGGTTAGGTTAGGTTAGGTTAGGTTAGGTTAGGTTAGGTTAGGTTAGGTTAGGTTAGGTTAGGTTAGGTTAGGTTAGGTTAGGTTAGGTTAGGTTAGGTTAGGTTAGGTTAGGTTAGGTTAGGTTAGGTTAGGTTAGGTTAGGTTAGGTTAGGTTAGGTTAGGTTAGGTTAGGTTAGGTTAGGTTAGGTTAGGTTAGGTTAGGTTAGGTTAGGTTAGGTTAGGTTAGGTTAGGTTAGGTTAGGTTAGGTTAGGTTAGGTTAGGTTAGGTTAGGTTAGGTTAGGTTAGGTTAGGTTAGGTTAGGTTAGGTTAGGTTAGGTTAGGTTAGGTTAGGTTAGGTTAGGTTAGGTTAGGTTAGGTTAGGTTAGGTTAGGTTAGGTTAGGTTAGGTTAGGTTAGGTTAGGTTAGGTTAGGTTAGGTTAGGTTAGGTTAGGTTAGGTTAGGTTAGGTTAGGTTAGGTTAGGTTAGGTTAGGTTAGGTTAGGTTAGGTTAGGTTAGGTTAGGTTAGGTTAGGTTAGGTTAGGTTAGGTTAGGTTAGGTTAGGTTAGGTTAGGTTAGGTTAGGTTAGGTTAGGTTAGGTTAGGTTAGGTTAGGTTAGGTTAGGTTAGGTTAGGTTAGGTTAGGTTAGGTTAGGTTAGGTTAGGTTAGGTTAGGTTAGGTTAGGTTAGGTTAGGTTAGGTTAGGTTAGGTTAGGTTAGGTTAGGTTAGGTTAGGTTAGGTTAGGTTAGGTTAGGTTAGGTTAGGTTAGGTTAGGTTAGGTTAGGTTAGGTTAGGTTAGGTTAGGTTAGGTTAGGTTAGGTTAGGTTAGGTTAGGTTAGGTTAGGTTAGGTTAGGTTAGGTTAGGTTAGGTTAGGTTAGGTTAGGTTAGGTTAGGTTAGGTTAGGTTAGGTTAGGTTAGGTTAGGTTAGGTTAGGTTAGGTTAGGTTAGGTTAGGTTAGGTTAGGTTAGGTTAGGTTAGGTTAGGTTAGGTTAGGTTAGGTTAGGTTAGGTTAGGTTAGGTTAGGTTAGGTTAGGTTAGGTTAGGTTAGGTTAGGTTAGGTTAGGTTAGGTTAGGTTAGGTTAGGTTAGGTTAGGTTAGGTTAGGTTAGGTTAGGTTAGGTTAGGTTAGGTTAGGTTAGGTTAGGTTAGGTTAGGTTAGGTTAGGTTAGGTTAGGTTAGGTTAGGTTAGGTTAGGTTAGGTTAGGTTAGGTTAGGTTAGGTTAGGTTAGGTTAGGTTAGGTTAGGTTAGGTTAGGTTAGGTTAGGTTAGGTTAGGTTAGGTTAGGTTAGGTTAGGTTAGGTTAGGTTAGGTTAGGTTAGGTTAGGTTAGGTTAGGTTAGGTTAGGTTAGGTTAGGTTAGGTTAGGTTAGGTTAGGTTAGGTTAGGTTAGGTTAGGTTAGGTTAGGTTAGGTTAGGTTAGGTTAG